>CAOLHI010000654.1:0-559258 GCA_948474755.1 Ctenosaura bakeri
GGAGCCTTGGGGCATTTTTGAATTAGTGGAGACTCTCACAGTAGTGATGTAGAGATGGAACCAAAAGTGTTGCCTTATATATATTTGTGTGGGGTTGAGTGGGTGACAAGTCTTGAAATATTCTAACACATTTGTAAAATGTGTCAGAAGAATGTCTTATCATTCCCTGATGACATTTATAAGATTTTCTTAGAAGAGGCGAAGCTGTTGTCCACCCTGATGCAAAAAATGTCTCCTGAACCAGTTTTGCATTGGGAGTGGTATGCAGAAATCCTGCAAGAAAATTGCATTATATTCCAGTTGATGAATCTGGATTATCATAAAGGCAGTTGCCAAGTAAAAGCTTACTGCTAGGATATTTGCAAGATAAAGAGTAGGATGACAGGCCACTAAATGCATATTTAGAAGATAGCAGAGCCAAGATAACAAGTGGAGAAAGAGTAAGAGCAGACAATGACAGGAGTGGAAATATTAGCACCCAAATTTAACAGCATAGGCTCCTTCTTTTTCAACCACTTTAAATATTTTCTTGAAGCTGTATTGCTATCTTGCCAGTGTTTACTTTTCTGTAAGATACTGACAGAAATTAGACTATGAGCAATAATGTCGGCTGGTACCTTGCAGCAGTGCCAGTAGTATCGTATGGACTGATTCACACTCAGCGTGAGAGACAGTGTGGAGTACTCTTCTTATTTTTGCTATCTAGTGATTTCTTTAAGTCTTCCTTTCTCATATCATTCCCCCCTCCCTTACTTCTACAGTGAGCTAAAAGGTTTATCATTCTCACAAAGCATCTGTTGTTGCTTCATCTTCCTGCTGCGTTGTGTATTCTCTCACTGGTATATTCACTTAATTATATGGCAGCCAATAACTGCACTCTAAGGGAACAAAAACAACTCTTTGGTTCATTTTTAAATTATATTGTATTGCTCTGTTCTAAGCCTTCCCTTAAAATAAATGTTGAGAAGAGAACTATTGATACAGTTTCTTAAGCTTTACATTTCACTTAGTTCAGATAATTTGAGTGAGAATAAATCAATTTTTTGTACCATATTCCTTTCAATTACAGTCTTTGGAATGAAATAGCAGCATGTTTGAAGGAGTTTAAAAGGATCTCAGCAAGATTTTCTTATACTGTCTGTCTGTCTGATATCTGCTAGAGGTTTTTGTTCCCCCTCCCTTCTCTTTTCCCCAGGGAAATTCCATCCTGTTTCGTTGAGAGAAACAGTTTAAACACCAGACACCCCATGTTCAGTGCATTCAAGTCTACCATCATATTGCTCGTTTCTTATATTTTCCCACTTCTCATGTAAGAGTATTTCCACGTGGCTGAAGCAAAGGTGGGAAGAATGTCCATTACACAAATTATTTATAAAATTTAGGCTCCTGTGGTCCACAGCAAGTGGGTAGGAGTGAATTTGCTCAACCAGCCAGCAGGAAAAGGAGTGTCAGGCAGCAGAACTGTTGGCACTCAGCCCAAATAGCTGGCCAGTCAGACAAAGGCTGTGAGCCACAAAGACTACCTCTTCTCAGTAACAGCACGCTCCCTCTGGGATTTGCACTATGGGATTAATGCTAGGGAGAACTGTAGTTCCCTCTTTCCATGTGCTCTATGGTGCAGGAGTCCTTGGAGGTCATGCAGAATGAATTTTGGAAGATGGCATTATTTGAGCAGAGCTGTGGCAGTTCAGTATGGGTAGGAAGGATGTTAAACACAGACTGCCTGGGTAGGCATCTACAAGAGATGCAGGGATACAGAAGGGGAACTACCTCTGTCCCCTGGTAGTGTTGTCACAGGATGTCCTGCTCTTTAAAACTGATCAGGCATGCTACAGCACAGATTAGTTAACAGAGTGGTCCATTGCCTGCAGCCAGAGTAGAACCACCTTTTGTAAGTTAGGAAATAGAAGAGCTATTCTTTCAACTTTTACTTTAAGATCTGAGGACGGTTACTGTGAGGCTGAATTATTTAATTATTTTTATTTATTAAAAGTATTTATTATTTGCAGTTCTGCCCACTAGGAACCCAAACTTGAAATATAACAAAATATATTAAACAATATTTTAAAACAATCTGAAAGAGTCAAGTGCTATATAGAATAATACTATTTTAACTGCTATTCAGAAGCTCAGCAAAGATGGAGCTCAAACAACTTCTTTTGGAAGGGCATGTCCCAGCTGAAGTGCTGCACCTGTCTTATCCCATGTTTATGCCTGACATCTTCATTCTGCTAAGAGGGGCAGGAAGGGGACTTGACATGTTCTCTTGAGGCTCCTGGAGACATTTCAAGCAGCCAAAGTCCAACTTTGTTGCTTCTCCAGGGGAAAAGTGCCACCTAACCATCTCAAATCATTTCTTCCTGGAAGCAGAATATTTGGGTTGCACTGAAGCTCCCAAGCATCTAGCCATTGCTTTCTTTTGTTGTTTTTCTTTCTTATTGTTCTCTCTACCCAACATTGTAGTATGAGTACTGGGACTTCAAATAAGAAATAATGAGCACAAACCTTGGACAAAAGATTTTCTTTTGTACCCTTCAAATAAAGGACCCCTTCAAATCACAGATAGTCTTGTGATAGTCTTTCAAACACAGGACTGTTCTTTTAAAGAAAGATATATGTCCTCCCCAGTTAATCTCTACAACGTTAAGGACTTTTGGAGGAAAATGTTGTTGCATTTATTAGATAAATTAAGGCAGTATGGTTGCATATGAAAGAAGAAAGAACTGGTGAAGCTTCCTCTGAGTATTCCTAGCTTAGGAAACCATGATGAAATTCATGGGGTTGCTGTATGTTCACAAGTGACTTAAAGGCACACATACACATGAAAGAAAGGTAAGGATCTGTAAAGAGAGGATGAGAGAATGGAATGTTGGGAGCAAGTGGTGATCAGTGGGATGTATGAGGAGATTTTGAAAAGGCTGATGGATGACAGTTGGGACTGGGAGTTGGGCCTGTCAGGGTGGGGTTTAGCAGTCTGAGTGGTTAGGAGAGTTGGTCAGGGTCGGAGACAGAAGAGAGTTAGACTTAGACTTAGGATATGAATGTGAAAGGGACTGAGAGATGTGTGTTAGAGCTAGTGTCATTGAGGATATATATGTATTAAATAAGTAATCTGTGATGTTCTCTTCAGTTTCTGTTTAATAAATGATTTTATTTTTGTATTATATGCTGGAGACTCCAAGACTACTACATAAAGAACATTGGAAAGCTTAAGTTCAGAAGTTTAGTGCCTGTGGTGAAAGCAGTTAACCAAGGGTGGTGGCATCGGTGAGGATGAAAGATGAATAAAGTCTCACACAAGAACCATGAGGGTGTGAACACAGCAGTGGGACAGGTGGATGTCTGGTGGCAGAAGTGTTGCATGTGTACCTGGTTATTTTCAGTTAGACATGGAATACACTTTGAAGCTATGTGTTTTGATTATTATCCTAAATAGATGCAGATAATACTGGAGAAAACTAAGGAAACGAGTGTTAAAAGTTGCTGCTTAGAGTTCTCTCACTGCTCATTTTTTGTTGTTCTTCACATTTTTATGTTCTTTTCAGTAGCAGGAATGCTTAAGAACTGCATTCTGCAAGGGTACATAATATCTTATGACATACAGCTTAAGGAGAACTCATAACTCATGAATGTCATAGCTGTAAAACAGCTGAGTTAAAGGGCCATTTTTAACCTGGGCTAATAAATTGAGCACCAAGACTTCACTGACTGTATTAAAAGGGCACCTTATAGCACTAGACAATGAAGATGTGATGCTGCTGTGCATTCAGCTGTATTAATATAACTCATGCTCCCTGTACGTGCCATCAAAACACAGCCTTTTTCATTTCTCACAAATAACACATGTTTTGGTTTTATGAAATGGAAAAATAATAGGGGGAAAAAAAGAAAAAAGGAAGACATAAGAAAGTGAATTTATTTAGAAAAGTCCCTGGAAGCTAAAATAAGAACACGCTTGTACTCACAGACTACAGCTAGCTTACAATAACCTGCCTTTGTGCAAAGTATATTTTGCCTATTAAAATAATTAAAGTTGGCCAACCTGTGAGGTGTGCTCTCATTAAAAGCTTTTGTATGGTTAGTCTTTAGAAAAGAAAAGAAGCACATATGGAAGATGAAGTACAGGTGCAAGTTTTTTATACTTTTCTGGTTCTACTATATGGGTGCAATGGAAAGGGACTGCACAAAAGTAGAATGAAGAGGCTATAACACTGAAATATATTGCTTTTTGGAATGGAAACTCAGGTAGGAGACTGTCAGACAGACATACTAAGAAAACTTTGCCTTATATAGAACCTCTACCACTGATTAATAGTATAAGAATTAACCCTGGCAGGCTGCTCCTAAAATGTTGCCAAACTGTCTTCTAACCTGGTAGAAGATTGTTATTTTTGCAACCAATTGTACAAGCAAATGCATTCAATGAGAAATGCAGTAATGGTGTAACAACAATCCAGTGAACAGAAAAAAGTTGGAACTGATGGAAGACTAGATCGTTGTGAAGTGAGATTTTTAAATAAAAGTCATTGAGACTGCACTTGTTCTTGAATCCCAAACATTCACCTGAATTCCTCTTTCCTTGTCTAAAATAGCATTTTGTGTTAATAAGGATGAGCAGAGCTACACAGGTGTGTAGCTCATACATCTTGGTTCCTCCTGATTCATCAAGTTTTCATCTGGAAGCATTCTGAGGAGTTCCCCATCAGTAGCCATGAGGACGCCTATAGTTTGTTTCTGGCTGTAGCCTGCATAGTGTCCAGCCTCTGCTCTTTCAATTAAGTTATGCTTTTCATGGTTTTCTTCTCTTTTTGCACTTGTATGAAAGGTATCTGGCACTACAAAGATAGCCTCAAAGGCAGGGCAATCTTTATCTTTGAAGCACTGCCTATCTGCAAATTCCCCACCTCCTTTCTTGACCACAGAGGTATGCTTAACAGAAGATGTCTTGCTAATTCTCTATCACTACAGGGGAGGTTTAAAGTGAGATTATTGCATGTTAGGTTTTGTAATGAAGAGTAGCTTTCCTGTTTTAATAAAAGTAGGATACATAATAGTCTCAAAATGTGCTGTTAATGCCAATTATTTTGTTTACTTTCACCTGCCTTAGTAGCAAATTTTTTTTATTAAACCTGCATTCTCCAGAAAATATAATACCTAAAAAGTCTGATATATTCTGTTTGACAGACTTCCCAAGAGGACCAGAACTAGTGGCACAGTCCTTGAGAGCAATCTCTTTTGATAGCATAATCAGATAAAATTGCCTTCCTCATGACAAGAAGTTACTGTACCTTCATCCTTAACAATATGATATGCCTTGACAGGTGTTATTAAGGCACACCATTTGCATTGTAGCTGTTTTCTCCCCCATGCTATATCTTATGTCTAGATATAAGTTCCTCAGTGAGTTCTAAAGTATCAGGGCATTCACTCGCAATTCCATGGTTTATTAATTAATTAATTTTGAGAATCAGGATTAAGGCCAGGACGTTTATTTTATTAAAATATTTCTAATGTACCATCTCTCAGCAAATCTTAGGATGCAGGTACAATCAATAAAATTAGTTTAAAACAGTCTAAGAGAATTCAACCACTTTACAAGAATTTAAAACATTTCCAAATCATTTAAAGTCTCAGACAAAACAAAATCTATGACATGCTCTCACTGAGACCTGAGTGCTTGGATGAATAGTCAGGTTTTTGACTTGGCATTACAATAAAGGCAATGTTGGTACCAGTTGCAACTCCAAAGGCAGCACATTCCACAGCCATGGTGCTACAGCTAAGAAGACCCCTTTCCTCATCACATTAATTAGTTATATAACAGCCCATTCTTGTTTGCTGAAGAATTAATTTGTGGCACTTGTTCTCACACTTCTAAGTCCTACCTTTCAGTTCATAATATGCTTCCAGAATTTCTGTTGCTTTTCAAAATACACACAAAATTGCTATGCCATTTACCATCATACCACCCTTGGCAACCACCACACCACTTTGAACTCACCAAGTCTCATCTGGTTTGGGCACCTAAGCAGGGTCAGGCCTGGTAAGTACTTGGATGAGAGACCACCAGGGAGTTCTGAGAACCCCCAAGTTTAAGAAAGAATCTCACTTGAAATATTTGATAAGATTGATAGATTTTTGAGGACTAAGATTGCTTCCTCACTTTTATTACTACTAGGAGCGGTCTATGAATTCACTTATGTACTTAAAAAAAAAACATTCTTGTATCTCGATGTTCTTAATCTGTTCACAATAATTACTTACACATGCTCAGTTTGTGACAAAAATCTTTAACACATAAAGTGTTCCAGAAATACTTTTCACAGAAGAGACTACTAGCTGAGCCTGCTTTATAATACAGTCCATTCCTGACATAATACCGTAGATATTCCTTTTAGCTTAGCATGACCACCAGTGCATTTTACACAGACACACTCAGTGAAGAAAACAATGAAGACTTGCCCTGAACTCTGGCTGTAGCTTTAAGTACTACTTCAGTGGCTAAGATAGTACTGTAAATATTAATGTATAATTTTAGAAATTTAAGTCAAAAAAATTGACCCCCCCAAAAAAACAAAGTTGACTTATCCATGGGTTATCCATTCCCTTCTTTGAGTAGAGTGGCAAAAGGCAACAGCTTAGTCTGTCCCGGGAGAACCTAAAAGAAGCGCTGACTCCCTCTACTCTCTTCAGATTGATGCCACTTCTGGCTTTTTTTCTTTTTTTTTTTGAATATCTGGGCAGAAAAGGGTAGTGGTGGTTCTTTGGTGCTTCTCCACAAAGGAACTCTGAGAAAGTAGAGGGAGCAGTGCCTTATTGAAGTTCTCCTGGGATGGACTAAGCACTTGCCTTTTACCACTCAACGTAGAGAAGGGGATAGTTCATTTTTTGATAGGAATTATTACTATACTTTAACTTTTATCAAAAAAGAACCATCCCCTTCTCTGAGTAGGGAAGCAAAAGGCATTTTTGAATGGCTGAGTGGGAAAATGATGGCAGTGGCCAGGGGCGGCTGACCCCCTGAGGCAGTGCTACTGCTTTCACTTCTCCATGGAATGACCCTCGGCTTATCCACAGATCGTATCAAAATCCATAATTTTGGCCCCCAAACCAGCTGTCCACTCATATATGATGTCATCTTGTACATAAATATATATGGTAATCAATCCTTGTGTAACTCTGATGTTTCTTGTGTATAGTGCAAAATAATTTCCATCTTAGTGTCACTATCTCCTATTATCTTTAACAGATCTATTAATCTTTTAGAAATAAAAAAATACATGCTTTCTAGGGCAAAGCTTGGGTTGGTTGGTGTGTGTGTGTGTTTAATTTTTTTTTTATGTATCAATTATTGACAATTCAATTAAGGTCACTAAGAATTATGGTCTGACCTTCAACTAGTAATCTATCTCATTCTTCTGGAGTATAATCTGGTGGCTTCTTGGTGCACATGAACCAGTATGAGTCATAGCATTTGTTTCTAGTGCTGATTTAAGAAACATGTATGTATGTATTTAAAAACATTGCTAAGCTGCTGTTTTGGGATAGTAGACTTCCAAGGCCTGTCTGTATGTTGTGTAAATAGATCTTTTCCTTCATAATCATTGGTAGGTTCAAATACCTAGAAAGACTATGCACACATTGAGGGCAGCTCCATACTTCACCTTGAAAACTTGATTTTTCTATATGGACATGGATGTTTCTCTCAGCACAATTATCAAGAATGAACATTGTAACTGAGACCTGAAACAGCCCTGTGTACATGCCTGAGGTCTCTTTTTGTGTTCGTGCTTTCAGCCAGATATTCTAAGATGTGTGTAGGATTTCTATATATAAACAACAAAAAAGACGTTTATTTGTGAAGGGTAACACAACAGAAATAGCACCAGAGGTGTCAAAACCCAAAAACAAGAGGGATTGTAAATAGACACTATAAACACAGAGAAATTATATAAATACAATAATGTATTCAAAATATCCAATATATTTGCATATATATTGCAAATGTATTATTCTATATATTGTATATATTTATGATACATTATTCTATTCACATAATTTGCATGTTTTAGTAGCATGTGTTTATAATCTCTCTGGTTTTTGGATTTTGGCACCTCTTTCTGCTGTGATTTCCATACGTTACATTTGCTTTGGGAAACAGAAGTGTAAACATTTTGTAATTCTTTTCTGAAAAACATGTGTGAAATTGCTCTAAGCTATTTTTAAAAATTCAATTTACAAGGCTTACTGAGCTAAAATAAAAATAACAATGTTCACACTAATATGCCTGGTATAATGGGTGAGGTTGTCTCTGTGGGACTAAACAAGTAAACTCTGCTCAGAAAATTAGGCTGGAGCAATGTGAAGTAATTACACAATCTTTGCCTTTAAGTGTTATGACATATTGAAGTAAGGCTGTCTGGCCAAATCCAATGCAGAATAATTGTATTGATTATTTTCCTCTCTTTTTTGCTGTGACCTTTTTCATCTAGTCCAAGTATGAATGTGTTTTCAGTTAATATTTTTCCTAGTTAGGCTTATACTCTTGGAAGTTTACAGTACATGTAAAAAAGCTATTTCAGTGCCTTGCAGTCAAAACAAGGCATACAAAATCAACAGCTCAGATTTAATAATAATTCCTGATGATAATATGCTGAGAATGGTATTGGGCTGCAAATATTTCACATGCCTTCCAAGTTCGGCTTTGATTTATGAGCACTGTGTGGGTTGCATAGGCAACAGTACAATTTATTTGTTCTCTTGATTATCTTAAATGCCCTTTTGCAAGATGGCTTATACCTCTCTCAGGCCACCAAGAAGCAGACTGTATAACAAAATTGATTGGAGCTGTGTTTAAGAACCCCAGACTCTCTCTTCATCTTCTCAGATGTCTTCTGCCTCAGCGCAGGAGGCACCAGGCTTTTGCTTCTTCTCAGCAGGCTTCAAGTTCCGGAGACAGAGAATCAGAGAGTTATGCAGATCATCTTAAAGAGATTTTGTAAGTGTTTGGCTTGTCCTAGAAGGTGGCATTGTAAATTGCTACACTGAAGATGTAACAAAGTTGTCAGTTTTTTCTGTATAACATAGCCCAAAATCAGACCTTTTTTTCTCCTTCCTCTGCTAACACCTTAGTTCATACCTTGGTCACTTCCAGCCTTATAATCTTCTTTTGACTGGTCTCCCATTATCTCACCTTAGTCCTCTGGTTTCCATTCAACATTCTGCTACTGATTAGCTTTTTGGCCTGTTGTTTTGATCATATTACCGCACTTTTGATATCCCTTCATTGGTTACCCATTCTTTGTAGGATTCAGCACAAGCTTCTTGTTTGAGCTTTCAAAACCCTACACAGCCTATCTCCCTCCTATCTTTCAGCCCTTATTTCTTTTTACTAGCCTGCTTGCGATCTGCTTTCTAAGAACTCTAGGCTTCCCACCCAACCAAGATTTTTTCTTTTTTGGCTCAGCTTTGTCCTTTTTCACTCATTGCTCCTTACTCTTGGAATTGCCTCCATAAACATTTGCAGACTGCTCCTTCCTTCCTTCCCCCTTCCCGCCCACCTACCTACCTTTATTATTCCTTCTTTCTCATTCTCTCTCTCTCTCTCTTTCTCTGTTTATACACATATATTTTAGACTGTATGTCTTTGGCAGGACTCACTGTTTTTGGTTGTTTTACTTGTAAAACACTATGTGCATTGATGGTGATATATGAACTAAATGACAACAGCAACAATTGCATGACCTCTTTTTCTCCCTTTGAATGCTACCTACTGCCAACTGTTCTGATAATCATACCTTAAAGCTGGAACACATAGCACAAAACACCACTACTATTGCATTGTGGTAGCCCTGAGGTGACTTCTAGAGATGCAGTGTAACACATTGGCACTCCTACATGCTTTTGTGTGTTCCTGAAATGGCACATTTGATCTCATATTGTAATATTGTGTCAGGACAATCTACTGGGTGGCTGTTTCCTGCTTGGATCACAGAAGCCCAAGTAATTCATCTCCTTCATCCACATCCGTGAACATAAAACCATAAATCTAGTATCTTCATTTCCTCCCCCACAGCCACTCTCTCTACTTGGAGAGTTTTGGCAAAATGAATAGCAGCCAGCTATAGTGGTTCCAGCTGCAGATGAGAGAAAAGTAAAGACAAGAACCCAGGTTTGTGTGACACATTTCAGATGATTCCTTTGCAACCCTGCCAGCAGAATCTGTTTCAGATTCTTTGAGCACATCAGTGTATGGTCAGTACTTACCATACTCTTTTTCAGAGTCTTCTGCAAAAATACCTTTTCTGAACTGGAAATCTACACATGGAGAAAAGATTTTGCATGTTTCAGGTCCATTTGTATGAGTAATCCTAATATCTACTCTGTCTGTATGCTTCCATGCTGCTGTCCTCCAGAGAAAACAAGCCCCATAAAGGTTGCCCTGGATCAATTCTGCAGAAATGAATGCAAATGGTATTCTCAGTGCCCGGACTGAAATAACAGGGCACAGTCTAAAGAGCGCTTGTGCAGCTCCCGTTAGTTTCTCTGGGGCTTGGATGGGGACCCCTACCTATGCCCCTTTACCCCCTTGCTTCACAGTCTGTAGATAAGGAATAAAATCTGAAAGATAATTCATTTTAAGCTCCCCCACCCTGCTCCCAGTAGTATATAAATGGTTTGTCCTATGACATTGGATAATAGTGAATAAACTGAACACCTTCTACTACAATTCTTGACTTCACAAAAAAGCTTGTACAATCTAGTAGTTTTAATACTTCCCATCTGCTCATTATAAGAAAAATCAATGTATTGAGATGGGTATGATTGCAATTATTGCTTCCCTCTCAGCACACTGTAATTCTTTGTACTTTGAAGGAAAGTCAGTTACCAATTTGGTCTTACAAATTTCTGATTTGATATTAAGCTATTTAACAGAAAGAACATCTTAGCATCTAAGAGCTTCTTGCTTATCTGAGTCTACTGTGCACAAGATTTAAGCCAGCTCCTGATTTAAATATTGAATCAACATATCATGTTAACAAGCCTATCCCAAATATTAAGACACCCTTAATTCAATACCATATTGTTTATTCCTCCAAAAGATTGACAGTTGGAATGAATCCAAATCTCCATTGTATGGAATCTGTCTGTTACAGGCATCTGTCTCTATGTCTATATGTCTCTCAGTGTTCCAGCCATAGCAGCTTTAATTAGAAGAACTACAGCAGAAGAAGGACTAGCACTTGCCAGGATTTTAACCACCACACCAAGTAGCCTGATTGTAGCTAGGGCCCTTTCCGCACACAGCAAGGGAAACAGTCCCTGCCGCTACTCACCGGCTTTTTGGTGGGTCCGGGCGAGTCCGTCAGGACGAGGAGCGGTGCGAGCTCATCACTCCGCACTGCTCCGGCGTCCAAAATGGCGGCTTCTGGTTGGGGGAGGCTCTCCACCAACGGGAGAAGCTCGCTAGCCTAAAGCCCACCCCCATCAGATGTGCAGGCATGCATTTGTGCACGCCTGTAAATCTGCACTGGAGCGCAGTGACAGAGCGACACAGAGTCGCGTGCTCTGTGCTTTTTAAAAACCTCTAAAAAGAGGTTTTTAAAAAACACACTGCGCGACCAGTTCTGGTTGCTCCAGAGTGGACTGAGGTATGGAACTACAAAACATAGTCCGCCCCAGTCCACTCTAAGGTGCAGAAGACCTCCATTGGAGGTTGCTCTGCACCGTTTTAATAGCCCGGTGCGGAAAAGGCCTAGGTGATAAAAAGGAGGTCAGCTGCTTAGTGAATACCTGGGGTAGCATGTGGTGGATTTTGATGCAACAGTGGCAAAAGTGCTCCCTTTCTTTTAAAAAATGTGTATCCTAGAAGCATAATTCTATTTTTAACCAAAGCATATGGGGAATGTATGACTTAAAGGAAGGAACAAGACCTTTTTCCCTGGCACTGGAAATATGTTGTTGGTGATATTTGGATGTGTATGGTCTCTGGTCAGTTTAGGAGGTGTCAGTGGGTGTCTCATCTTTTGCTCTTGGGCAGCTCTTTGGTCATGTCAATAAACGAGTAACACATGTTTGATGACAGCAGTTGGTGAAAACGTTATGAATGCCACAGCCACTCCATTTTCCTTCACCCTTGGAACTCTGCAACCCACATCCACTTCTCCTTCTATTTATTTTTTTTAAGACTATTTCAAATATCCAATTTCAGGTCCAAATAAAATGGTGCATTACAACCTCTGTAGGTTTCTGATGGTGTGATTTTCCGTTAGAGGGGCCATTCTGTGGCTCTGCAGGTTCTTTAGGGACAGTGGGGGACTTCAAAACAATCTTAGTCTTGCTCAATGCACTGGCTTCCTCATATGAAACAATCTCTCTTCAATTCTGTGTTTACTTGACACAAATGCTCTTTGTTAGTAAAACACAGACTTTATTTCTTTATTTGTAAGAGAAGCAGAAGCAGATCAATGATAGGAAAGGAAAAGTGCTTCTCTGGTATGAATTTAGAAGCAGGTATAGTATGGATTGAGTGGCTAGTTTCTGCTTTTTATTGGAACAGTGTAAGAATGTCAAACCAACAGAATAAGACCAGAATGTAATATTCCGAAGCCAAACTCCATATAAATTCTCACACACTAAAACTAAATTGGGAGGAAAAACAGGTTAAAATTCATTGCCCTTTAAAACAACATTAACAACAATGTGTAGGTGGTAAGCAAGGTGACACCATAAATGTGGAATAATAGGAAATTCTCCAGGTTTCAAAAAGACTTTGTTTTAACTCCTTCCTCTTCTCCTTCCAATCCATCCACCTTCAGTATTTAGGCTACATGCCCTCTGCAGATCCTATATGAAATTAAATTCTAGACACAGAGAAGAAAGTTGGGTTCTTAATGGATGATACTAACTGTATTATATAAAAGTGGAACAGTTGTTCCATCATCTCCAAAATAGCATTCATAACATTTTGCTTTCTTAATAGCTACAGAAACTGTAGAATGGAACATACTAGAATTTATAACTACAGACCACCGGACAGGTAAAAAGTCTACTTTTACTTAGCTCTACTTAGCAGGGAACAGGGGCATACATGACTGGGCTGGAGATGACATGCTTTGCATGTTGGGTGTCCTGGATTCAGTTTTTGGCATTCTTGGTTGGGGCAGGAAAGGTTCCTGACTGAGCCCTTGGGGACCTATTGCTAGTTGATGTAAACAATGCTAAACTAGATTCATGGATTTAGTATAAGGTCTGATTTAATATATGTATAAATATATAAGACAGCTTCCTGTGTTCCCTTGTAATTTTTATTGTTTTCAGTTTTCTGTTTTAATCTCATCATGTGTTGCTTTGAGAGAACTACATAAAAGAAAAGCCCAATAGAATGGAATTCTTAATTTAATCTGTCAAGAAAACAGTGGCGGAGCTTGGAGTGTGTGGAGGGGGGGCATGGGGCAGGGCTAGGAGTTGTGGGGGTGTGGCCAGGGCATGCAGGGGTGTGGCTATGAGCTGGGATGCCCCAAAAACATTGCTGTCCAGGGGTGAAGTGCCCCTCCTGCCCCCCCCGTTCCTATGCGACTGCAAGGAAAGCATCAAATGCCTGCAAGGAAAGCCATTAAGTTAAATACCATGTGGTGTAGAGCACTCTTAGTGCCTTCTGCGCCATCAGTTTTAAGCTATATATGTAGGTATGGATATGGATACATGCAGCTGACTCTCCACTTTCACAGGGCTGGAGTTCATGATCCCCATGAAAGTGGAAAAACTATGAATATTGAAAGTCCTGCAAACCATATTTAACACATAGAAAAAATTACCTCTACTGATGAGATGGCTGGCCCTGGCTGCATGTGTGTTCCCTCACTTGTTCACTGTCTTGTGCAGGTAGGAGGGGGAAGGAGGATGGGAGGGGAGAGAAGAAGGAGGAAGAAAGGGGACACTCATTCCATCCCCTTCCCCCTTCCTGTCCATGCACCTGAGTGAGTGAGTGGGCATGTGCACCCTCCCTCCACCCATCCCATCCCCTTCCCCCTCCCGATGGCTGAGTGGGGATTCAAACTTTGATCTCCAGATCTCTCACAGTTTGGGTGCATGTATACACCTGCTGCTGTGTCCTTTTGTCAGGGTTGCATAGTGTGTGTGTGTGTGTGTGTGATGTACTGAAACTACTTTATTGTTGAAACTGCTCCCACAGTATCTGCACCACCCCACCCACTGCTGCATCCTTATTGCTGCTACTGGCATTGGTGTCCAGCAGCAGGGCTTTGCAGGTCCCCTCTGAGGGCTCTGTGGACATCTAGGAGCCCCCCAATCCCAGGTTAAGAAGCCCTGATCTAGAAGAAATGATGTCAGACTTGTAACTGGGATAAGATACTTTAAAGCTAATTTGTAGAAGTTATTCAGACACTATAGAATGTTGAAAACATCTTATTTACACTTAAATATTTCCTCCAATCTATCTCAACTGTAATGTTCAACAAGCAACCTAGTTGCTAAGTATGGCTTAGCATCCTCATTAACTTGGTTGGCCCTGGAGCTGTTTGTTTTTATTTTTGTTTTGCGGGGGGGATACTGGTGGTGATAGTTAAGTTGGACTGGTAAAAGTTTCAATCCCACTGTGCTACCACTTTATTCTGCTCTTGATAGACATGGCATGATAAAATTCTGATTTAAACAGTAATCTTTAAACTATTGCTGTGATGGAACATAAAGATATGGTGGCAGACACCAGAAGCTGTTACCATCTGTACATCAACTTCTGTGAGTATGAAAATTTTTCATTCTTTTTTTCCCTTGTGTGACCTTCTGTGCTACCATATCAAAATCTTATTAGAACAAAATAGATGGTGAATGAAGTTAAGAAACCCCAAGCCTCTCAATTAGCTCAAATTTCCAAGTGATGGCTTGAGGACTCATTGAATGCTAAGGCAGCCTCTCTTATAGCTCCCTGTGATCCAGAATAATTGCACATATCATTAGCATTCAATTAACATGAGTTAAATTTCTCTAAGTACTGCTAACTGCAAAGACCCCATTTATTGATGTACCAGAATAGATTCCTCTAATTTGATGGCTACTAAAGATAAGCATCTACACTTAGTGGCCTCCGGAAATGAAACTGAAACTTCTATTCCTTGTCTACCAACTCTCAGATGGATGCGACATGAGTCACGATTTGCCACATTTAGAGTGAATCTGTTTTTATAAAAATCACAAATAACTTCTTTGTTGCTAAATTTAGCATCCTTTGGCCTTAATTTTTTCAGTCTGTCCGCTTTTCAAAATACCGTTAACAACTATGTTTTTTCTTGTTGTTAACTGCCATCAAGTCAACTTTGACTTATGGTGAAGCTAAGGATGAGAGACCTTTAGATCACCCTCTCATCAAGAAGCCCTGCTTGGGTCTTGCAGATTCAGAGCCGTAGCTGTCTTGATTGAGTCTATCCCTCTGTACTGCAGTCTTCCTCTTTTCCTACTGCCTTCTACCTCACCAAGCAAGGTCTTTTCTTTTCTTTTCTTTTCTTTTCTTTTCTTTTCTTCTTTTCTTTTTTTCTTCTTGTAAGTCATGTCTTCTTATCATATGTTTGAAGTTCAACAGTCTCAGTTTAGTCATTTGGCTTCTAAGGAGAATTCAGGCTTGATTTGCTGTAGGACCTATTTAAATTAGTTTATTTTCTTCCTATTTTCCTCATTGTCCAGCTTTCATAACCACACACAGAAACTGGAAATACGATGGCATGGACAATCCTAACTTTAGTATTCAGTGATATACCTTTACACTTCAGGATGTTGTCTAGTTCCTTCATAGCTATCCTTCCAAGTCCCAGTGTTCTTCTGGTTTCTTGACTGCAGTTTCTGTTCTGATTAATGACTATGGGCCTTTCCGCAGGACACTGTTGTCCTAGCAGGGGGACAGGAGAGCAGCAGGACCTCAGCGACGCTTCTAAATGGTGTCATCATGGTCCCACTCCTCTCCTGTCACCAGGCGGCACAATCGGGGATTAAATAATTGATGGGTTTTCCCTGTCAGTGTCATATGTTTGCACTCTCATCCTGGCAAAGTCGCTGCTGGGACAATGCTGGGATGATGCTGGAGACAGGTAAGGTGCAGAAAGGGCCTGGGCCAAGATATTGAAAATCTTGAACCATTTACTAAACAAATTTTAGAACACAGTTCTCAGTTTATCTTCCTCTTCTTCCACAGTCTTATTTGCATTTTTTTTCTTTTTTCAAATAGTATTTCACAGCCTTTTGCCCTCTTCAAAGCAGGCATCACCTCATTATTGCTGTTATTGTATGCCTTCAAGTCATTTCTGATTTATGGAGACCCAAAAGTGACTCTATAATGGGATTTTCTTGACTAGATTTATCTAGAGGAGAGTTGCCTTTTTCATCTTTTGAGGTTGAGACAATGTGACTTGCCCAAGGTCCCCAGGAGATTGCCATGGCCAAGCGAGGATTCAAACCCTCCAGAATCATACTCCAGTGCTCAAATCACTACACAACTGTGCCCCTCAGGGACCAACTCTCAGGTCTTAAGTGGGAAGATAAATATTAATCACTGGGGGCACCCCTATGCATGCATCATTAAATGTGCAAAGAATGTTCCAGGAAGTAATCAAATAATTTACTAAACAGGACTCTGGCACCCACTGTGGCTTTACGCTGTCCAAGCAGTTTGTCTCCCAACTGCATTTAGAGACATTACGTTCCATATTTTCTTCTTACAATAAACACTGGCATCTGTCATACAGGTCATTTTAGGGTAAAGTGCTCAACTGCAAGTTTTTAGGTAAGTTTCAACATTTCTGAGATGGTTCTGGGCTACTGCATAACAATAAAATAAAAACTGCCAGAGCTTTGTGGTTTTTGATTCTTCAGTGTACTAAGCTGTGTATGCTGCATTTTTGTTATAGCCTTGAAAAGCTGCATATGTTTCAACAAAAGTGTAGAAGGAAATAAGGTGTAACAGTCAATGAGAACAGGACTTTCCTCTGAATGGAGTGTTCAGGATCAGGTTATAAGGTCTGCTTCTATCATTGCTTTTAATCATGATTATGGCAGGATTAGAAATAGATTTAAGTATGATAAAACTAAGGATAACAAGAGGGGTGATGCTAGAAATCATTCAGCAGAGGTGTCTAACCAACCATCTGAGAGTAATGCCTATAAAATATCACTCATACAATAAAGGCAGAAAAATAGTGTTAGAAATAAAACTAAAAGAGGTACTTGAACTATAAACCTGCCCTAAGGCAACAGAACTTTGAGATGTTCCTGTGATCTAAATGTCACCTCTTGTTTTGTTTTCTCTTAACAGTACAGATTAACCATTCAAGACTTGCAATTATTTGCACTGCAATCATATAAGTGAAGCGCTCCTGGGTTGTTTCACAACTATAAAAACTGCAGTCTGAATGCAAATTGCTCTACATCATCAATTGTAAATGTGTTCATATTCAGTACAATCCATAATAGCAATCACTTCAGTTGCTGTCAGATGTATGTGTTCAAGGTGGAGATAATGGGAAATCCTTTTTCTGGAGTATTTTTCCAAAGTTGTGTATGCCATCCCTTTCCCTTTAAGTTTGTTTGCACCCTGATAAACCATGATTTGTTGTGGTGAAAATGAATTGTCATGAGCTCCAGGATCATGCGCTCTTGTCTTTCCACACTCCTAAGCCAGGGAAGATTGGGAGTATTTACTTCCATTTTTGATTAATCACAGTTTAACGTTGTGTCTGAAGGCTAAACTTAGTAAACAAAGCCACCTTCAGCTCTAATTTTGGCTTCATTTAAGCAAGTTAAGTTTAAGCAATTTGCTGGTCTTTGATGAAATGTCAAACTATGAATTGATCAAAAATGATAATAAAAATTTCTGGTCTCCAAACAATCATGCTGGATGGGGAATGGGGGAAAGTACACAAGCCTCAGTCTCTCTGCAACTTGTTCTTGTCATAACAAACCGTGGTCTATTGTGACAGTTAACTGTCAGTTACATTTTTAAATTGTTTATATTAACTAATGAAAAGCACATTGTGTGCAATTATAAAGCCGTTCAAAACACAGGAACTTTGTCATAGGTATTACTTTATCATGCCTGTTCGATTTAGAAACTCAGAGCAATTTTGTAACAGAACAGACCTCAAAACAGGTCTGCTTTTCTCCCTCCTTTTTCCTTCTTAATGTTGTATCATAAATAGACAACTAGGAAAGACATATTGCTCAGTGACAGTTTACATGGCAGAACGAGAATTCAGTTACTCTTAGTTTAAAAGGCAAGTTTGTTGCTGCATTGATTTTATCTGACTCCTGTTTGTTTGTGTCGAGTGATCTAATGTCGAATCAGAAGTGCTAAGCAGGAAAGACACTCAGTAAGTGCCTTATCGCTTAGTTTGAAATAACAACAGAGCTACATTTTCTTTTGAAAATGCCTAAATGTGTTCTTCTTTCTGAATTGTCCATTAGAAGTGCCATCACTCAGTTAAAGTGAATGCGTCCATGAGAGAAAGGTTACTCTATGTAAACAGTCTCTAACAACAATCAAGGAAGTCAGGAAAAAAGAGCTGGTTGCACATGGACTGCCCTCTGTTGCCCCTCGCAGGGCATTTCCAACCACTTGCCTTGTGGAGGGGAACATCAAATGCCAGCTCCTATTGGCCTCTGCTTTGCAGTCTCCATTTGAAAGGCAAGACAGAAATCTATTAAATAAATTAAATAAATAGTTGTGATTGCCAGGAAAATCAGACTAAACTGGTATGAAAGTTTAAATTTATATTCACTTGGTGTGAATATATATGTATACATGCTTCGGATGGCACATTATAGCTTTTGCTGTGTTTTAACATATGTGCTTTTGTGTTCAGGTTTGGCAATGTAAGACAATGAGGCTGAGTTCTGAAGGCTAAAGCAGATTAGAAATGCCAGTGTCTGTGTCCACCTTGTAGAGATGTACCATACTAGTCCCATTAGTAGCTCTCTCTTTCCTGTACAATCTGAAACTGGTTTTCAGGCACAAGCCAGCCTTCAGTTTCTCAGGGTACCTAGGACTGTGAAACTGATTGGCCGTAAACACTACAGGTTCATTATGCAATGTGACATGTTTTATTTATTTATTTACTCTGGGGCTCTAAATACAGCTGGTCTTTTCCAGCTGGCTGAATGCCTCCAGTGGTTTCAAAAGTAGGTGCATTCTCTTAATTTCAGTATTAAAACTAAGAAGAAATTAACTGTATAAAAATAGAAATAAAGCCACATGGGTGTTACTGGGAATCTGGGACTGTGGCCTTCAAAATTGCTGTGAATATACATGTATACAAGCTTGTGATATGGAAGGGGATATAGATAACAGCATAGTTTAGTACGTGGGATTGATTCATGGTGGCTTACAGAAATGAAAACATACAGATAAAACAGGTAAAGCAAAAACAAAGAAAAAGATCCAGTTAAGATATAATTAAACTATTCATAGACTTTAGAACAATTAAAGACACCCTTAAAAGCACTTTGCTTATACACAGTTTCCAAAAGCTTGCTAGCATAAGAAAGCCTTCACCTGGTGATAGAAGGGCAACAGGAGGGACCCAGTCTAACTAGGATAGAACAGAAATAGTTGAACACTTTGGGGATAAGTTGAAAATGACATGAAACAGTATGCAAACCATTTGTGGAAATTATTATGACATGTTTAGCACATACTTTGGACAGGTCCTCCTCCAGGTGGGGAAAGATATCTGTTTGTCGTAGTATGTTCTTATCCTTATCCATGTTTCTTCCATTTAGTGTGCTTTGTTTTGCGATTGGTTATTGACAAGTAAACACAAGGTTAATTTGAAAATCTGATTGCTGGGAAAACCACTTTGTGAGAGGAAAAACAGGTTAATCTTGAGTAATACTTGTTCCTCTTAAAATCTTATTTAAACTCATGACTTAATGAACTATGAAGTATAGAATTTTAATCAAAAAATAAACTCCAAAAAACTGGGTTGCCTTATCCACCGATCAATGTAACTTAACTTTTATCCCCCGCCCCCCTGCCAAAAGGAACCATCCCCTTCTCTGAGTAAAGTGGCAAAAGATGAGAGCTTAATCCAGCCCGGGAGAACCTAAAAAGTGCCAACCCCCTCTGCTTCTTCTGCCATGGTGCTGCTGCTTTTTTAAATGCCTGGGTGGGAAAATGGCAATGACCAACAGAAGTGCCCTCCCCCAAAGCTACGCTGACGCTTTCCTGTCTCCCTTGACTTTTCTACTGGTCATATCAAATTCCCTAATTTTGGCCCCAAAAGCTGCCCTCAATTTGTGTATGAGGTCAATTTATACATGGGTGTCTTCAGTAAGTGAGCCAACTTCATTACTAATTGTTGTAGATGTAATGGTCAAGGATAATTTGAATTATTTACTTGTATCCTACAAAAAGAATGATATTTTGTTTACATAGAGCACAGAGTTGCATCTTTCATCATCTGAATTTTTTTCTTGGCGCCTTTCTGCAGTATATTCTTACAGTGCTATTATTACACTTTCAACATACTGTGTAATTCTGGGGTTTGTAGTTTACTGAGGCCGAAAAGCTCTCTGGCTGAGAATTCTAAACACCCCTCCTTGAACTGCAAACCCCAGGATTCCACAGAATATTGAAAGTGGAATAATAGCACTATAACAGTGTAATGCAGAAAGGCCCACAGTCTGCAGTTTTGGATATTTAGGATTAGAGATGTTTTGGATACAAATTTTAAAAACAAAAACAAAATGTCTTTCCTTCTACCCATCTTACCATCTACTCTTCCCTCCAGATCAAGTAATTATGAACCAGGATGAGAACATCACAGAGCAAATTGTGCAATTGAAAATGCTGCTGTGGACTGTTTTAGTTAAACTGTGTTTATTTGGTTGTCAGTGCTGTCTTGCTTTTGGCATATCATAGTCTCTTTGATGCTCCTTTGCCTGCTTTTCCTCTGCCTGCCTGCTGTTATAGAGAAAAGACATAGAATACAACTCTGTACACGCTCGCATTCTTTTGATGACAAGCCTACTTTTATGGTCTTGTATATGCCAACACATTGATGACGCCGTTTTTCGTGCTTCAGTATAGGGTCTATTTTAATTTGTTCTGCATCTTTAAAAGGGGAGTTAAATAGATATAATTTTCCATCTTTTTGTCAACTTGCCATCTCACCTAGAATGAGATGATAGAAGCCACAGGAATATAAACATTGTCATAATTTCATGTTTTCAAATGAGCCAAGCAAGGAAGGTAAAGATCCAGATAGGCAGGTAAAGCTTCTTGTTAATTTGTCTTTTGGGATCATGTTAGGAGCAAGACCAGTCACAAGTAATAGAGCAAGGGAGGAAGGATTTTAGACAAGATTAAGGGATTTTAAATAAGATGATTAACAATTATACAATGTTGTTTGGATAGCAGAAAATCTGTCTTCTTCTGCTTTGAAAAAAGACCAGATATTGTAATGCTTTGTTATGCATGACAAAGAAAAAAAACGTAAAAGAGTGCGTATCTTGAGTGTGCATCTTGTTTCTTTAGCTATCTTATACCTGTTCACTCGCTAATGCATGTAGCTAGGGGGTGCCCCAGAATTCCAGGTCCTCAACCCACATGAAATATAAATCCATGCAGCTGGTAGATGTGCAGTGTGGGAATATCCAAGAGTTAGGCAACTAGGGAAAGAAATGTTATACACTCTTGCATCTTCTTCTGTGCTTCCTGTCTCTCCTCTTTTGTTTGTTTGTTTGTTTGTTTGTTTCTTAAAATCATCTCATTCGCCTTGAAAGGCAGCATGAGTGTTGGACTAGAAATCCTGGCAACCAGGATTCAGATCCCTGCTCAGCTATGGGAACCTACTAGGTGACCTTGGATGAGTCACACTCTCACAGCATTAAATGACAGCAGTGACAAACCTCTTCTGAAGAAGTGTTGCCAAGAAAACCCTATGTGAGGGTCTCCATAAGTCAGAGTGAACTGAAAGGAACATAGCAGCAAATAACCTTTACCCTGCTCTTGTCCCACTAAACACAACACAGCATTAACCTCCTACCCTTTTTCCTGCCTTCTCTTGTACAATGAAGTAATAATAATGATCTCTCACTCCTCTGTAAGGCATAAGGAATCAAAGTGTACATGGTAGCCAAAGCCTGGAAACATTATTTTTTGACTACAAAATATCCACGCACTCTGGAAGTTGTTAAAGAAGTAAAGATTATGAAGCTCTGCAAACAGAGGCAATGACACAACTGGGCCTGTCCATATCACATCACACCCATGTCTAGAGTTGGCAGCCAGGTACCTGCTGCCATATTTTCTAGCAGATAAATCAAATGGGACTTGATTTTGATAGGTGTGCTAGAACTTTGAATCCATGCCAGCATCCTCATTCCATGCAATAAGCAACAAGTGTGTTCTTCATATCCCTTCAGCACGGTGTGTGAGAAATGGCTCATTGTGGGAAATATCTTAATGCCAGTCTTTTCTTGCTAATGCTAGAAAAAGGTGTCTGACTAGAAAAAGGTAGTCTTCAGAATTAAAGGCATCAGTGCATTGCATTGCATTTAGATTTTCTCTCAAATAATTGCTACAATAAAAAGCAATAGTGTTAAGTGAATTTATATTGTGATCCAAAACTTGTATGATGGGGATGGGGATCTATACCTCAGGAAGATGTAGCCAAATTCTTGTACATGAGTTTTCTTTTGAAAATCACATATTAGTACATTTTGCTTTTAAGCGAAGCCTAGATTCCTTTTCCTCCTGTGTTTTGAGAAGTAGAAAATCAATGAGCTTTCACTAAACATCTGTTTTCTCTAGAAAGCTTTAAACCTTTAAACATGTTTTGTTGTTTTGCATACATTTCCTTTGTGCCTTCTGCTGAGCAAGATGTTAGTAGCTAGCTGCCTCTCTGGGGTTCTTGAATTTTTATCTATTGGGGCTACCACTGGATGAGTACTGCTGAGGAACTGAGCTACTGTTGTACAATTCCAAAATCCTTTTCTTTCCAGACGATTGAATGGTCAAGAAGGCATAGAAACTCTTAGAAGATGGGCTTTTCTTACTTAAATCAGCATAGTGTAAAAACAATGAAAGATAGGAACACAGAAATGGAAGTATTTTTGAGTGTTAATGGTGAGCGAAAGACCCATTATGTCTGCTTTTTTATTGCAAACACTAAAAGATATAATTTTATTGCACAGTAATTTTTTTAGTTTCATTTGTACATGCTTCAAAGGTCAGCCATTCAAGATCTGGTCTCATGTTGGGCATTGAATGAATTAGGGTTAAGTAGAGCCAGTGTGGTACAGTGGTTTGAGAACTGGACTATTACCCTGGAAACCAGGGGGGCCTTGAGTGTGTCACACACTTTCAGCCCCAGAGAACCCCCTGATAGGTTCACCTTAAAGTCACCATAAGTTAGAAACTACTTGAAGGCACACCACAACAATACAAAATTCTGTTTTCCTGAACTGCTTATTGAGAAATGTTAGGATGAAATAATTCAATTACGTCATAATTTGAACTACTTTGAGAAAATATGGCCATGTTTGCAAGAAGAAATCCAGCTGAATCAGTTTCAGCATTGGCGTTGTATAAAGGTTTGAGGTAGTTTTATGGGCAAGGAGAGCTAGTTTCCAGGTCTTGTATTCTGTTAGAGTCTCATTCTAGCAAAAGCCTCTCATTGGAAGTGTAGATCATTGGTCACACTTCTTTGTATGCAGCAGAAGCCAACACATAATACCTTCAAAGGATACAAGGCAGCACTTGGCTTTCTACTTGCCCAAAGCATTTTTGAGGGCCACCTGCAGCAGAGATTAGAGTACTCTGCTTCCCATAGCTTCCAACATCTGTCTGCAGCTTTGAAGATACATGAGCTTGGCAGGTACAATCTAGTTTCTAGTAGTGTATATGCATTTCAACATATCCTCTATTCAAGTCAATTTCCATCCCTTAAATCATATCAACATCAACAGGAAAATAGCTGCAGATTCTTACTTTTGTGAGCAGAAACACGTAAGCATACTGCTCAACTCTCATTCAAAGCATGACAAAATCATTCAAGCTTGAAGCCTTTTTAAGGAGGTGAAAAAGGCAAAATAAATGTGCTTCCTTGTCTGAGAAAATCCTTTAAATTGATGCTTTTAGATGGAGTTGCCTCTTCCAAGTCAAATTTTTGCTCAAAAATGGTTGTGCCAAGCCAGGTAACAGTCATCAATTTTAGCGGATTGGGGAGTGGGGAGAAAGTCTGCAATTGAGGATGCTGAGAAAATGCATCCAGGCTTAGCTCAAAAATATACCTTTGGGGATTGCTCCCATTGCAAAGTGAACTTACAAGGATTTTTCTCAGTCCCCTCCCAGGCCCTTTTTAACAGATCAATATTCAGGCTCCCCCTGCTGTCCCCCCTCCCCCGGACCTTTTCTGCTTCATGAAGAAATTGTGATTGCTACTAGATTAGGTTCTCTGTATTAAGAACCTGGGAAGCTGTCACCATTCCTTGAAAGCAGAAACCTTTTGTGGAATTTTTTCAGAATCCTGTTGTAGCACTACTGCTACTGTCTCAAGAAAGATGGACAAAATCTACTGACTTTCAGCATCCTGTTCTCCACCTCACTTCTTTCATGACCACTGTCTCTATCAACTTCTCCTTCCTGCCACCATGGCTTAAGGCACCATAGTTGCATGTCTGCGAGACGTGGCATTGCTGCTTTAGATTCTCAAAACTGAGAGAAAAAAACTCTTCTAATTAGTGGACTGACTTCATCTGAGTTTACAAGCCAAAAAACATGGTTTCCATCCAGGTACAGAGTGTGAGAATGCTACAATTTGTCAATTAAACCTGAATTTGCTGCTAAGGAGTTTTGCATTATAAAAGATCAAGCCATGTCTCCAGGTTTTACATTGTCTTTTGCATGCCTTACATTTCTGTGTTACTTTGGTCTCTGATCCTGTTCTGTTTTGAGACTCATACTTTCATATGTATGGTATTAAGACTTAAGTTTCTCTCCCTGTTATTTATGGCACTATTTCCAAACTGTTCCTTTCCTCATTTGCACTGTAATTAACTCTGCTTCCTTAAAAATACCATAGGTGTTGTTTATTCCTTGAAAACTTGCTAGTAAGTCCAGCATCTTGCAGCTTCAAAACATTGGTTTCTGCTTGAGACTTGGGGGACAGTGGGTGCCATGGCTCGTTGTCTCTTCTTATTTTCAGGGCAAGGAGGTGGTGGCACAATGCCACTGTATAAGGTTGGTGTTAGCTCTGGAAAATTTATCTCTCTGGGATTGGGAGTGAGAGGTCGGGGAACTGTGGTAATGGATTGGCAAGCCCCTTCAGTTTCCCCAGCCTTTGACACCTCCCTTCCCTTTAAGCAGAGAGTGAAGGATGGGGGCGGAAGAGTTGCAAGAGAAAAGTTGCCCTGCTTCCCTTTATATTCCCAATGTGCTCTCCATCCTATCAGCACTGAAAACAGTGGTCCTTGGAAAGTAGAGTCTTCTGAAGAGCTACTGCTATTGCAATACCACTCAAAGATGCTATTCCCTAACAACTGCTTTTATCTGTAACACACTGTGAAGTGCAATGTATAACTCCCCGCTCTTCTTTCATTGAACTATTTACATGGCATTGGTTTTAACAAATCAAGTTATTGCCACCTCACATAAATCTTTCAGTGTTTTTCCAGTGACTCCTATCACCTCCTTTTCAACATCATGGTCACAAATAAATGAAGTGCCTTGATGGTATATGGGCATATCTCATGCGCATATAGACTCTGGATTGCAGCCAAAGGCAGAATGCTATTTCAATATCCTTCACACTCAGGAACAAGTCATGAAAAAAATTCAGGGTCATCTCTATTTGGTCCTTAAAGATTAACAAGTCTAATTACAAAGTTGTTTATCCCAGCCTAAAGTCCAATAAAGCTGCCTTCATTGCCTAATTTAGTATTAAGGACATTAACATTTAAGGTTTTATGTGAGAGGGTCACTTGGCCTCTAGTCTCAGAGTTGAAGATGGTATTGAATGAGGAACCTACCCAATTTGTATCCAGTTTACTGGCTGTGAAATTTAATCACATATGCCTTTTGGATTGTACTAATGTCATATTTCTGTTCTCCTAGAATAATATTTTTCTTTTTAATGGGGTTCTTAAGACCCTTCAGATTC
Organism: Ctenosaura bakeri; assembly: GCA_948474755.1. Lineage (NCBI taxonomy): Eukaryota > Metazoa > Chordata > Lepidosauria > Squamata > Iguanidae > Ctenosaura > Ctenosaura bakeri. Next base: position 26,166 of record CAOLHI010000654.1, read on the forward strand.
AGGGAAGCACTTAATTGCTTGAGTCATCATTATTCCCACACCCTTTTATGTTCTGTTAGGTCTGTTCAATTGATGTTTAAGCGAGAGCACTATATACGTAGGAGAAAGAAGGCACGTATGTTGAGGCAATAATCAACCCTGGCATAACTTGCTCTTGGTTACCTTTTATTTCTCCCTGCATGGCATGTAGGTTAGGCTCAGTTACAATTTTTGTAACACTGTCTACACAAAACTATGAAGACTTTAAACCTGAGGAGATCTAAATGAGTCTATTGGGCCCAATGGCACTAAATTCTTTCTTTGTAATAGGCTTTAAAATATTCCACTGCTTTTGCAATGGCTTAAGAGAACCAGAACTGACATAACTAGATGTGAAAGGATGTTGAGCTTGTCTCTGGAAGAATCACACACATACATCATCCATTTGTAAATCAAATCAGTGAAGTACAATATCTGACAAGGGTGGGAGCATGTTACACTGCAACAAAGGTACTCAGTGCTGTTGAATTCTAGTACCTGGGAAGTGCAAGAACTAGCTATCAATCTAAGTTGATGAGATGAAGAAACATGATCCAAAACAGGTAGGGTGCATACTCCATAGCAACCAACCACAGCTCAAAAGAAGATTGATAGTCAGCTGTAAGGCACACATCACAATAACTACAGAGGATAAAGAGCGCTAAAAGTTATGCAGACAGAACCAAGTAGATATCATCTCCAAAAATGAAGTGAAATTATGTGGCCTCGTGGACATGGTCTGTCCCTCAAAAGTGAGAAAACAATGTTCAAGAAGGCTAGTACTGCAGTCTAGATGGCACTGTCAAACCACAGAAACTAAGTCTGTAGTTGTAACCCTGTTTCTAATGCAGGAGGTACTATGTTGCAGTGTAAAAGAGAGAGACACATAATTCAACACCTGACAGCATCCATTCGACACATACAAAAATGGTAGCAGGAAATGATGCATAATTCCTATGGTTTGCTTGGACACCATGCATGTGATCTAGTGGAACAACCCATGCTGTAGGCTTTTTTGTTTGTATGCCCTTAATTCTGTCCCAGTGTTGAAGAACAGAAAGAGCCTTTCAAATGGATATCAATTTTGACTATAGAATTACATGATGGAATAAAATCTGTCATTGAGTATTCTTGCTAGTTATAAATTAGGCCAGGGACTCTTGTGGAAGCAAAAGCAATAGCTAATTAAACAATAATGCCATGTTGGTTTTAGGCAATGAACATAAATAGCTTCAGACAGAATTGCTTTTGAGAAGGGTGCAATGCTTATGCTGATGACTCTTCATGCATCTAACTACCCTAGCTTAAATTGCCTGCTCTGTGCAGAGATGCTATGTCATAAGGGTGCTTTCAGCTCCTTTAGAGGGACAGATGACAGTCATCTCCTGGTGACAGTTTTTCAGAATGAAATGCCAGAAGCCATGCAAATTTGTTTAATAAACTCTTAAGTAACTTTTAAAAAATCTATTTGGCCACTTCACTTCTAATCAAGCAATAGATCAAAAACATTGTGACAGTGAATAACTTATCTGTTCATGGATGTTTCTCTCCACACCATTATGTCTCTTCGAGCAGATGTCCACACAACTTTCATGGCGCTGTCAGTGCAATATGTGATTTGGGCAGTTATGGCCAGGAAAAAAAAAACTTAAAATACAAAGTTGTCAAGTTGTAAAACGGCGGGGGGGGGTCTTTTCTTTCTTTTTCTTTCTTTCTTTCTTTAAATTTGTACCATTCTTTTTAAAAACAAGCAAAACAAAAGCTTATTGTTCTTGCTGCTGTGTGCTGTGCTAGCAGTTTAACTTCAATGTCTTTCATTGCTAAAAAAAAAATTAATGGTATCAGTGACACCATGATCCTGTCAAATGATTTATTACTTTGGAAATGAGAGACAAAACAAAACTTAATGCAGAAGGAAACAAAATGGGTAATGAGAATATTTTATAGACCATAGTTTCATTATTACACACCTCATGGCTTAATCAGATGGTTTAATGTAAAAATGTGTTACAGAAGGTCAGATGAGAAGGACAGCTAATATTTAAAATCAGGACAGAGAAGAGGTCAGAATATAAAAGGGACAATCATGAAATAAGAAAACTGATAGATATCCTGAAGATTAGAGGACTGTTTCTTCTACTTTATAGTAATCATTTCTTTTCATTGTGATCCCCCCCCCCACTAACATACACATAAAAGATGGTGGTAAGAAGGCAGAAAGGTCACCTAGATGTTGTTGGTTTCAGGTGGAAATACAGCAGATAGATTTTAAAAGGTTTGTGAAAGAGATGTGAATTGCATTCTGGAAAATTAGAGGGAGGGTTTAAAAGTTTGCCAGTATCTACAACTTGTTCATTGTTTGACTGTACACATGCTCTTATATGCAAATATTTGATTTGTGTTTAAAAAAAATATGCCTAAAATAAATTATTTTTCTATCTAACATAAAGCAGTGCATTTTCAATCTTGTGTGCAAGTTGAAATACAATTATATTTTCTTTGTTTCTTTTGGCGGGGGGGGCAGGAATGATATCATTGGCAAATGACATTCCAAACTTGCATGCAGTTCCCTAGAAGTGATTGATTGAGTCAAGCTGAGTGATGTCCCCTGATCAGTTTCATCTTTGCTCTGGAAATTTCTTCTATCCATGTAGTCTTTTATATAAATCATGGTTTAACCTAGGGGAAAAAAATCTAAAATTAATTCCATTCCCCTCCCCTACCTTCCAAAATATATTGTCCTGTGTCAATTGATTGCAGGGCAGTTTAAAACTGCATAGACACTAGTATTGTAGTGTGACTCAATTTATCATTTGTATCTTGTTTTCCCTTGTTAGTTACTAATATAAACAAGTGAACACATGCATATTTGTTAAAGCAAAAAGGAATGCAATTTACAGACAGTGCCACGATTCCTTTTTGCCTGATGCTTTAATCCATCCCAGCACTTTGCTAAACCAGAAAATAAAAAAGGACATACACTGAAAGCTACAGCAAACTCTGCATACAAACATTGTACAGAACCAAGTCTGAAAATAAAATCAACATCAGCATCAGAATGGCAAATGATAAACACATCAGTGCCATACTGTGAACAGAAGCAGATAATATAGAAGTATAAAATTTGTGGAAATTCAGAAAGGGAGTAGTGAAAGAGTCCCCTATAATGAGTTGAATACCAATTATTTTCAAAGCAAAGGCCATTTACACTACAAGAGATGCTAAGTTTCATACCCTTATTATGTCTGTTCTCTGAAACCTAGGAACATGTAGCTTATTCATTAGGCTGAATTTCATCCACTGACCTTGAGTTTCCCAATTCAAGTCAATTCTTAGCAGCTTAAATGTTTTTCACTTGGGGTGAGAAACATTAAAATATACATTTATTTTAGTGAGTGATAGCTTTGTCTTAATTGAAAGAACTTCTGCTAGCCTATCTTGGCACTTGGTTTATACAAGTCCTTCAGCCCTCAATGTCATACAAACAGGAAGTATTTCCCAGTGAGCTATTTGCTTTTATCTGCTTACTTCTGAGAAAGCTTGGGCACTGTGTTCTGATGTTAAAGAGAAAGTAGTGTGGACATGTCAAATATTATGAAGACTTTGCGCAGCAATGTAAAGCAATTATATTGCTTTAATTAACTTTGTCCTTTGTCTTGATTCTTCTTTCCTGTACAGTGAACTTGTCAGTGGCTTGTTATTCTGAAACTGCAGTGCTGTCACAAATGATATCACAAGTCTCACTACAGCAGGTTATTTATGATTAAGGGTGTTCCTTCTAGCATAGAGTTGAATAAGCAGCTGCTTCAAAAGAAACTTTGAAACTCAAAGAAGCCACTTCTGCTTCTATATAGAACCAGCCTAACCATGGGGCAGAGTCTGGCAGAAAGCAGACAAGATTTGAACCTGGGCTATCCCAAGCTATTTTGCTGTATGAAATGGGAACCAAATGGTGCTACATCCAGCACTTTTCTCAGTCTGCTTCAGTGTTCTGACATCTGTCCTCTAAATTCCGGTAGCTTTGAGTCCACATATCCCACTCCCAAAAGCTTAGACATCCGAGGAGGAGCTTTATTCGCACAAGAGTCCGTGTGGTGAAGTGCCTAGACCAGCCTTTCCCAGTCCAGTTTTCCAGATGTATTGGACTAGAACCTTCATTTGGAGATTCTGTAAAGTGTATTGAAATTCATATGGAGGGCACCAAGGGGGAAGAGTCTGGGTGAGAGTAGGGAAGTTACTGTGGATCCCAGAAGCGCTGTCCAACAGAGCCAAGGCTGAGGAATGCTGGCTGCTCCAGATTAGCAACATGGAGGGGGCTGCGTGATCACCACAACTACTTCACCTAGCAAGGTGAAGGCCATTTTTTTGTTTTGTTTTTTGTTTTGCTTTGGCACATGATTGAGAGCTGGCTGCTGAGGGGAACACCTAAAAAGGTGGTAGGACTGAGAGAATGGCCTTCTTTGAAGATATTAGAGCCCAATTTGGCTTATATAGGGAGATATAGGCGTGAGTCATGAAAGGCTTTATAGGTCATATTCAGCACTTTCAATTGTGCTTGGAAAGCAATCAGCTGCCAGTGGAGTTATTGCAACAAGGGGGTTGTATGCTTCATGTAGGCAACCCGAGTCTCTCAGAGTAATGGAACAAGGGGGCAATATATAGCACTCTGAGCTCTTCTGAAAAATGTTGGAGAGTTATTTTCTTAAAATATGACTGGGAACAAGATGCTCAGTGTGTTGGTGAGATATAGCCACTTTTAAATAGGTCTGAGATTACCTAAGCATGTTAGAGATTCTAAATATTGTAACTGAGGAAACATGACAATCCATTTACTTCATGCAAAGATGATGTATCATGTATTCATCGTCACATTCATTCTGTTAAGGCGTCTGTTTGTATGTTACCTAATAGAAATCCACATTTTTAAGCATGGGCATGGGCCTAAATCTTATTGTTAGTCTGAACAAGAGTAGAGTCATTGAATCAGTGGGATTTAGCTATTTGTTGACTCACCATTCAACAATTGATTAAATCTTTTCTCATTGGGACTAACTAAAAATACTCCAGCCATGGTGTGTTACCTAATAAGACCAAAACAAAGTAAGGATTTGTCAACTATTTTGGGTACTTCCCTAAAAAGATTGTGTTGTTGTTGTTATCATTATTTGCTCTAGCATGTACATTTATGAACCAGTTTTATCAAACTTGATACTTAGTCCTCAGTTGGTATGCAATCTACAAATACGAGCTTGAGACAGATGACAAACTTTGACTATTTGCCCCAAATTTCTGTTTTTGGTCTGTTTTCTGTTTAACCTGGTATGAAATATTTTTCATAGATTGTAGATGCTAACAGTAACTTTGTTTCATTTTAATCATTACCAAAATCATAAATATCAGCCTGAAGAATTCTGATCCCATTTGTGCACATTTTAAATGTTAAATTGGCTCCATTTTGTTTGGAACTTGATGTGCAACAGATTTTAAAGATTGTTCCTATCACTCAGGTCTTTGTTTCATTCAGACCAAAAGCAGAATCACTAGCAATGACCTGGGTAACACCAGCTAAACTTCCAGGCAAAGATAGATAATAAATATGACCCTGAAGATTTCTTCTGGCCAAGGAAGAATACAGAAAAAACAAACAAACAAACAAACAAAAAAACAACCCACAACCTGATGCCCTTAGATAAAGGTAACTTAGTTTATTGCCTGGAGTCTTTAGCAGGCATAGGACATTTCTATTTTCCTTGTACATCATTATTGATAGAGTTTATGAGGCAGTTTACAAGTACCTCATGGTTGAAGGGCTAAAATTGACTTCAGCAACTTGCCTCCCACGACACTTATTCTGTGTTGTATTGGGCTATAAATTTTTACAATCAATTTACTTAATTAATTTAGTAGATCAATTTACTTTTTTGGGGTGATTGTTTTCCATCAAAATGGCTTCAGTTTTCTTTTGGGAGGAGTTCCTTCACTGGATATTTATAGGACATGCTGTTTCTTTCCTGGTACTGCGCATCTGTTGTTGCTCATCATCAGGAGCGATAGGGAAGAGAGAAACATGAGAACTCTCTGCTTGTTGGAACCAAGGCTCTTCCTTGAGTCTGAGGCCAAGAGCAAACCATTAAGCATTTCTAGGTTGCAGCATAGGACATAAGTCGGTATCACTAGCTGAGAAAAAGAATACATACATGTTTATGGGCATGTACATGTATGACTGGAACCAAACCATCAGTATCGCTGTGTGACTGATAACCTGTGGTTAAAACAATGGGTGGATATTTCATGGAGATAAGGTATTTGTTGGGGGGTATCATTCAACCTTGTGAGGGGGGATCCTATGGCTCTCCATATATTGTGGGATTGCAACTATAGCAGCATTGGACACCTTCTTCAAAGATGGCCTCTGGAGTAGCTGGTTATACTTCCACTTCTTGCTTTTCTTTTTGTTCCTCTGATCCCTTCAAGTACTTTATTCCATGACAGGAGCAAAAAGGTACAGGAGGCTTTTGCACTATCCCTTTCCTCTACTGTTCCCTGTGGCAATTGCCAGCGGATTCACATCAACTGTTGCCAAATGAAGTTTTTGGAATGCTAAGTAACAGCTAATAGGAAGTCATTGACAATGCTTCTTTGTGAGAACTCAGCTTTATTAGCCTCTCTTACCATGTAGACAGCCTTTCCCTGAAAATAAGTATGTTTAAATCAATATGAGGAATTTTCCTGAATTTTCCCCAAATTTTGAGGTTCTATATTGCTTAATCTTTTTTTGGAGCATGATTTTGTTTACACCAGATCAGTTATTTATTTTTACACCAGATCTGTTAAGTTGGAACTTCCATCTACTGGTCTACCTCCATCTAACTGACTATTATTATGAAGAAAAAGCAGCCATAGGCTGGGATGTGAGCTGTGGTAGGTGGTCCATGACAGGTTGGTGACTTCCCCACCCACGTCCTGCCAGCTCTATTTCCTTGTTGGCATTGTTTGTGGTAAATATTTCTTTGCAGATGAAAAGCCACCCAAAGGGATAGATGCTAAGGAAGAAAGTGGCATAGGATCCTGATCTGGATTGGGAGCATAGTCTAGTAACTGCATTTTCTTCAGAGTAGAAGTAGCCACTTTAAGCATAATTTGTGTAAATGCTTTAATAATGTAACATGTACTCCGGGTTTAAACGCAGGAATGACTCCCCATGCTAACCAAGATGTTTGGAAATTAAGGATGCTACTTCATTAACAATAACATCTTGAAATCTGTATCCAGGGTTAAATTAATTAGTTGTAGATTCCTCAATAAACGCAGCAGGATGGTTTAACTTATTCTCAGAAGTGTCATTTTTGGGAATAATTATAATGTAGCTCATAAGTATGCAGGACTGATGAAAACAGGTCCAAGGCAGAGTTGTCTTTTCTCTGAAGAAAATCCATGTTATATTTTGCTTCTTCCATCAAACTTGTTCAAGTTTTTCAAGTTGGCGTTTTAATATCAGAACCAGTTCTTCTTTCTTGCTCACACTTTATACAACTGCCTCTGGCTCGTTCTTTCTGCCAACTCCTCATATACGCATGCTGGATTATGTTTTCATAAATGACCGCTTGTAAACATTGAGGATGTGGCTTACTTGTGGTCTGTCTTAGTATTTCAAGTGTACCTCATGATTTCTCTGCTACAATAAATCATTTAGATTAGAAGAACGCCTCTTTCAGCTGTTACCTGAGAGACTTGTATTACAAATGTTACCAAGTGCCACTGTGAAGGAGTGAGGAGTTCTCTAGGGCATTTGGTTTTATATGCATAGAACTTTATACTTGTCATGTGGACAGCCAGGACTGCATTAATAAGCAGCATTGTCTGAAAATTCAGTCATTTTCTAGAGCAGAAATGACAAGCACAGCTTAAACATGTATGACACCATCATTGTCACATAATCATTCTATTTCTAATAGCAAATGTGGTCTGATTTTATTTCTGTTAAGTAACTGTTCTGGTAGGATGAAAGAAAAAAAACAACCTTAGATTTCCCAAAGGAAAATAGTTGTTTTATTTTTTTGCCTTAAACTGATAGAAGCAAGAGAGTTGTTTTAATAGATAGGTGAATCTCTGTGAGTTTGCATACACTATTTTTGTACCACATTCAATTTTTTAAAAAAAAAATCTTACTTAAAAAAAAGATGAAAGAAATTACTTCACAGAAAAATATGTTGGCTGTTTCAGAACATGAGCTTCAGCATAGCCATGAGTAGTGCAATACAAGATATATAAGGCAGTGCTGAAAGAGATCTCTTTTTATTCAGCTGAACTGAAATATACTTGAAGGCAAATGCTATTACTTTTAAGCAATTGTCTTGCTTCTGTAGTCTCTGGGGATTTTCATACAGCTCACAAGTGAATATTGAATTTTTTGTGTTACTGCATTGCTTCCTGCAGGATTTTTTTTCTGTTCCTTCTAGACAATTTTCCAAGTACTGTGAAGCAATTTAGCACATATTAATATTTTCCCTGATCATACAGACAGACGCTTAGTTTTTGCTAATTTGCCTGTGAGGTTATCAAAACTGTTAAGCTATTTCATCAACAGCTTAAATGCATCCAGGCTATTCTGACTGAGAGAAACTCTTAGAAATAGGCTATTTATATGCCTTTCATACTCATGGTATAACAGCCAGTCACTCATCAAACAGAAAGTCAAGCCATACCTCTGAAACAATTTGAAATATTTGAGTCCCTAACCCTTTTTATTGATAATTCTCAGATCAGGGCTTACCCAAGGCATTTTGCTGTTCAGGAAAAAGATGGCCTCATTGCCATCCCAAGACAGTTCAATGGATTGGCAGCTGAACGCTGATGCCAGGCCATTCTCCTCAATGACATCGGGGGCAGTAGGTCAGTTTCAAGAGTGCAGGGCAGGTTGAATGTCACCCCAGCTCTGTCTCTGACACCATGCTGTTGGTCCTTGCCAAATTCTGGGTCTAGCCCTGCCTCACATTGGAAGAGCAAGGGACATCAAGAATTTTCTGGTTATAAGATAGATTCATACAGATTCTGCATGACAGATGATCCTATATTATTCATTGTACAGATTATATACAAAGGGCCCAGGTGAATATGCCTATTAAGAACAACTTTGGGTATCACTGCTGTTCCAAAAGCCACTTGCTAACAGCATACCAAAGAGAGCATGTAAGAGAACTGCAAGTGACATGCATGTACATATGGACCTATTTCCATGCAGAATGCAAGCAGGCTCAAATTGAAAACGTTGAGATTTTTTTTAAAAAAAAAAACTTGTTTGTATTGGCCTGAGAGAAATCTAGTACAAGGACCAGCACCAGCCAGCCATTGTCAAAGGAATGGGTGTTGCCGGGGGGGGGGCGCTCAGGAAAGAGAAGAGTGCTATGTAGTAGGGAAGGAGCAGCTTCCAGCTTGCATGCAGCTGTGCACTGGAGATGGCAATAGGATATTTGATCCTGTGGTCCAAAGGGACCAAGCTGCAAAGGATGTCAGGGATTTCTGCTTTTACCTCAGAACTTCTTGATCCCTGCTTGGGGGGTTGAGGGGATGACTTCACTCTAAACACTCTGGCTTATACACTGAATTGTTTCAGACAGGTTCTGGATTCAGGGCATTGTTCATTTGTTGTAATTCCTCAGAGGGAACTAGGGGAGCATGCATCAATTCCCCTCTTCTTTTACCCTCTTTCCAAATATATGCCCTCTTCCAAAACATTAGGTTATTCTGGGAGCTCTGCAGCTATATCAGCATGACCTGGTTTCCAGGTAACCAAGAAAAAAAAAGGGAGGGGGGAGATAGGGGGAAAAAGCTTGTCAGCTGTAACAATACACAATGAATAACTCCTGGATGATAAAAGCAAGAGAGGCTCGTTAGACAAGGTAGCACCTGTTTCCCTCTGAACAGCAAGTGTTGAAATAATGATGGGATGAGGCAGGGGAATACAAGGGGTTCAAAGATATCTTTTTAGGAAGGAAAAAAACCTCAAAGTGAATTGCAGCATGGGGAACCATCTCAACATCCCTCTTAAGAGATCAGTGATTATGCCTGTTATTTACTTGGTGGCACATTTCTGTGTTCTTGTGTCTGCTTCTAACCATTCCTGGCATTACTGCGGCGGCGATTAATCGGACACATGGATGGGCACTCTCCAGTAAAGTTAAAACATTCATTATACTGTGAGTGTCTCTAAGTGTATATGAACTGTTACAAGATGTGTGCAAGGAAAAATGTGTCAGGATCTGGGTGGGCAGCTTATTACCAGTCATTCCTCTTAACCTATGCACCTATGTCAGGTCTCTAGACCATGTGAAGCTTGCTTGAAGAATAAGGACATTCTGAACTGTAAGTAATAGGTCAAGCCTTCTTCTAGAAAAGAAGGAGCTGGAGTCCATGAGAGTTGTGGTTGGGGAAAGAAGGCAATCAGGTATGGAGCGGTACTGAAGAAGTAGGCAACAGTGGAAAAAGGGAAAGAGGCATGCATAGAAGGCCAAATGACACAGCCAGACTGGAAAAAGACAAGGATCTTGAGAAGAGACAGAGGTGACAAACATTGCAAAGAGACACCTGGAAACATAAGGAGAATATGGCACCATAGAAACAGAGATGAATAAGGTATTTTTTCAGAAAGAACAACTGGTGAGATATGATTACACGGTAAAGAAAGGCAGTATTGCCCTCCAGTTTAGCTGCTGCTCCAGACAAAAGATCCCATTTCTGTAACAGACACCCCCCTGCACCATAATAACATAGATGGCATGATGTGTTGATGTCTGTGCTTCACAGAGATATGGAGGGTCAAATTTGCTCAGTAATCCCCGTGTGTGTGTGTGTGTGTGTGTGTGTGGGCAATATGGTGTTGTATGGTTATGTTATCTGCACTGTAGAAGCATACCCCCTCCACTTTACCATCAGAAAAGAACATTTTCATTATGGGCCTAGGCATGTCAGCTCAATCTGGCTTTTTCCAAGAAACATGTGTAGAGGACTGAACCTGGACAGGTACTTTCAAAGTATGGATTAGTGCCTGGATCTGTTTTCCTCACTCCTACCTCTGACTCTCTTTTCTTTCTTTTTGCTGCATCTTTCAAATTATAAGCCTAAGGGTGTGGACTGGCCTATTATAGATCTTTATAAGTGGGAGTATTTTTCATGTGAAAAGAAGGCTGGAATCCTTTAAATATAGAAATAATGGTCAAATATAATCAGGGCAGTTTCAGGACTACAAAATAAAGGCTGCAGCTCTGTACATGTTTTTTTGGGGGGAAAATCCCACAGAATTCAATGAGGCTTATTTCTAAGTAGCTATGTGTAGGATTGTGCACTAGAATAAGAAATTCTTTACTGGATTTCTCTTTAGCACTGCAGCTGCATCACTTAACTGTGTTCTTTGCATGCATGCCAAGACCTACTTGGATGAAACACTACAGGTTTGTTCTTGTTAAGCCTATTGTTCCTGCTCCATAATGGCTTTGGGCATGATGGAAGCATTTTCTTACTGCAACATGATCAGGATTAGACTTTTATGATGCAGCCTAGTGTATGGGTTAGTTATGGTCACTGTAACAAGGGAACGAATTTGATCACTTGCTGCACTCAGTTAGCAACAGAAATCTCTAGGAAGACTTTTCCAACCTGTATGAGATAGTTGGATGTGATTGGTCATATATGCCAAAAATATGCATAACAAAACCAGCATAATTTATAAAATAACTAACAGGTAAATCATACAGAGATCAATACAGAGAGTTTATATTTAACTGTAGTTCATTTGGGATAACTTTGAGGAGAGATGTTTACCCTGGAAAGAGAAACAAAACAACAATCTACATTTGTTTCATCATGATTTTGTAGCAATACATATTTTACTACAAAACCAGGAAAAATAAAGTTTTTGGTTAATATTCAAGGATCTAAAAATAGAGAATAATGTAGAGATGGAAATATACACAATCACTGGTATTTAGAAATATAATTATCAATCATTGTTGAGTCCCTTCAAATCATTTCTTACTTATGGAAAACTTAAGACAAACCTATCAAGGAGTTTTCTAGGGCTAAGAGTGAGTGATTCACCCAAGGTCATCCAGTGGGTTTCCATGGCCACGTGGGGATCTGAATACTGGTTTCCAGGACTGTAGTTCAAAAAAAGAATTCCTGAACTAATTTATGCTGATTAATGAGATGCATTGCATTATATTAATGTAAGCATAACGACTGGAACATTTTGCGCTGAAACTGCTGATATATGAATTGAAAAAAACTGGGGCTGGCATCCTATTGGTTAGTTCCAACTAGAGTAGACCCATTCAATCAATTGTTGAATGGTGACTTAACACAAACATAAATCCCATTGATTCATAGATCTACTCTTGTTAGAACTAACAACAAGATTTAGGCCAGTGTTCTTAAGGCAGTTGTAACATCTCTGGCAAGAACGATAGATTCCCCCCGCAAGTTTCTTGTATTCAAGTTGACATACTACCATGGATTGTTTTAGCTGACAAAGTATCACATTATCAAAGACAGGGTTAACATTTTGCATTTGAAGACTAGCATTCCATATCTTTTAAAACTTGCTACTCTTAGCTCTCCATGTCTGGGGAATGGTAGCACTCTGTAATATGATCAGATCTGGCTTCTTCGTGTTTCATGTAAAATATGCAAACTAATTCTCCATCCATCTCAGTCTGAATGCTTTGTGAATTCATGCTTCAGTAATCAGATCCATTTTAGACATACCGTCCAAATATCATTACCTGAAAACAACACGTGCTCCTATTCCTTGAACCTGTTGTAGCTGAAAGATTTATGATTAGTGATTTTAGCTGTAGCAATGGTATATGGGTTGGAAGGATATTTATCTGAGTTCCATATAGATTTTTTTTATCCTGAAGAGCAGTAGATAGCAAAAGGGCTCTACTTTCCTTGTTGCATCATGTAATTTGCAGCAAGGAAATGCATTAAAACATTTTAGATCCTCATTCAGATAAATAGACTCTGAAAAGCTGCTAGAAGGTTTGTGGATTTTCAGCCAAGTTTCCACACTTCATAGTAGGGAAAGTGCCATCAAAAGAATGTTTGTATAGTCAGAAACTTAGAAATCTCATGCAATTCACTTATGGAAATTTTTTGAGCCCAAATGTAGGTATACCTGTGAGGCATCCTGTCTGCAACTTTCTGTCTGCTCATTCTGCATGTGAGGAGAATGGGTCAGCATTCACCCATACCAGTATTGATATTGCTATTGTTGAGGGTGGTCATGGTTGTGGTCTCTGTCACCACCTCTCCTGCTGCCCAGCTTTAGCCTCTGATAATACAGCAAAAGCATTAGCTGCTTCTTTGTTAGCCTCCCATTCCTTCTGCCACATGTAATGCTGGAAGCAGCCCAACATCATGGGAGGGCCTTCTCCTTTTGTGAGACATCGTGAAGCAAGGTTACTCCCATGTTGCCTACACAACAACGTTCAGGCCTCACTTATTTATCCTTAAAAGGAGTCCCCATCCTTTGCATGGCTCTTGCATACTGAACTGGGGGTCTAAGACCCCCATCACAATACATTTGCCTAATAGGAGTTATAAAAAATATGAATTCTGTAGTTAGAAATTAGACAGTGGGTTGTATTAGTGGTTCAATTTTTGTGTTGTTCGGCATGTTTCTAGTTCTTTTGTTTTTGTTTGGGAATATATTGTCTCAATTATGGTCCTTCACAATTGGCTTCATTTCCTTTCCACCATGTTTGCCCTTTATCCTTTCTTGTATTCCTCAGCATATATTGCTGCAACAGTCATTATCTGTCAGTAAGCAAGTAAATTGATCTGTGTAGTGATCAGTGAAGAACATCTTTATTGGATTTATAATCTCTTCTGTACTTAATACTCAAGATATCTTCCTGAAATATTGAAAACTTCTAAATTTTACATTCCGTTAAAAATAGAATTTTCTTTATGCATTCTGTATATACTTCCTAAATCGGCATAGCCTTGTGGTAATATTTCAAATAATTTTCAGCACCCTTGTAAGTGTTGACCTACTCTTGCTATTGTAGTTTGCAACTTTCAACCTGTCTTGTCTCTTCAAAGCTGATACCATATTTACACAGAGTATAAATCTCTGTGCATACAGTATTATTATTCATAAGGAGGAGAACTGCTCTCTGGATAATAGATGAAACTGAGTGTCTGTGAGGATATGGTTTACCATAGTGACACTCCTGTTTTTGCAGGTTGTTAGCACAGAGATTACTGGGAGCTTGTAGATTAAAAACCAAGAAAAATAAAACAAATTCATATAGAATAAAAGATCATATCCCACTAACCATGTTGGGCAAGTGTTTAACATTTTCTCCCCTAAGAATTAAATCATCAGCATTATGTTCTCTAGAGGAACATCGTGGGTACCATTTAGAAGCTCCTCTTACAGCAAGCTAGTTTGCAGAGTAAACATATTGAGAAAAGTGACTTTGTGAAGAATTTATCATTTATGCATATGCTTGACTTCATGTATTGGATGTAGATGGGATGTATGCAGAACCAGACATAAATGCACTGGGAGAAGCAATTGGTGAGCAGTCCAAGAACCTAGCAAAATTTGGTGGCATTAGCCAATAAAAAATTGGTAGAGAACAGTGTGAAGTCCAAGAAAATCCACATTTAGGACAGAGGGAAGGAAATAAACATAAGAAACCCAAGTTTATTTTCAAAAGAACTGGATTAGATATGGAAAGAAATTTCTTTGAACATGGCCGTCTTATCTAAAGCACTAGTTTTACGTTTTCCTTAGATGTATGAGAAAATGCATCTTGCCTTGATCATTCATAGGAGGTTTATGTGTCATTTCAGTGCAGGAGGAAAAAACACAAAAGATGAAATCCTCTTAACACTTTATGCTGGCATAAGGTTCCAGTGTAATGTACTTTACTCCAGTGCAATGCAATTTCCCTGGGATGCAGAGTAGTGTTAGGAGAAAGGAGAGAAAGCTATCACCCTTAGGATGGAAAGCACTTTGGACATGCGCTACACAGTTTTCTTCCCTGTTAGAATGGCTTGATCAGCCTTTCCTCTCATCACTACACTTTGCTTCCTAATACTATTATTACTGTACTGCTGCAACTTATTATATAGTACAGGCATATTTGCCAACAGAATATTGAGTCCTGCTTTGCAACCTGATGAAAAATATGGAT
This sequence comes from Ctenosaura bakeri, assembly GCA_948474755.1. Classification (NCBI taxonomy): domain Eukaryota; kingdom Metazoa; phylum Chordata; class Lepidosauria; order Squamata; family Iguanidae; genus Ctenosaura; species Ctenosaura bakeri. The sequence continues at coordinate 41,387 of CAOLHI010000654.1, forward strand.
AGGAAGAAAGTGTGGCGGGTATTCAACAAAGACAAGAAGCATTTATTTTTTCATTTTAAAAAAAGATTAATTAAATTGTCTCATTTTGTTAGCAAATGTTCAGTTTAATTCATAACTTAATCACAAGACAATTTTTTAAATAAAAGTTATTTAATTTGTACCTCAATATAAATGTTTATCTAGAATTAATTAATTAATAGGTGCTAAAACAATAGCTTTTATATTAGCCAGCTGGTTCCTTACGCAAAGCCTATTTCTCTTGGATTTTTGCTAAACTGCTTCTTTTCTGTTAATTCCTGAGGTTTAGAACCTTACCAGCTTTAGATCACTTGAGTCAAACGATTCAGCGAAGAATATTTCCAGTTCAAAGAATTAGATTAAGGGGCTTTTGAGTAGTAACAATAATAATAATTCTATATTACTGATCAGATCTTGCTTTGTACCTATAAAAGCTGGAGAACTTCAGAAAGTTGTAGAAATTCTTGAAATCCAGGTAAAGGCTAAAAAATCAAAAGCAATGAAATAACATAGTTTCAATCAACTTTCTCCTCTGCTTTGGAAAACATTATTTTTTTTCTGCCATACATATTTATCCAGACAACCTGAGTCACTAAAATTCAGTGCTAACACATACCAAAGTTGGGGTAAACATTCATGTTCACTGTAATGTGTTTGAATGGAATGTGCTTGTATTAAGGTCAGTAAAATTACAGTAAAAAAGGAAGAAATCACTGCCAACCTATGAATTGCCATAAGACACATGGTTCTGAACTGGAAAAAAAAAAAAAGGAAATGTGTTGCAATTTTGATTTTGAAATCTATTTATCTAAAATAAGAAAAAAATATTTAAAGTTTTTGACTGGAATTTGGGAGATGAAACCTGAAGCCATGAAATTTGCTTGGTGACCTTCAGCTACTTACAATCTCTCAGTCTGATCTCCTTCCCAGGGTTGTTGTGGGAATAAAGCCGGTGGAAGAGAGAAATTCGTGCTGTCTGGAGCTTATTGGAGAAACTGGGGGGTATGGATATATATGATAAATAACTACCAGTATGTAACTACATATTTCTTTCACGAAACAAGGAAGATTTCATTGTAGTAATAATTGCACATACATCTTAGTCTCTGCAAATGAGCATCAAAATACTCTAAATATAATTAAGACATCATCTCTGCAAATGTGCCTGATTATTAATTTTAAATTAAAGATATAAAATTATTATAATATTTAATAAAATTAATTTAACAATAAGATGTTTTAACAAGTGCAGATGGCTATAGGAATCTCAGTTCATTTTAGTTCATGATCAGATCCAACTAGAAGAAGGAAAATCTTTTCATCCAGATGGCCCTTCTCTATGGTGCACTGGTTACAACTGAAATTCAAAGCTTCTAACCCTGGAACTTTGCTGGAATTCAGTGGGAATCTATAAACTAAAGAAATGTTAAAGGTAAAGACATGAGATTATGGGGTGGTACAGGAGAGAAGCCTTTTGAAAGAGTCTATGAGAAATGGGATTTTCAAAAATTCATACAGCTGTTTTCTTCTCTCTGAAGTTTAAAATGTATACTGAGGTGTTGGGAATAGAATAGTGGGTGATATTTTTCACCTTTATTCTGATAGTATAGCAACATCCTGTAAATTCAACTGGAAATTTAAAATTAACTTAATTTTACCATCATTAAATGAAATTAACTGAGTGGGTTTTTTTTTAACATATTGATGTTTAATGAAACATGTTTAAATGTTCCCTATCAACTTTCCTATTTCTGGGGTTTGGATTAACCCAACAAAATTAAAACTGAGAGTTTTTCACGTTTCTAGACTGAAGGGGATCTGAGGCCACGTCAAGCCTGGAATTAAGATGGATGATATGACAGGATGAAAGAAACAACAGAATAATGCAGGTGCCTAGATCCCAGTGAGACAGACAGAAGCTCTGCCCAGGGCTTTTCTAAACTCTTGCCTATTTCTCTGACCTGTGGGTGAAAGGGCTTTAAGCTGTGGATATTCTAACTGTGGAAATAATTCTATTCTTTTTAAAAGAGGGTCTATGGTAGAATTCTTTCATTTATTATAATGTTTCCTTATCAGTCACACACTTCTCATATCATATCATATAACTCATATCCTGTAGCAAGATTTAAATATAAAGCATGTATCTCTGACATGATTGTAAATGTAAATTGGCTAATAGCAAGATTTAAATATAAAGCATGTATCTCTTGACATGATTGTAAATGTAAAATGGCTAATAATTCCATCTATATTTTCAAAGAATTGCCAATTAATTTTTTTTTATAGGAGTTTAGTTTTAGATGATTTTGGTCTGTTAAAAAAAACACATGAAGCTGTTTTGTAAGTGCCTTCTCATACTGTGAAACTGAGGTATCTTTTTAATGTGCTGTGTGTGCTAGTTTCTACAATTTTCATAGTAAGGGGTTTATATGGGGGGGCTGCTAAGCCTCTCTGTCTTTTCTCATTGTGTAGAATAAGAGCATTAAAGTTTTGCTTTTTGTTGCTGTTGTTTCAAATATAGTTAAATATAATCCTTTTCCATTTAATTAGCTAATCATTTGTTATTTTGACTATAATGCTCTTAATTTAAAAAACAGTGGTTTTACTAACTGAAGCATTTGAATTGCTGAAATATGACCAATAAATGATATATTTGGTATTGAGAATTGTAAAATTTACATTGTAAATTCTTTGGAAATCAACATGTTGATTTTTTAAATCAGTTTATTTTTCCAAATACACTTTACTTTCTCATTTGGTATTTTGAATTTTCTTGACATGTCTCAAGATTCAGTTCTTAATGCATTTCAGAAATATAATAATGTTGTTACTATTAATCTTTAAGTGAAGTTTTAGGACTGGCACTATACTTGGAGCATGAGTTTGTCCAACTTATATTGGCTTGCTAGGAATGAAACTGTTGCTAAGTGGAAACTACTGTGGGCAGAAGGCAGGTGAGATACTTTTTGCCATTTCCCCCTAGATTCCTCACTTCTCTCCGAAGATCTGTTCAAGGATGTTAGGAAATCCTCTGGACCAGTCAGTGGGTGAGAGAGTTTCAGGGAGAAGCAACATCAGTGAAACACACACGTGCATCCTTTTCCAGGAAGCCATATTTATTTAATGCCAAATCTTTATGGAATGTTGAAGGAATGCTAACAATTTTGCAACCAGATTAGTAACTGGGTTTGGCTATATGGACCATACAACTCTCTTGCTCCACTGATTGCCTTTCTACTTCTGGATACAAGTCAAAATGCTGGTTATGACTTATAAAGCCTTATATGGCTTTAGATCAAAGCTATCTGACAGACTGTGTTGTCCCATAAGAATCTGCCCAGACCTTGAGATGTTCAAACAGGCCCTTTTCTCAGTTCCCCCATCTTCACAGGCACAGCTGGTGGGGTTGCCAGACTTGGTGATGACTGCTAGATTCTGGAACTCGCTTCCCTTGGGAGGTTATAACGGTCCTTTCTTTGCTGTCCTGCTGGAAGGAGAATACTTTTGCATTGCAGCAGGCGGTTGAGAACTGAAGGTTTTTGAAGAAAGGGCTTTTAAGAAGGTGCTGTAAAATAATTTTTAATTGAATTTTTAAAATTGTTTTCAATCTTGTTCATGCAATGCTATTTTATAGAAATTGTTTTCAATGCTGTTAATAGTTTGATTCTGTTTTCATGTTGGTCTCTTGTATGTTTTAATCATACTATATTTTTTATTTATTTGTAAGCTTCCTTATATCCCAGGGAATGAATGAATGAATATATATATATATATATATATCTGGGAGGGGGATATAAATAAATAATAATAATAATAATAATATCTGGATCCATCCAAACTACCATTAGACATAATAGTGATATTGACATTTTCATGAATCAAGTAAACTTATGATTTGAAGATCATCACAAATAAAAGAACAGATGGAGGACATTGCTACTGGGTACGTTTGATAAAGTAAGACCTATTAGGTCACTCCAGATCAATGTGAATCTATCTGCATGCAATTTCATGCCTTTTGTCTGTACTATAAACATTGGGTGCCATAGCATTGCCTTTAAAATGAAATTAAATCTACCTCCATAACAAGATTTGTAATATCCCAACAGAACTTTTCAAGTTAATGCACAACAGTGTTGCTTTCATGTCTCGTTTGGGAACTTGAGCTTCCCAGAAGCATCTGCTGGGCCAGTGTTAAAAATTGAATGCTGTATTAAAAAGACCACTGTTCTGATCCAGCAGGGAAGGTTTTATATTAACAATAAACTACAATGTTTTTTAAAAAACAGTTTTTAAAAAAATAGTTGCAAATGTATAGATTTATTCACTGTTTTCTAAAAATAGTTGCAAATGTACAGATTTATTCATTACTTCATGGAGAGAAGCACAGTTTAAATCACATTTCAGACGACAATCAGACTTTAAACAAAATGGATACATTCAAAATTATTTAATTCAAACTGTATAAGGTTAAGGAGTCCTTTGAGGCTCATTACTTGAATGTGTTTCAGTGATTCTATTTGATAGCCAAAATATTGCCCATGAAGCAGCAGCCAGTTGGGATATTTTCTGACAGTATTATAAACTAGCTAAATGGTCTTCGAAAGTGTTAGTTTTGTAGGTTTAACATCCTTGACACTTAATAGGATTTGGATTTCCATTTTACCGGCTGCTTTTATTACGTGACACTTTAATTGAATGCCTGGGAGTAAAAATGAAATTAACAAAGACAGTGCTAAATTATTGACATTCTCTTTTCTTCTTTCCCGACAAAGCAGTTTGTGAGGTTTCCTTTCTTTCTGTAGTGATTGATGTGAAAATAAACATACAATCTGTCTGACTGTGTACTATGGAGAAATTCTACATAAGTTGTCAAAAATTCAGAATACAGTAGTGGCAAAGCTGAAGTTTGCCAAGTTGTCTGCCTAATGTGGTGGAAGTCAATTACATTAGAACTGCTGTGATTTGAAAATAGGCTGCAATAAATCGCTGTTCCTGAGTGGGAGAAGGCTGCAAGCAAATCTGTTGTTTGTCATATGATAACTCTGAATTACAAATTATGTCAACCAGGGAATAATGGGGGAAGGAGCTAGAATTATACATCTTGTTTCTTGAAACTATAGAAATTGATCTATAGGGCATATTGGTCTATCTTGGGAGAGATGATAGATAGTTTATGAAAAAGTACATGCTGTGTTGCGTGTAGACATTCCCAAGTTCAATCAATCTCTGGTGCCTCCAATAAGAAGCAGACAATCTGTAAGAGCTCCATCTGAGACCCTGAAATCAAAGTAGAAACTATTGCCCAGCAAGGTTATGGGCTTGGTTTGAGACATTTTACTGAAGCCCTCTAACCCCCAATTTCATGTATGGAAGCAGAACAGACTGGCAATTGACTTTGTTTCAGTTCTATCTGTACCATGCTCGATGTCAGCTAACTAATTCAGGAGCACATGGAAAGCTGCATACCACACACAGCTTTTTCATCCAGCAGCTTCATACCACACTTATTCTCCCTGCCATACCTGCTTGCTCAAACAAATGCTCCAGTGTGGCAGCACTAGAATGTACCACGTGAGCAAGGTGATGAATAGACATGGATATAATACCTGCTGGAATATATGGCCTGAGTCATCTGCCCTTCTGGAGGTCTGCATGCTAGATGGTTTTTTCTTAAAGCACTGTGTGATACAACCAGTGAGATGGTAACAAGGAAGCATTGCAATCCAAACTGACTAACTTAGAATTCTTGGAATGAAGGAATGGACTTAGATACTGAACCCTGGAAAGGAATAATGGGGAAGGTTGTTGCCATCCTTTCCAGCATTGTGTATCCCAAGTGGCTGCCGTACACTGTGTTATAGTATGCCAAGGGTGGGCAGATGTCAGACTTCATGTATGTGCTGTATTTTCTTTTAATTGGACTCATAAACTGAAATCCTGTTGGTTAGTTCTAGGTGTAGTACCCCTATTAAACCAGTTGTTGAATGGTGAGTCAATACATAGATAAATGTCATTGATTTAATGGGTCTAGTACTGTTGGGACTAACGGTAGGATTTAGGCCTAGTGGAGCAAGGTGGCTCTGGGTACCCAAGGAGGGAGCAGCAAACATAAAACCCAGGAACTGGATGCTGTGAGTCTCTATGCTCAGCCTAGGAGTATGCTTACTGTTCCAATATCATGTTCAGATCCTTTCACATAAAATATGTTTCTTCTCCTCAGCCTTCCCCCAGCTTCCATTCTTTCAGTTAATTTACTAAGGAGAAGTTGGATTTGTTGGTTTTTAATGTTAAAATAATAGGAAGCCCAAAGTCTTTGCCAACCAACTGCAAATTACCTAGAGATCTACCCTATATCCTAATTTACCTTCCATAAACTCTGTAATAGTTTTGTGTGGTGGCTAAAAACTTCCTGAACTTTATCAGATTTATATATTTTTCCATGAGTAAAAGTGTTCCGCAGAAGAACATGACAACTGTGTAAAGATACTGGCTTGTAAACACACCTTGCAAGTCCTTTTTCTTTGGAGTCCGTCATATAAAACATACCTTGACTAGCAGATCAGTGTGATTTTCTTCCAATGAATAATACAAGGGAGTGTGAAATGAGTAAGCTTTGAAAAGAAAAGTGATGGCTCTGCCTTCAAAAATGTCAGCAAAAGAGGAAAGAAAGATCTCACAGTTTTGCAGTATAATTGAGTAATTTAGTATTCAATTTATTGAATATCCAACTTATTTTCTGTACTTCTAAAACTTGTGCAGTATGAATAAGTAATTTAGTATTCAACTTACTGAGCATTCAATTTATTTTCTGCATGTTATGCATGAAAATTATTGTGGCTTTTAAAATGTTACTGAATTTTGGTAACATAAGTCGATGAGAGACACAAAGTATGGTGTTCTTTGGATGGATGTTTTGGCTTGGGTTCAAATTAATAAGACATCTCCTGGGTGGCCTGAACTTATTCATTCTCAGCCTCAATTTAGCATCTCCAGAATTATTATTAATAACAAAGGTCATGGAGGAACTCTGAAAACTAACAGGTATATCATAGTATAAATGTATATGGACTACAGCCCACTTTTGCACACACACAGTGTTATCCTGAGTTAAAGGTACCTACACATGCATTGGGGATACTATAAGGAGAGAAGTCAGAGGGAAGCAAGGTACAGAAAGTAGAAGACCGTGACAATCATGTTATTTACAATGACCGTTCACAAAATAATTATTGATATGTGAATTATCAGATTTAGTAGTTTTCAAAGAAAATAACTGTGTTAATCTACGTGGCATAAAAATAAATAAAGGGAGGAGGGGAAGAAATCTAGCATCACCTTTAAGACTAACTGATTTATATTTTAGCCTTGTATTTTATATGGAACTTCAAATCAGTGTCACTGCCATGGGCACTTGTATGGTACCACAGTAAGTAAACATCTTAATGGCTGATATGGAACAACAGTTTCTCACCCTATGCATCCAGAAATCTCTTCTCAATCTGAGCCTCATCAATGACAACGTTATCCTTTGGACCCAGGGAAAGAAATCACTTGAGAAGTTTCACCAGGGTTTCAGCAATTTCCATCCTACTGTATTCTGAGCTTGGCTCAATCTAGACAACAAATTCACTTAACACCTCTGTGGACTTCTGAGCACCATGCTGTATCAAAAGCCCACTGATCACTTCATGTTCTTACATGCTTCCATCTGCCACATAGAACACACTACTGAATCTATTGTTCACAGCTAAGACCCTCAAGCCAGAGACTCATTCCTGTTGGATTTGCAGCAGCTATTTCTCAAACTACTATATCCAATTCAGGAGGTGAAAAAGCAAATCAACAAGATTAGTACCCAATAATAATGTATTGCAAGACAGACCAAAAACAGAAAATGACAGAACAGCAGTAGTTGTCATCTACAGCCCCAAGCTCACACTGTTCAGCCACTTCATTGGTGAGCTAGAATCAACTCTGGAGAATAATACAGTCCTCTCACAGCCTCTGGGGGAGCAGGTATCTACTCACAGATGACTTCCCATACTTAAACAATTACTTTCAACAGGATGGCAATACAGGGACAAAATGCATACCACAAGCCCAAACACCAACTCAAGCAACAAAATTATAGGCTCTAATGACACCACCCACAGTGTTAGAGGTGCATTTACTCATTGATCTTCCAGTATAAGATTTGCCATCCTGTATTAGCAATGTACCTCTGCATTCTACTTTGGACCAAAGAGAACAGTCTCTAAACAAAAGGGTAATTAGGCACCAAACTTATATTAGAAATGGCAAGACCCAGTTGTGGAGCATCTCAGCCTTCCTAGACATATGGGATGTACAAGTGGCAGTTCTCAAAGATTTATGTCTAGGGGAAAAATTTGCATCTTATTTTGTGCCGCTCCCACAACTTTACAAACATATGGTTTTAATATCATTTCATCAGTATATCTGAGGAAACTGATATTTGCAAAAGCTCATGCTAAAATATGAAGCAGTTAGTCTTAAAGATGCTACCAGATTCCCCTGATTTTTTGGTAATTGCATCTGGGGTGCATAAGAAACACCTATATCCCAGTTCAAGCCAAAGGAGATAAAATTCATCAAGAGGTTCAGTTCTAACTCAGCACTCTCTTACTGGATAGACAGATAGTTTATTACAGTCACAGACCAGCCTAAAGTCTCTCACTCTATTCTCCCTTTCAGATTTCTTTCCTTCTAATGACCACTTTAACTTCAGTGACAGTATATCAAGGAAAACTTGCTGCCTCCATCCATGGGGAGAGGCGGGATATAAATATCATCATCATCATCATCATCATCATCATCATCTAAAATAACCCACGCAGAAATGTTTCTGGGACTTGCATTGAAGATACTGTTGGACTGTAACTCCCATTAGCCCTAGCCAGCATAGCCAATTGAGAGGAAGGCTGGGACTGCAGTTCAGCTCCGTTCAGAGAGCTGCACAAGTCTCATCACTGTTTTAGATGGCAAAACACAATTTGTCACCTTAAGTCTCAACAAAAGATCCTCAAACATATTATCAATGAACTCGAGCCATTTCTGAACAATGACATTTCCCTTTCATGGGCTTTGGATGGTAATTCTATGCTTGTTTACACACACCTTCCCAATCTAAAACACCTACAACAGAAGGAAAAATACAGGGATCACATCTCTCTTCATTCCACAAATACTGATTGCTATTAATACAACTCACCTGCTGAAATGGCAGATTTATTATCTCCTATTGCCTCCCACAAGGACATTGGAGCTTCCATTTCCCCTTTAGTTTTTGTTTGGCTTTGTTTTCCTATTTACTGTTGTTAATCAAAAGTTTTGCAGGTTAAAAATATTATTTTGCAGGAACAATAGGAAGAGGAGGAAAGAACAGAATCATAGTAGAAAATAACAGGGTCATGTTTTTCTTTTAGATAGAAATTGCTAACTTAACCTGGCAGAATTCAAGTTCACAGTTTTCAACAAGACCATTGCTGCTATAGTCAGTGAAATATTTTCCTCATCTACAAAAGTTTGCTGCAGCATTCAAACTTTCCATATTAATTTAACACTTGTGTGAGCTTTCTCTTTAGTGTGCTGTAGGGTATAGCTTACTGTCAACTTCCTGCCTGCAGCAGATCCCTAGTGATGGCCTCTGAGTGCTTTGGAGGCTGTAATGTTCCAAGAGGTGCGCAAAAATCCTTTGTCATCCATTACTCTCGCACTCTCTTACTGCTGTTGTTAGCTCTAATCTGAAGTAATAGTCCTTTTGGGAAAAGGCTTGCACAGGCCTCATTTTTTTTCTTATATATGAGTTCAGTCTCCTGTAGCATTGCTGCAGTTTAGCTCTGGAGTTTTGAAATCACTAGGTGATTGTACTAAGTTATCTAACTATCTATAATTGTACTTTAGCATTATATAAATCACCCTAGATAGAATAATTATGAATAAAATTAAATGATTTACCATTTTAAATGGCATCTGTTATCATTAATGTATTAATCCATTTGTTGCTTGTGTTCCTCCAAGTAATTTCAGACTTATGCCAACCCTAAGGAGAACCTATCATGGGGTTTGCTTGGTAATTTTTGTTCAGAGGAGGTTTGTCATTGCTTTTCTTTGAGTCTGAGAGAATGTGACTTGCCCAACTTGTCACTTTTAAATATTTGTTTAGGCTGGGACCCTGTACACAGATATGGAGAGTAACATTAATTGAATTTAATGGATTTCTGAGAGATATGTATTATTAGTGCCAGCTCTAAAACTAGAACAAGCAATGCAACTTGCTGTTCTAAAATCCTTGATCTGAGAAATTGACTTGTTATTACAGCTTCACAAAGGGCTTTTCCGAACTTTGGGGGGAAAACGGGGCAGTCCGTTACTCACCGGACTGGCACGCTCCCCCGACAATCCCCGCTGATCCGGAGCAGTGTGTGCCCATGGTACACACTCTCCAGGGGCGAAAATGGAGGCTTCCGGTTGGTGGAGGCTCTCCACCAACCTGAGAAGCTCGCCAGCTGGAAGCCTGCCTCCAGAAGATCTGCAGCCTCGTGCTGGCGCGAGCCTGCAAAGCTACACATTAGCGCAGCGATGGACTGGGGCGCGCTGGGCTATTGAAAGTCCTCTTTTAATCGGTCTTTCAATAGCATGGCGAACCACCAGTTCTGGTCGTTCCGGAGCAGGCTGAAGTCCGGACATACATTAAGTAGTCCGGACCCAGTTCGCCCCAAGTGCAAACGTCCTCGCTGGAGGATGCGCTGCCCCATTTTAAAAATAAAATGCGGAAAAGGCCAAAGCTTCTGTCTTTTTGGTTTTCTGGAGCATTAACCTTGTTCTTTAAGTACATAGCTAGTAGAAGCTGAAGTAGACATAGCTGCTGTTCATTTGCTTTCAGCCTTCCCCCATTCTGTGTTTGCAGTAGCTGTTACTCCTTTCACTGTACTTCAGACAGGTAAAATCGAGGACAGAACTGGAAGAGTACCTTTAAACAAATAACTGTGATTCATAGGAAAGATGCAGAAGAATCCCAAGGTTATTCTGGTCAAATGTTAAAGCCGTAGTATCTGTAAATAGACTAGAGATGCAAGATGGAGACTGCAGGCTTGAAGAATCAGCTTGTGTGTGATGGCATCTAGGTTTTACCTGGAGGGATATAAGACTTTCCTTCATCTCTGCTTTGTAGTAAAAAGGCTGTCTAGTTACTCACTGAGGTAGCCATTGACTTTAGTTCAGGCATATGGACCTTTTGTCAGCTTGGAGCAGAAGTATCTAACAACATGGCAATCCTGATATCAGCAATTAACTTTGGGAGGTGCCTTTTGTATAAACAGTCAACTTGTGCTAAATTATGAGTATGCATCCATCCATCCATCCATCCATCCATCTGCCTATCATCTGTTTATCCAGAACTGTCTGGGCTGTGATGCTGTTAAAAATTCTCTTCCGAGGAGACAAGCCTAGCCAAATCTAAGTGCCCAAAGGAGCAGACCAACACACGAACAAATGGAGGCACTGCTAAACTTGCTTCTGTTTCACAACATCTTTTACTTCTCAATTAGTCAGAAGTACAAGAAATGGCCCCGGGGGGGGCACGTGTGGCACATGGGCTGCATTGTGACAAACCCCTGATTCAGTGGAATCAAATGTTCAGCTAGTTCTGCTGAATCAGTTTTTTCTCAGCCTGAATGGAACTGATAAGTAGCTCAGAGAGAGAAAGTGAGTGATGCTAGAAGCATTACAGTTACACCCCAGCAAACAAAGTTGTTGCTAGAAGATATATCAGAGGTAGGTTTTTTTTAAGTGTGTGACCTTAAAAATATAACGTTTGCTCAGCTATAATCATTTCTGGTTAAATATGAGGTAATATTTTCTTTACATTACAAATATTCAAATAAAATGATTTTCACATAAAGCTTTGAATGCGAATACAGTATTTAAGTCAAATGTGCTAAATAAAATAACATTATTCAGAGCATTTTCCAGTCCTGATTTTTCTCTGGAAAAACCACGTCACTACTTAAAAACAAGGCAAATATCTTCTTGAAAACATTTAAAAGCTTTTAGATGCAGTTTTAGTTCTGCTGGTGAGTATTTCATGCTAAGGCCCAGTGTGCTGTAGTGGTTAGAGCATTACACTGTCACCCTGAAGACCAGGGTCTGATTCCCTGATCAGGTCTAGAAGACTACTGGGTGAGCTTGGGCACGTCACACAGTCTCAGCCCCCCCCTCCAAAACCTGTGATAGGTTTCCCTTAGGGTTGCCTTAAGTTAGAAACAACTGGAAGGGACATAGTAACAACAAGAACAACATTTCATGATACTTTTACCATTCTGTAGCTTCTACCATTTTTTTTTTTGTATTTGAATTTAATAGTTTTATTGTTTTTATAAACCACCCTGGGCGTATAATTGTAGATTGGTCTAAAAATACTTACAATAAACAAGTAAATTAACACGAGCAAGTAAAGGCATACAGTTTAAAACAGGCATCAGCTCACAGCTTGAAACTGTCTGTGGAAGCTAATATCATGTTTGCACACTTAGATCTATCGTATTAAATCTACGTAGACCTCACTGTTGATAGCATGCTGACTCTTTTATTGAAGAAAATTAGGAGAATTTGCTTCTCAAACAGCTAAGAAATAAAGTCCATTAACAAAAACTACAAAGGTTATATTATTTCACTGGGAGGTGTCAGGCAGCACTTACAGACAGAAGTAATGTAAATCATTCGGTGTTCCCAGCTCTTCTAAAACTATTTGATTTCCCTTGTGAAGCAAATTTGAGTGCAATCTTTTTTGTAGCACATGTGAGGGCACGAAACTTAACTTGGATGATTTGCTTTTGTAGATGCTAGTGACAGGACAGACATTTTCCCCATAGTCCTTTACAATATGTCAACATTCTGTTTGACTACAGCTTATTTTTCTTGTTGTGATTTTCAAACATTTTATTGAAAGGTCTGGATGCTTGTACTGAGGTAGAATCAGGAAGTATACCAGAGAACTTTTCCATGTAAATGAGCAATAGCAGTTGGCAGGGGGCAACAATGAGAGTGAAGGAGTACATGATGGAGCAACCACCTGCTGGAGCACACTTTTGTACATCCCTGTACTGGGGTTTGATGTTTTTGAATTACCAGAGCATCCTCCATAGGTGTAGTCCACTGATATTATTGATCTGCGTCATGCCATTCGCCAGCATTATGTGCCCAAGGTATTACAGAACTAACCACCCACAAACACCACCTTTGTCTCCTTGTCAATTTTCATTTGTTCATTTGTAAGCCTGGCCCAAACCATTACCACACTGATTGACTTAAAAAAATCATGAAAATATCTTTTAACATTGTTTTTCACAAGATGCATATATTTGAATTCATCTTTTCCCTACATGTATGTTATAGCCTACATTTTGGAATCAGTTTTTGAACTGAGTAGGGATGTACATTTTCAACTGTTTCATCCTTGCATGTGAGGACTGATAATTTTGCGGTTTCCTCCCATTGCGCAATAAATAGATATTTGTGCACAATCTTTCTCGGCATTTGCCCAGTCCAAAGTGTACTGCAAAATTGGACAGGTTTTTCTGTGGAAAGACTGTCCTTTTTGTTTATTTTTATTTTTATATTTTAAAATATTTTTTATACCAAAACTCATTGTTTTCAGAAACACACATAGTTTCTTCTTCAGAATTGGAGGATTTGCACACAACAGTTTTACCCTTTTCCCCAAAAAAGGTATGCTTTCCTTTTTTTTTTTAAAAAAAAATGTTTTCAGACTAATACATCATTTCTTTGTGCAGAATACGTTTGTTTTTTGCAGAAGAACATGATCTTGCAAAACCAAAAACCTTGCAAATGTTTCAGGAAATTACCCACATGCATGCATTGCTGTTTGATACATCAGAGTAAAACTGTTCAGAATATGATAGAACACTTTCTATTTCATTCCCAAGTTCCTAAGTAGACCATTTTTGCCCTTTTATGATAGAATTTCTCAGTTGGGGGTCTGCCTCATTGCTTTAACAGTAACCCACCTCGAGTCACACTCTGGAAAAAGGTGGGATATAAATGAAGAGACTGATTGAAAGTGAAATGATTGAAATAGTTTATTCCTCTGTAGCCAAGTATTTGCACAAACCTCAAAAATTTTGTACAAATACCCCATGAATTTATGCACAGAATTCCTGATGGGATGCAATCCTACTACCAAAGTCATGGAGTTCCCCATTATTTAGATATACCATCATTCTTGGAAAAGAATTAATTTTCCCAAGAGTTTTTTCAAAACTTCGAACAGAATGAACATCAGCACCAAAGTACTTTGCATTTGAGAAGTGTTTTTTAGTGTTTTCCTAAAACTAAACATTTTGAGAAGATCAAACAAGGCAAAAACAATTCAAGGAATGATAATAATAATAATAATAATAATAATAATAATAATAATAATAATAATAATAATAATAATAAAATTTATTCTATCCCGCCTCTCCCAATGGATCGAGGCGGCATTACAAAAATATATAAAAACATTAAAACATTAAAACGCACCCTATCCTCCCCACCCTCCAACCCTTCTATCCCCCTAAAACATATTAGTTAATTAAACAAATTAAAAACAAGATTAACACAAAAGACAATGATGAGAGGCGGTGGAACACTAATCTGGGAAGGCCTGTCGGAAGAGAACTGTCTTGACTGCTTTTTTAAAGCAGTCAAGACTGGTAATGTGCCGGGTCTCCTCCGGCAGGCCATTCCATAACTTGGGAGCGACAGAAGAAAAGGTCCTCTGGGTAACCGCAGCCAACCTAGTTCTGATTGTCTGCAGTAAATTCCTCCCAGAGGACCTTAGTGTGCGGGGCGGATTATATGGGAGAAGGCGATGCCTCACTTTCAAAAGGAAGGGGTTTTCTCGTGAGGAAGTGTGATAATGTGCAGCTGCCTCCCTCCAGACGAAGGGATTGGCAACAACAGAGAAATGCTGAGGAGGCCAGGACAATATTTTTTTTTTTTTTGTTATCTCCTTTTATGTCCCATTTTAACTGTAGTACTGAAGTACTCCTCCATGATCCTGATGTGGATTTATGGAAACCTTCTCCAGCCTTCCAGGTGTTCCAGCTGCTAGAGATGATCTTACTGCTCCCCAAGGGAGCAGTGCAGGCTGTCTTATGTTTAGCTGCGGGGACAGCAGGCTACTCAAAACACGAGTAGCTTGTTTACAGCTGGCTCCATCCTTTTTCTCCCAGACAAGATCTTGGGTTCAAGAAACTGCATTCAGATGGGAAGCTCGTGGGATCTTGATTTGGCCCTGTCACTTCCATACAGTAGTATGTTAGTGGCTTATAACGTTTTCCTTTGATTTGTACCTTATGCTGTTTTCCCAGTGACTCGAGTACATCTTGTAACTGTGTATCACCTGGGCAGACTCCCAAAGAATTGCCTAGTTAAATGAATTGTTTCATCAGATTGGTAAAGTCTGTTTGTCCCACTCTCCGTAAGCTCATTTCAGGAACTGATCATAAAGACGTCAAAAAACTAAGATTCTAATGGTGCCATCAACAGAAAATTCATAAAGGAATAGAATATGTTTCTATCTGGCTGAAATAAAGCATAATTGAATCTTTCTCCCTGGTACTAATGACAAGAATAATAAAATCAGTCTTTCAACACTTGCAAAGTTTAGTTATGAAGCAAAATATATTTATTTGGTTATTTTTAACTTGAAATCAATTCCCCTGTTTAAGTTGATATTCCTGCAGCAAAGCGATAAGGACATTTTTAATGTTTCCCAGCATCTGCCTGTGCATTTTAGTGTGTTGCAGGATTAGTATATAGCTGATGCTGCTGTTACATAAATGTGAGCAAGCAAAGTGAGATCCTCATTACAGAGTGAAGTGGATAATATGAATCAGTAACAGAGGGTGATGGAACTGTGTATACTGTCCATTAACTCAGTAATAGTTCCTCTTCTTCTCCAGATGAAGGGATTCACAGGCACCAGCATTTTGCTGTGCTGCCCAAGTAAATCCCAAAGCCTCCACAGCAGAAATGTCTGCAAGTTGAGAGATAAATATGTGAAGACAGATGCACTGAATACTATTTTGGAATTACAGGCATTCAGCTCTTGGCATGGCTATTATCAAAGTCCCTGGCAAGGTGAGGGCATCAGCATTCTGTTCACAAAACAGGAAGTCACATTTGTTGCTCACAGGCAATGCTCATCCAGGCAAATTTAGTCTAGTTGGCATGAGGTTTAACCATTTATATGATATTTGTCCAGTGCTGTGCGGATAATGAAAATGGCATTTAAGGAGTTACCAGAGCTTGGTGTTATGGTTTGACTGTTGAGTGGGATGCCAGTAGCCAGAAGATAATCTCCTGGGCTGTAGTGCAGAATAATCAGGAGGAAGCAGAACATTTAAATTCAGAGACGTTCTCTTCATGTTCCTCCTCCAGTACAGTTTGCTTTGCTCTGTCCAAGGAACATGAACATGTTCCCTAATATGCTAAAAACTGGATATGCAGGCCTCAAGTTGCTGGACCTTCTCCTCCAACAGGGCAGCTAGCTTGTACTTGCTGTAAGTGTAGCTACCCCATCCTCTGGCAAGAAGACAAACATACCACATCTGTTGCAGGTGGCTGCTGCAGCTTCCTCACCATCTATGTTCAGTTGTCCTAAGTACACACTGGAGCAGAATTCCCCTACTAAACACCAACACAAAACACTTGTGGGACTTGCTAACTGTTAGCCAAGCTCCAGGGACTGGGGCTGCAATTATATAGTGTACTAGTGGTTGCCAGCTACTCCCCTAACCAGGTCTCTAACTCACTTTCTCTGGCCTACACACAAGAGAACAATAAGGCCCCAACAGGGACGCAAGTAAGTCTGTCTCAGGTCACACAAATAATTAGCTTTGCCCCAACATTAATTTCTATTCCTGTTCAACTAGAAATGAAAAAAATGATATAAGAAGAAAAAGTTTACTTTTAAATAATGTCAAGTTTAAGAAAACTAACATAGAGGAAACTGCTTTATACTGCATTCATCTAACGTAGGATTGTCAACATGGTCTGGTAGCCCTTCTCCAGAGCTTCAGGTAGCAGCTTTTCCCAGCCCTATTGGAAGATAGTGGGCTTTGAGCCTGGGACCTTCTTCATGAAAAAGCATGTCCTCTAATACTGATTCACAGCCCTTCTCATCTAGGCTTCTTATCTGGAGATCCATCTCTGGAACTGTTAAAGAATTCATCAGGTTTAACTAAAATATCAGAAACATCTCCCTAAAAGATTTGCTTATTGTCTTAACAGGCAAACATTTTCGAATATTTGGTTATTAACAATTGTGAATAGTTTCTTACTTTCCTAATTCTTTTGAGTATCATCATGCTTTGTATTTTAACTCATAGGTGGTATTTCTATTTAAATATTACATTATCTCAAGCTTACAGAGATCTGCAACTAATGATCGTTAAGCTGTTCCATCTCATTATATTTTATATCCAGGATATTGTAGGTAGATGAATGTTTAATTGATTCAAGACCGGCTTTCTGTTTAACAGAGAACATATTATAAATTTTCATTAGCAGTTCTACCAGGAAAAAAAAAAAAGGACTGTAGCGACTGGGAGTGAGCTAGAGAGACTCATTTCCAATGCCTTGTGATTGATAGTGTGTCTGAATCTTATGTCCCACTCTCCCTGTGGTGTAAACAGAAGGAATATATTGCAGATGTGTTATTTATATAGTATGGCACTTTACATGGCAGAAGAGGTCTTTCCATTAGCAACATAGGTCTAAATTTCAGTGTTAGGAAGACAGTGGAGTAAAGGGAAAGATATGGATACACATTGATTTCATATATAGCTAATTAGGCTTTGTTTCATAAAGTATGAAGACTATAGTGTCAGAAGAAATATATTCCTCTGCCTCTTTTGTTCCTCTTATTATCTGATGTCAAGTGAACTTCAGCTTAATGATGTCCTTATGAATGATGGATCTTCAAGAGGTCATCAACATCCCCTCTCAGATCTTGCAAACTCAGGGCTGTGGTTTCCTTTGTTGAACCAACCCATCTGTTGGCTTCTCTTTTCCTACTGCCTTCTACTTTTCTCAGCATTATCACTTCTCCCCATAAAGTTTTCCTCCCTTCCCCATAACTTTTGCCTTCCAGTGCATACACTATATTTCTGCCAACTTGTCCTCATAAGTGTCATCTGAGGATGGCATGCTGCCATTCCCAGAGTTCCTGAGGAGATACATTTGCCTGGGCCTTGAGTAAAATGAGTAAGGCTTCAAGACTTGAATAGCCAAGACTGTAGAAATCCCCAGGTTTCTTGTAGTCCCCATTCCTAAACACGGTACCTTCTGGCAGAGCACAGAGACATTTCAAAACTGATCTCATTGAGAGGCAAACCTCCTCACTCTGCTTCCCACAATGGCAAGTGCAGGCTCACACTGTTCTCTGAATCTGCACAGAGTTGTGGTGGCTTAGTGTTTCATACAAGAATCCATCAGAGTTTCTCTGGGCGGCCTCTAGGAAATCACTCTTAACTGCTGATTTGTTGTAGCAAGAACATGGCATAGTCCTCATGAGAACTGCCCTCAGTTTTATTTATTTATTGCAGAAGGGCAGGATGCGGACAAAATAACTAATATTTTTAAACAATACAAATTTTGCTTTCCAGAGTGCACATTTCAAAGGCAGTGCAAGTTCAAGAATTGGTGGCTGTCATCAGAGGGAGAGTCAGAAATATTCTTAAAGCCAAATATTGCTCTTACTTTTTTTTTTTTTTAAAAAAAAGCAGTGGTATTTGTGTTCCTTCGGAAGTTGTACCACAGTTCCCAGAAGTCCTAGACATCATGCTTAGTGGACAGGAAAGATGAGAGTTTCTCTGCCATATAACATCCACACACTTTTAGGATAAGAACACTATGTGCCTGAAGTTTGTTTTTAAATGCCTTGTTACTTTACTTGCGTTGTGAATAACCCTTTTATGGCTCTCGCAGTTCACTACTTGTTATAAATTACTTTTAAAATCCTATTTATTCAGATACATTGCCAAACGTGAAAGTAACATAAAGAAAGGAACATTTCAGAGAAGGCATGATTATCTGAGACAAAGATAAACATGCCCATTATAAGTATGTGTCTACATTGCATGCAAAATGTGTGAATTCAAGGGACATGGGAATTCTGATTTGTAACATATTCCAACACAATGGGTTGTTGGGAAACTAGTGTTTGAATCAGAAATACCCACCCACCCACTGTGTGTAATTCAAGTGCTATTAAAGGAATTGAAAACGAACAGGCAAGTAGCAGTTGTCTATTCCCTGCAGTCATAACAGAATGTCTGACAGGCTCACAAAAAGGCATTAGGCAGAAGCAGGGGAAATTAAACTATAATAGTAATAATACTAATACTTAGAATTGAGGTAATTTTTTGCCACTTTCAAATTCTTCACAAACTTTTAACTGTTTAGCCACTGGTATGCATCCCCCACACCCAAAAATAAATTGCCCTATTCTGCTTAAGATTAAATTAGTTGTGCCATGGGAGACCCATGCACAGTTTCCTTTAAAAGTTAGAAACTACTCCTGGGGGTCTCAACTTGGGTGAAGGGGGCTAGCCCTTTTCTGCTGCATCATTTTCCTACTTAAAATCATCACACTTCAAGCCATTTTTTTTCCTTATGGGAAACCCTATGGGTTTTTCTCAGCAAGGCAAGTAGCAGCTTTGGAGAGATGGGTTCGTACCAGAAAATGGCATGGGAAAAGGGTTAACCATTCCCAGCAATTTAAGCCACATCTGACCACCCACCCACCCCCGCCTGGCAAAGCTGCTACTTCTTATAACCCAGAAATACCAGTCATCTATGTTCGCAGCTACGGGAAAACATTTTAACCATAATTTTGATTCAGATTTTATAGAGTTACTTCACCATCTTTTTTTCCCAGAGGACTGTAAGTCTGCAATTACATCCATAATTAAGCAATGGTTTGGTAGAGAGGATGTTAGATCAAGCCAAATGCAAATGTAAGTTCTGGTCAAAAGATCTGAGCACATGATTCCAAAATAAGTAGTTGTTCTACACATTGTGGCATGCTTGACTTTATTGAGTCATTAGGAACAGAGGAATGAATAAGCATGTTAGAGGGTGCTGCTGCCTTCATCACTAAGAGAACAAAAAATGTGTGTGTGTGAAAATGAAGAAGCAAACACAGCAGCAATGTGGCCAAACACAGGGTTTCTACAGCAGTGGGACAGAACGGTTGGCAGTGTCAAAGCTTTTCTCAATTTATGGACTAAAACAAGTGCTCTATTATTAAAAATTCATCTCTGTCATTGTCACCTCATCTACCATCTGTTCACTATGTTGTCCTATGACAGGGGCGGGAGCACTTCATTGCTAATTTGTTTTTTGCTCAGTATAGTATTTTCAAGTGGCCTTGTCAACGGAACAGTAGGGAGGAGATCTATCACTTCCACAGAGAGCTCAATAAAGCTTACTACATCTATAGCGTAGTATGTTCTGGTGGTGCCATAATATATCTGAAAGCTAATTGTTGTTTGCATAACTCAGGATATTCATTCATTGTGGAGGTGGAGGCGATGACAAAAAAGAGTCCATGTAAGCATAGAATGTCCCTTCCTGGTGAGACAGTGACTTCACCATTATCTACATTTGAAAATGGCAAAATCACCAAAATTCCTAAGGCAAATTGATTTCATGTTTCCCTTTAGGACAGGCTCAACCCTTTCAGTTGCCAGATTGTGCATAAATGCACTGCATGCACACATGTGTGCTTGCACGTGTGCGCGCACACACACGGAAGAGAAAATAGTGCAGTTGGGGTTTATTTTGCAGAAACAATTATACCGCTAGTATCTACATATTTTAGCAGGATGATCACAGGTATAGATGATACCATGAATTATATAGTTCATCCCCACCATGCACACGCCTCATCCAGAAATTTGGTCTGAGCTGCCACCAGTATGATAGTAACTTCTGGCTTTGTCACCAAGTCTTTTTGATAGTAGCACCCCAATGATGGAGTGCCTTCTCAAAAAAGAATTGCCTAGAGCCCTCCCTGTGGTCTTTCTGGTGTTAAGTAGAGATCTTTCTGTTTGCCCAGATCTTTCGAACATCCATGTGATTTTACTGTGATTTTTGGTTGTTCTGAGTTTTGCACTATTATATTTGTATTCCTTATGGTTTCGTTGTCTTATGTTTAAATAATGTTTATGTTTGTTTGATGTAAGACAGTCAGAGATCTTTATTTTTTTGGATGTCCGACAAATGTCATTCAATTAATTGATCTAGTAAAAATTCTTCATCAGTTTGCTTTCCCATTAAGACTTTATTCTAGTTTGAAATGAAACATGCTTCTGTTCTAGTTTTGCACTGATGGATGAATGTCAAATAGCAGCATTATTGCAAACAACTCTCCAGGTTGACAGTCCCAGTGGAAGAATGCTGTCATGAAAATTTGAGCTCATAATGGATGAGTGCATGTTTCAGGAAATTTAGAGCAGTCCCATAGTGGCTTCTGAAGGTGAAGACAGAAATCATTGGGAAAATTTTAGTCAAGGTTTAAGATTTAACTTTACTCCTCTTGATTTCAGTGGCCACTTCAAGCAATCTTCTCACTAAAGTCATTGTGTCCCCTAGACAGATAGTGGCCCATATTTTTGATAAAAAGTCAGCAGATAATGAGATGGTTATTAGAAGTATCTAATCCTCAACCTATTAAGAGAATAGATGTCTTTCAGTTCAATATGGCCCAGAATTTCCTACATCTTGGTTCAGAATACAATTTTGTTAAAGTTACATTTTTGACTCTGTTATGAATTGAGCATCATTTGCTCTGGAAGTTATTCTTTGACTTGGTGTATAAGATGTCATTCCACACATAGGTGCCTGAAAATGTATTACTTTATAGCAGGCTTTTTTAAAAAAATGTCCTAATGCCAGGAAAGGGAACTTTCCTCCCTACTTACTTATCTTCATATTGCCAAGAATAGTGTGTGTGAATGGAGTGGGTATGTAAGAACACAGCTAACCAAGCCTGGACTAAAACTTTTTTGTACTAAACCCAAGATTCCCCCTTCTCCTAACCTTTGATGTACAGAAGCCCCCTGGTCTGGCAATTGAATCATACTTCAAGACTGGTGATGGGATACAATTTCTGCTGCTCCTCAAGGCAGCAGGCTGGCTTATGTGAGCACAGGGCACATACCACTTACCATTCTCCCTTCACTTCATAATTTCCTATTCTCATTTTGATAGGGACTGTGCAAGAAAATGGAGGGGAAATATGGGGTTTTATGGTGCTTGTGGGGGTGGAAGGGGACATTTTTCTGTGTTTTCATGCATTTGGTAGAATTGCTATATGATTTTTAGACAAAAGTTGCCCCCAGATGGGAGGCTTTTGGGGGACTGGTGCCAGAAAAATGGAGTCCAGAGGCAGCATGCAGCATACAAGTTGTACTGTGCCCACCCATGGTCTAATGTTTGGACCAGCCCTGCTCCAACTCTCTCTTATGTGTATGCATTGCTGGGGACTATGAGTAACAATGTAGAAGCTGTCTTTCAGAGAAGCTTATTCATCAGTACTCAGTTTCTCCTTCAACAACCCTTGATAAGCTTCTAATGGTTCCCCAGAATGTATTTAAAAACTATTGCTTTATGAGGGACTGAATGGCACAAAGCCCTGAATACTGGACTTTTTTTTTTTTGAAGGAAATTTTACAAGGGGAAAATGTTAATGTGAAACTGCAATGAAAATTAGAAAAGAGTGACTAGTCTATTTTGTGACAAGATCATGTCAGAAAGACTTTGCCAACGGATGACAATCCTACTGAGAATCCCTGAGTAATTACATTGTCGTTGTCCTATAATCTCCTCATTTCTTAGTAAAATTGCTCTTACTGAGTTCCCTGAGTTCTCATGTAGAAGGATCAGCTCCAGTTAAATGTGATGGAAACTGAAGTTTTTACAAGGCAAAGATACTTTTGAAAAATCACTGCATTTAGCATTGCATAAAGGAGCTTGATGTTTGTATTACCTATGTGAGAGCACTGAACAGGAGACTTTATCTAGGTATTTTGAAACCTCTCCCCTTTGTACTTTGAATCTTAACCAAATGGCACTGTTGTAAGTATCAGGTAAATCAGATTATTCTGCAGTTTAGGGTTTATTCTGCTATGATACTGTAATCCACTGTTATTTGTCTATCATGCAGTTTAATCAGTGAAAACCTAGCGACTATCCGATTCTCTGTGAGTCAGTTTCTTGAATTTAAAAAAAGGTGAAGAATGAAAAAAACCAAATGTCAAATTCTTGTAGAACTGAATTATAAGGAAGAACCAGTCCAGTCAAGGTATTTGGCATAGAACTCCTGAACAAGCAGCTGGTCATTGAAGACATTAAGGAGTGTTATATTTATGCTGAGGTACCACTGTGCTGGCCTAAAACACAGCAAGTCCACTGACGTAATTTAGGTTTCCCTGGCACATCTTTAATATGAATAAATATGCTGATAGCCCATTATTAATTTGCATACTGATCTTTCTCCTCATATTTGGCTGAAAATAGTTTCCATCAGATGGATACCAACCTGTAGCCTGTAGGCAGCATCTTTACTAAGATTCTCTCAGAATTAATATGCAAATTAATAATGGATCTTCAGCCTTGCAGCTGTAATAGACTTTTTGGAAAATAATCAACTCTTCTCAATTTGTACCTAATGTTTACTCACTTGTAGCTTGTTCACCCATTCATTAATGTTAAGGAAATAGATTTTTATTTTCCTATTCATCTATTTAGCCTTGCCAGATTTTTGAAAAGAAGGTAGTAGTGGTTTCCCCCTCCTGCTGCTCCTCCTCCTCTTCCCTTTTCTGCATTATTTTCTCTTTAAAAAAAATTCAGGATGCAGATGATGGGAGCCCCTGAAAGGCCACCACCAATCACTGTAGACCATAGTACTAGAAAGATGAATGGTTGGCCTCATATAAGGCAGGTTCCCTGTAAAGTACCACCTTTCAGAGAATAAAAATGTTAAACTTCTCCTTTGAAAGGAGTGCTGATCTTTAAAACAAAATCTGAAAGATATCAGTGGCGTATCAGAAAATGCATTGATATGTCCTATGCAAATCATTAAACTGTTCTCTGTTAATTGTTGTTCCAGCCTGACTGGAGGAAGGCTGGTGTGTCCTTTGCTTTTTTACTTTTGTACTTTCTTCTCTGCTTTACATGGTTCTGATAAAGAAGAACCAGTAGAATTTATTATGATGTTGGACTGATGCTCCCTTATTTAATTAATGCATATAAAGCCAGGGGCACCACCTGTCAGGAAGCAAGTGCTAATCCCTATATAGTGGCTATTGTTTTCTTTCAACTCTGATATCAAAGCCAGTCTTTTATCTTGGTTAATCCCTGTATAGTGGCTATTGTTTTCTTTTAACTCTGATATCAAAGCCAGTCTTTTACCTTGGCTACCACAAAAAGGGGAATAAAATCCTAGGGCCAGGCTTTTGTTTAGAAAACTAAAGTACTGGCATGAGTAAAAAGGTATAACTGAAGATGGAACTTCCCTTTCCTCAAACTTTGTGTTCTGTTTTCAAAAACAATATAATCATAGCTGAGAACAAGTACAGGTACCCAACGCAGATCATAAACTGCGTATGAAATTCCACTTGGCTGTGGGGCCCACTGAATTAGTTTTGAAGTTTTCTGGATTACAACTAGAATATGAAACATAGTCATGCACAGATTGGCAACACTAAAAAGACTCAGTACCAACTTAAAACATAATGACTGGCAATATCGTCATTAAAAATATGTTTCATAAGCTATGGATCACAGCAAAAGAAAATGCAATTTTTGTATGGAATTTAGCCATTAAAGACACAAGAGACACAGCAAACTATATGTGCCATTGAATCCTATGGTACTAACAACATTTGCAGAGGTAATCTTGAATGTATAGAACTATAGCTTCATGATGGAATGTGATGACATTTCTCCAAACCAGCACTCTCATGTCATATTTCAAATGTGTTTAAGATTACATGAATGGTTGTGTTTGTGTGTGGAATGCAGTTATCCAATCAACTGACAAGACTTTGCTTGACTTGCCTAAGTGTAGACTGTGTCATTACAACTCACTTAAATATCCAGAGTACTAAGACAGTCCCATTGAAATGCTGTCTCTGAAGTTCTCTACCTGTTGTGGCGATCTAATGGGAGTGTGGGTGGGAGGGTGGGAGTCTAATGTAAATGCTATTTTAAGCTGCTTGTATTGGGTCTCTTAAACACTGTTCTAGTATTATTTTATCACAAAAGTACAAGGTCCTATTCAAACTGAATAGACATTAGGACTTGCAAGTGCACTTGCACATTCTAAGTTTGAGTGCCAAAAGAAAATAAAATAATTTCAACTTAAATAATTTTCATAGACTATTTCTTCATATTTACAGATAACTAGCCTTATCTTAGCATTATTTAGACTGCTGACTTGGGTGAAAGTCCTTTTGAACTCAGTGGGACATATTTGTGAGCAGATATGTTTAGGATTGCAGTGTGAAAAACTGTGACATCTCTGTAGAGGGATGACCACAGATCATTTGCTCTTGATAATTAATTTGAATGTATTCAAATTAAAGATTTAAGCAGAAAAAACTAACTAAGTAAAGACCCCTCTTGAATTTTATCATGTTCTCTCTTTCATCTGCATGTCGTTCTCTCTTTATATAGTGCAAACTCTTTTATTACGACTAATTATAGTGCCTTTAATGTAACTGATGTCTTGTATCCCCTCCCCAGGAGCCTATCATATCACTTTAATTGCAGGCAGAGCTCTTCATTTTTTTTCATTCCAATCAACCATCTTATTTCACTAACCATGTTATTTTCTGCCTTGTCTTGCAGAAATAACACGTGACTGCTTCCATTACTTCTCCATCTCCACCTAGATGTTGCCAAATTTGCTTGATTGTCTTTGTTCCTATAGCTAAAATTCTTCTCCATATGCTACCATAGTCCAGACTCCAGACCTTTGTCAACTTAGGGGCTAATTCTGCTTTGCTTCTAAAAAGCATGCTTAGGCATATATTAAGAGAAAAATAGGCCACAGTTTTATTGTTTACAGCAGCAAAGTAGGCTTGGCTTGGGTCTGGAGCCAGGCATCACCCCACATGCCTGTCAATCAACAAGCCAACAACCCAGCCTGCTTCCTGGCTGATATCCCATATAATAGATGAAGAATTCCAAATGGGAGGATGCCATTGAATGCATCCCCTGTTACCTGGGGTCATGGCAAAGACGTACACCTCCCCAGCTGGTGTGTTTCCTGCTGCCCACACCCCTGGGACAACACTATTTTTTCCTTCCCTTGACTCTTGTTTTGAAAAAGTGTGTTGGCAATGCAGAACTGTCTATCGCAAGGGCTGAATCTGTTGTTTAAGACTGTATGTTGAACAAATGTAGGCTATTTTGTAATGTTGCAAGTGACAATGGAAATGGCTAGAACACTTCCAGAAAGGAGGGTTTTATAGCAGCATTTGTTAAAGCAAGGGTAAACTTGTGTTAGACTCTGGTATTTACTGGCTCCACGGAGATTATGCCACCACTGACTTACAAGGCTGTGCAATTATAGCTGTCAGTTAGAAACAGCTTTGCTCTCCCTTCCCTCCATGACTTCTCAGCTAAGCATGTTAATTAGCCATTTGTACCACCTCTTGGTATATGAAGCTGAGCTAACAGCACAGACCATAAATAGAGAATGTTTACCTCCTGATATTCAGTGTCCTTTGATCCTCTCCACACATGTTCTTTTCCTTTCCAGTGGATGCTATTCTTCCCTTCAGCCCTGGGATTTAGTAAATTAACTGGGTTTTTTTTTTTAAAGCATACTAACTTTTCTCTAAAATGGTATGAACTGACATAACATGTCCATCCTTAATTATATAAATAAATTGTATGATATGCCTTGGTAGCATCACAAAGTGCCAAATTACATGAGTTGCAGAAGATCTCAGAAAGGATGTACTAATATTTTTATTTTTACTTTCACCAAGCAGCCCTTATTTTGGCAGAGAGCTTAACCCCTTTTCACTGTGCTGGTTTTTCTCAGCCAAATTGCATGCTTTCTACCCCCAGCTGGGATTAGCTCCAGCAGCAGGAGGAACAGATTGGGAAAACAATGTCAAGGGGCTGAGTTAAAGCAGGCCCTGCCCAGCATGACTGCTTCAATCAAAAACAGAATGCCCCCCCCCAAAAAAAACTTGCTTAAAGGTAAAACTATATGTCAGGAGATCACATCATAGATCTTAGGTTCTTTGTATGGTGTGACATAAGTGCTCTTTCTACGGTAATGCACAGGTGACAAAGAATTGCAGAATTATATCTATGTGGATTTATGTTTCTGAAACACCAGCTGCTCATTTCAAATGGTAAATTGCTTTTGATATCAAGGGATGCTTTAAAACCAGTTTCTCATTTCTCTCTTTTATATGTAATATGTGTTTCATGTGACTTTCATTGTATTTTAGTTAATGTTGTAAAGGTAGTTTTTAATTGGGTGATGGTTTAATGCTTCTTCAGCATTCGCACTCTACACTGGTTTCAGCTGGTTTGTGTTAAATTATACTTTCAGTCACCCTGAGTCCAATTTGATAGGAAGGGAGGAGGCTAACAAAATGAAATTCAACAGAGAGAAATGTAAGGTCCTACACTTAGGTAGAAAAAATGGAATACAGAAATATAGGATGGGGGACGTGTGGCTGGATAGCAGTACGTGTGAAAGGGATCTAGGAGTCTTCATAGACCACAAGCTGAACATGAGTCAGCAGTGTGATGTGGCAGCCAAGAAAGCCAATGCAATTCTCGGCTGCATCAATAGGAGTATGGTGTCTAGATCGAGAGAGGTACTGGTACCACTCTACTCTGCTTTGGTTAGACCCCATCTTGAATACTGTGTTCAGTTCTGGGCACCCCAATTCAAGAAGGATATTGACAAGTTGGAGCAAGTCCAGAGGAGGGCGACCAAAATGGTGAGAGGCCTGGAAGCCATGAAGCCCTATGAGGATAGACTTAGAGAGCTGGGTATGTTTAGTCTGCAGAAGAGAAGGTTAGGAGGGGACATGATAGCCATGTTTAAATATTTGAAGGGATGCCATGTAGAGGAAGGAGAGGGCTTGTTTTCTTCTGCTCCAGAGACCAGGACAAAGAGCAATGGATTCAAGCTGCAGGAAAGGAGATTCCACCTGAACCTCAGGAAGAACTTCCTGACGGTCAGGGCTGTCCGGCAGTGGAAGATGCTGCCTTGGAGTGTAGTGGAGTCTCCTTCCTTGGAGGTTTTTAAGCAGAGGTTTGATGGTCATCTGTCAGGAGTGCTTTGAGGGTGTTCCTGCATGGCAGGGGGTTGGACTGGATGGCCTGTGTGGTCTCTTCCAACTCTACATTTCTATGATTCTATGAGGACATTCTTAAAAAATTCATAAGACTTTGATTCCTATCATTTGAAACTTAGCACTTTTTTTTTTAGCTTCCTGTCATTTTGCGAGGGTTCTCCTGTGACTGCTACCCAAAAGCCAACCCAATGAGCTGCGCCTATTCAACAGCTTAATTCTTCTTGTCCTACTTTAACAAGCACATTTTCCCCTTCCCCCCAAAAACAGAGCCATCACACTAGAGAACCAGCTGGTCATCCTTGCAACATCAGCAGCAGATGCCGGGTGCTACTATGTCCAGGCTGTCAATGAAAAAAATGGAGAGAACAAGACAAGTCCATTTATTTATCTGAGTGTGACAAGTGAGTACTGATATTTCAACAAATGTTTTCTGAAATGGATGTAGCATACAATGCCAGAGAGAAAGAGAGATTTTCACAGCACACGAAAGTAGCTTTAGTGCATCTTGTTTGTTGTATTATCTAAAAAAAGCTGAATGGAATTTGGCTTAAAGATGGTGACAGAATTCTAACTGTGCATTAAGTAAAGCAGGTTCAGTCCCCAATATTTCAACTCACCCCTTTCCATATGATGATTCTTTTTTTTTTAAGGCATTTTGAATGAAAATTCATTATTTCTTTCATCAATATTTTAAAAAGTTAGATTTTGCCTTGCATCTTTTTCCATACCATGCAGCTGAAAAGTTTAAGACATTTTCAGACAGAAAGGGATAATTATCTTAGCAGCCTTGTGGAATACAAAAAGAAAGTGTGAATTATATTTAGCACCTATAATTGTGTTATAAGCATCTGTGTTAATAGATGGAAGACATAAAACTTTGAAAAATATTCATTCTTTTCTTCTTTTAATCTTTCTAATAAGCAATACTTGTAGTAGTAGTAGTAGTAGTAGAAATAATAATAAGTAATAATAGTAATAGTGGTACTCGTAATATCATTAGCAGGCTATGTATGTGGGTAGGAATCACACAAGTTCCAGGTGCATCCATCTCCCTTAGGCAATAGAGTTGAGGATAGGAGTTGCAGTCCAACAAAATCTTGAGGTCCATATGAGGAGGAATGAAAGCTGCTGTTTAGAAGAAACAGGATTTCTTTAACCTTGTGTATGTGCTCTCCCTGTTTGTGTTACTTCAGAGCTGTAGAACAGAATGCACAATCTGAATGACTTCAGCAGTGTTTAGTTCTGTAAGCTAAAGTTTGCTTAAATATGTATGATTTCTAAAGGGTGTCATACTTTTCTTCTTTATTTGAATAAGCATACTTGCTGGAGCTGGTTGCTGGACTGGGTAGATAGTCTGAAGAAAATGTTATTGTGTGGGATCTAGTTAATTGCAATTATTTATAGGCAGGGCATAAAAGAGCTGGGAATGCTAGGTACAACAATTAATTGATTAATGTTAAACATTAGACATTTATTATTTTGATTAGGAACAGACCATGGAGTTTGCAGATAAGAGAATGGAAATTTTCACAGTTGATTCCTAGGCCACTTCCAGGTTTCTCTTTCTGCCATTTAAAAGTTGCTTTCTCCCAATCTGGATGTTTTTCTCTAGGTGGACTGCAAAGCCCTTAATACGACTGCTTATTGTTGTGAGCACCCAATATGTCTGGAAACTGTCAGGTTGGGAAGCATGGAATTTCCTTTTACAACTTGTTAAAATGTTTCATTAATCTAAACCTCTTTCCTTTTCTTCCCATCTACAGCAACCTATATACTTGATTTTCATTTAAAAATGTTTTGAGTGCTGACTCAATGATAGAAGCTGGGATCAATGGGGGTAGTAATCAACCTGGAGACATTACCACTTTGTAACTATGTGTTCTATTTCATGATGGAATAAAGACCTTGCATATAGAATTATTGGTCCCAGACCTAGGCCATGTCCACAGTAGACTGTTATAGTGCTATTATTCCACTTTGAACGTCCTATGGAATTCTGGGGTTTGCAGCTTAGGAATTCTCAGCCAGAGAGTTCTTGGGCCTCAGTAAACTACAAACCCCAGAATTCCACAGGAAGTTGAAAGCAAAACAGTATAATGCGGCTTTCTTGTTAGAGGGAAACAGTGGTGTCCTGCTTCATAACATTACTCTTTTCTGGCAAGCTGCCTTGGGCCCTGCTGCCACAAGAAGAGTGATGATGGGGTAACTGAGATGTCACATGAACCCCCATCCAATGTTTTGTGAAAGAACTCCCCAAGAAAGCTTTTCTCAAATACTAATAAATAGTTGCAGAGGTTTGACTGGGTTCAGGTGTAATTTGCCTGATAATTCATGAAGGTACTGGATCCCATGCATTTAGCACAAACCCTTAAAAGCAAAGCCAGAGCTAGAATAACTTGCACCTTTTGCCATAAACTCTTCATTTTACCATATAATATAGACTTGATAATTATACTCCCCAAAGTTGCTTGAAAAATCTTGAATAAAATGTGCCATATAACCTCAGTCTCATTTTTTCCCCGGCAGTCCAGGAAAAAACAGCTATACTTAGAATTTAATGACATTCATTTATAAAGCAGACTTTAATGTTCTGTATTACATAACCACTAATGCACTGTGCAGCTCATTTTCTGATCTTAATTAACATTTGGGAATAGTCAGTCTGTGGTCATGTGAATAAAACATTTACAATACAACACCGTAGGGGACAAAAAAGTGACATGGACATATAGAGAAGAAAACAAGATGAAGATAATTTTTAAGGGGTTGCAGAGTTCATGCAGGTGGACTTTTCAGTGTTAGAGAAAGACAATGATTAAAAGAATTACAGAGAAAATGAGATCTAAAGCCCCCGCCCCAACAAAGAGGTTAGAATCTTGGGCGCAATTGCTTTGATGATACGTTAGTGCCAGAAACAGCAGGTTTCAGAGAAGCTGAATGCTTATTAAGATGTTAACACATTTTTTGTAAGTAAACAAGATAAAGTGAGTGCCTGGAGGTTACAACTTGGGAATAAAGAAAGGAAAATACTAATTTCAATAGATTGGAATGAATCTCAAGAGGATTCTAATCAGGCAGGAGGTGGTCCTGAAGGTATATGTAAGAGATGGTAGAAGAGGATTCAAAATCAGCTGAAGAACTGAAAGAGTGTTAAAAATAAGCCCCAGTAAGAGTAACTGGAAGTTGGGCTTCCAAAGCCTGCTTTAAAACACTGAGACAGTCTCTGGAAGAGGTAGCCGAGGTAAATTGTTGGAGCAAAAATGACAGCATGTTAAAGACAAATCTATTGTTTCTGGGCTGTAGCTGAATGATATAGCTTTAGGACTTCATGAACTTCTATAGAGTAGAGAGGATGAACATGGTAAAGATAAAGGATAAAATATAAGAGATGTTGTTCTTGATATAATCATAGTTAGTGTTTCTTTTAATTATAAGCTGAAGAAGACTTTTAGGACAGATCAGAGTAGGTGCTTTTCAGTCTTATAAAAGCCTTCAGAATCCAGATAAAGGGGCACAGGATGCACAATTCAAAACAAATCATGTTAAATCAGCACAGCCTGGAACAATTATAGGGCCAGTCTCACTAATAGGCAGAGTGAGGCAGGTGTATGTACATGGGGAGGGGTAGCTGTCCTGCCATTCCTCATGATCCCTCCCTACCTCCCAACATTTCCCGTTGTCCTGACCTGGGGCCTTGAGTGGCAATGCTTGCTTCTTGTAGTGCTATCACACTCGTTTGCTCCTGTGCCTCCACAGTTGGCCATCCCTCATGTAACTTAACTTTCTGTCCTCTGGTACAGCGGAGGATGTCATGAATTGAAGAACGATTCACATGCCAGAGTGGATAGTCTCTGTATATGCAGCTGTCAGATGACAAGCTGGCCCTTTGAATCTGGCTGCTCCATTGCAGCATTGGGAAGGGAGCGTACACTATTATTTCCCTATAGTGGGATAGCTATTTATAGCTTGCTTGTTGCTTTCTGCTGACACATCACTGCTTGAAACAGCTCCTGGTTGAGTTACAATGCTGTAGTAGGATGTGTATTATTCTCTCAGTATATTTGTTTGTTTAATGAATCTTCCGTTCATTCAACACTCAAGATGATTTACAGCAAAATGAAAATAAGAAATAAATACAAGAACTTAAACATTGTAAAAGCAAAGACACACAGGAATAAAAACATTCATTACAATAAAATTAGAGAGTGACGGTAATGAGAGACATCAAACATTAAACACCGTTAAAAGCTGAGCAGAACAGGACAGTGTTTACTGCCTTTCTGATGCATAATATTGCAGAAGAAGGATCCAACACATCCTTCCAGGCAGTGGGGAGTCAGTTCCCAATTGGTTTGTAACATATAGCTGAAGTTCAAAGTTTCTTTTCCCTAAAACTGTGAGCACTTGAGGTAAAGACCAAGAATCCATTTCTTCTTTCTATCCTAGTAGTGAGATGAGTTGGAGAAAAGTGTACATTGTCACTAAAATCACTCTGAAATTGATAGACAATTACCTCTAGACTAGAGTCTGTTACATATTTTCTTAAGCTACATGTCCTACCTTTAGAGCTGTCTCTTTCTATCTGTCTCCAAATATACTGTGAAAAGATGCAAAGAGTGGAGTAGGAGTAAATGACTGAAAAGGCAAGTATGCAAAATGGTGACAATCAATAAGCTTTCTTTTGGCAGCTTGGACTGCTTTTGCAACATTAATCATTTGGAACTTCAGTTCAGTTCCTCGCTGCTGGACTTCTTTTTTTCAATTTATGAAATATAGAGATACATGTCACCTTAGCAGATGTATTAGCAAATTAGATATTCTTGGTCCCATTTCATAATAGTATCCCCAAGAATACAGGGTGTTTTGCAGACTTTGATGTCTTTTTAAAAAAACTAGTATGGGTTTTGAAAAACACAAAATAAGATGGATGAAATTTTTAAAAACCTTACCAGCCAGCAGTTCTGAAGAGTCAAAAGATAATAAAGCCAATTATTATTTAATGAAGATAAATCTCCTTTCCAAACATTGCAAGAGTAAAGGAAGGAACACATTGTCATGTGGATAGGATTAAAGGAGTGAGGGGACTAAAACTAGATTTTTGACTTAGCTATACTGTAATTAATTGGAAGTGTGAAAATATCATTTTGGCCTGGCCAGTAACAACAAGCTGTTTGTTCCAAGGCAAAGTAAAGATGGAGTCTATGTTAAATACACAAATCTGCCTAAGTTATTAAATTACTATTGAGTCATAATGAAACTCTCCAAGAAACAAATAGTTGGAGTCTATTGTACTTAATTGTATTGACCTTTGCTCACATTGACTTTCCAAGTAGTCCATTGGTTTTGCTTCTCTGTCAACAGCGCTTTAATTTTGTTGGAGAATGTGAGAAATAGTACTGGGTCTCACAAGCAGAGTGAAAAAATTGGCAAGGCAGAAGCTAAACAACAACCAGTCCCAGTCCCAGTCCCACTGGTCCTCTCTAGCAGAGGGGAAAAAAAGTCTTGTTTGTAAATTCAGCACTGTACCTATCAGCACAAAACTGCCTGTACCTTCAGTGATAGTGGTGGGCTGGTTCTCTGGGGAATAGTAATCCCCTCCAGAACAGGTTGAACAGGTTGAAAAGCATTCAGCATGAGCGAGGTAATACTCTTGTGCTTGGGTATTGCTCGTGGACTTCTGTTGGTCCCCTGGTCAGCTGCTGTGGGAGCAGAATGCTAGACTGGGTAGGCTTTTCATTTGACCTCATACATTCTTAGGAAACTCAGGACTCTGGACAGAGTCATATGGTAATTTTTTAACCATGTTTATAGGCCCCGTTTTAAAAATTACTTCTGAGCTGCCATCCTACTTTAAAAACCTCATCCCTTTTTAAGTTACATTCCTCTCTCACCCCACTACAGTCCTCCTTTCACCACCATCGTTGTGAAGAGCTAGTCATTATTGGGTCAGAGATGATTGTTTTCATCTCTGCAAGGAAATCTTACTAAACAATTTCGGTTTGCCATCAGTGCATGAGGTAAAGCAGAATAGTGGGCCAATAGCGTTGAAAAGAATTTTGCTTTGAGATTTTAATAGCAAGGTAGAATCAGCAGATGTTGAGGATATAATGGGGGTGTCTTAAACATATTGCTGCATTAATTTTTGATGGGGTGTTCCATCAGCTCAGGTGTACAAACTAGGAGGAAAACAGAACAAAACAGGCCAGATCCTCCAGGGGACAGACACTGCAGCGCTAGGGTCATACTTCTGCTGGCGGTATAAACTTGTCAAAGTGCTTTTAGCCTGTGCCATGGGGGATTTTACAATTGCTCAGCCTCCGTGGATTGGATTGACTAAAATGAAATTAATGCTTCAATACCAGTTTTTCTCATCTAAAAAACAGAATAGGGGAGGGAATTGAATTTCTTGACTGTGACTGTACTATATATAGCACAAGTTCACTCAACAAATACGATGGGAATTCAATGAGGCCCCAAATCAAAGAGCTTTATGAGTTATGTCATGTTTATATCTGTCTTCAAAAATAATGACATTTCATTTTGCTCACTTTCTTGATAACCTTTAAAATTTCTTCACTTGAGGAAAATTCCAGGAAAAATTCTGCTCTGATTTGTTTTGTCTGTGGCTCTCATCAGGCAGACAAGTATCCTCTCTGGGCTTTAGCAATCATTCAATATTCTTCTGTTATCTAAAAGCTAATTTCAAATAGCTGTACAAATGTTTAGGGACTGGGCTAGATCTGTATGGATAGCACTACCAAAAGTATTACTTGTAATGCTCAGCAATGTTAAAAATATCTCTTACCACCATAATTTTTTGAGGACTTTTTGGAATACTTTGAAATACTCTTTCCACCCCTACAAATAATCCTTTCTCAGTGATATTCGTGGAGATAGCTATAGCTCAAGAACTTGAAAACAACACATTTGGTTCCACCATGCCACTGCCTGCTGTGTATGGCAGTGCAAGGAGGTTACTTCATGTGTATTTCGGACTAAAATAGGACAGATCCAGCTTGAGCACTTCTGGAAACATGTGGGATCCTTTTTCACTTATACCCAAGCCTGTATGTAAGTGCAGATTACTTTTTATCATATTAAGCAATATTCAGCGCTGTGTGTGTGTGTGTGTATTTAAAACACAAAGCAAAGCCATTGCAAATAGAGCATTATTTTCACTTTATGTCTTCTTCAAATGCATAAGACGTAAGGGTATGGATCCAGTGCTGTCCTCCTTCACATAAAAGGCATATTTTGCTGATGGAAAGGCTGTGTGGGAATAATGAAGCTAGATCCAAAGGGGTTCTTTCACTTATACAGGAGTCTGCCCTATCTCCTGTGGCATGGGAAGTTGAGAACACTATAGAACTGCACATGCCATGGCGGAAACTTAGTGAAAGTATTTTAATTCTGTCAGCTATTTTTAATCCTGTTGAGACTCATTTTCAGCAGAATAGTAATATAAAATTATAATTTCCTATTACTGAATCAAAACTTACTTCAAAGTATTTTGCAAAATTTGCTTTTAAATTTAGTACTTAAAACTATGGTTTGTAAACCCTATATACAATCTGGATATCTATATCTATATTTGTTTGCACTGCATTTTTGAAGCCAGTAGGGATCTGTTCCTAACTACTTTATTTATATCTGGCATATGCAATTAATCTTTCTCTATCTCTAATCACTTTTGCTGTTACATTCATTGGAGTGATTTGTGTCCTATCTCTTTTGCTGCACTGGAGTTGATATGTGGTGATAAGAGCTTCTTAGAGGACAGAAAGAAGGAAAATAGAAAATTGAATTTACCTTGCA
Organism: Ctenosaura bakeri; assembly: GCA_948474755.1. Taxonomy (NCBI): domain Eukaryota; kingdom Metazoa; phylum Chordata; class Lepidosauria; order Squamata; family Iguanidae; genus Ctenosaura; species Ctenosaura bakeri. Next base: position 77,650 of record CAOLHI010000654.1, read on the forward strand.
ATCATTATACAAAATGTGACATGCATCAATTATGTGTGTCATACAGGCATATGCATTCTTGAACAAACTGTGCTGATTTGCTGGAAGGCCTACATAATGACAATGCCTGGTTTTTCTTTTCATTTTTAATACAGGAGCATTCTTGCTGCTACATAATGTTTTCCATGTCCTGAGCATTAGAAGAATAAAAATAAGAATTAAAAAATAATAATTAAAAAATAAACCTACACTTTCAAGGAAAGTCAAAGGTCACAAAACTTTGGCCATTTCCGTACTAGACTGTTATAGTGCTATTATTCCACTTTCAACATCCTATGGAAGGCCCCTTCTAAACTGCAAACCCCAGGATTCCCTATGATGTTGAAAGTGGAATAATAGCCCTATAACAATTTAGCATGAAAATAGCCTTTGCATCCAGGCCCCTCACTATCTTCTTAACCTTCCTCTAAAGATGATACAGTTTGTTGATACTCTTCTTATACTGTAGTGCTCAGAAGTGGGCAAAGAGCTCTAGGTGCGTATTGTCCAAAGTAGCACAGAGGGACAGCGTTTCTCTTGCGATCAGACATTATGCTTATGTTGATGCAGCTGTCATTTTAACTATCTCAAGTGCCATTCCTGGGAGAAAGGTAGTATATAAATTAAGAAAAAAGTAATTTCCTCAGCTTTTTAGCCACCCTGATTGTTGTTTAGTTTGTGCTCTACGAAAGACCCTGAGCCACTTTTTCCTGCTATCAGGCTAGATATCATCCCTCCTGTGCTGGTAAACTGATTCTACCTACCTAAATGCAGATTTTTTTTTACTTTTAGCTCTGTGGGAAATGAAATCCATCTTGTTGTTTTGGCTCAGCGCAGGTTCTTTCTTTTAACTAGAAACATTTATTTCCATGAAAGCTGACTTTTGGGGATGTTGGTGACAGGGTTACAAAAATAACTCCAGCTACTCTGAGGCTCTCAGTAAAATTGCTGCAGTTGCAGGAGTAGTTACAAGCCCATAGTTAAAGGTTAAAATTCTCAGGTAATACATACTATTTACTCTATTATAGGACTAGAAATTTCATTAAAACTGAATACTAATGTCCCGCAGTGACCATTTTCTTGGACTATTAGATGAGTAACCACAAATAACCGGTAATGAAGGGTTGTCAGTTTCTCCTGATGCTGCATGCCCATCCAAGCAGTAAATATAAACTACAATTATTTAAAATTCCCATTCTGGGGCAGCTTAATTAGACTTATATTAAAATTCATACATCACCTATGACTTCCTCAGCAAAAAGACTCAGTAACCGTGTATACATGGAATCTCCTCCCAAAAAGAGAAATATCCGATGTGTTCTATATCACTATGATCACTTTTGTTATTGCTTGCTGATCATTTGTATATTGCTGACTTGTCTTTCTGCTAATTTTAGCACCTACACAATTATGAAACTGGAATAAAATGATAGAATTAAAACATTTTCATTCTCATTTACTCCAGGACCACATTAATATAAAAATAGTCCACATAGCCTGCCTTTTGAAGCTTGGTTTATTGCACAATAGCCTACTATGTTTATTTCTTATATACCAGAGAGATTAACAAGAAAACTGATTAAAAACAATAATTAAAAAGGAAATTAGATAAATCAGTTACAGAAAACAGACGACAATATGACAGCAGCTAATTGTTTAATTAAGTAGTTATTAATTAAAATACTTCTAGGAATGTACATGATCACCAACAAGAGCAGGGTGCCAGTTGAACATATACAGCTCTGTGATATATTAGGTAAAAATCTGTTCTGCCAATAACTATATAATATTATTTAAATGGGCATTATCTCCAGTGCCTGAAATTAGTTGCCCAATATACTGAATTCCCAATATACTAGACATTCTCAAAGAAAGTGAACCCAGTCCTTTCCCTTCCAGCAAGCAGCAGGACAATAGCTGTCTATCTTGCATTCACCATTATAGCACCGGTTGGCCTCCATCAGCTGCAAAGTATTTAATCTATATTTAGTCAAAACTTCCGTGATGCCAAATAAAGACCAAGTATGGGGGGACGTTTGCCAGTGGAGGCATTAAAGTTTACATACTAATGTTTCTCTTAACAATGTCACTTCTCAGATCGAGTGTAGTAACAATGTTGTCAGTTTATCCATTTCAGCAAAGTCCAACAGTTTCACCAGCCTTTTGCTGGAATATCTGTGTTCTTCCATTTTGGGAGATATAGCAATTGTGCTGCAGTGGTCATGCAGTAGCTTGCTGTACTTCTGTAGTTGATCTTGTACTAATCCCAACAAATAAAAGTCCTGCTTCAATTGAATGTTAACTTTCAGGATTTTATACACAATACATTTGATTCCAAAATTTCTTGACCTTTTCATAAGTCCACTACATATGGTAAAAAGAGTCCATTTGTTGTTCACATTTTCAACATCAGTTAAAAGCCTTTTTACGCATTTTGACCATTTTTTCTGTTGTCAAATACCAACAATACAAAATCTTGTAAAAGTTCTCTTTGATCTCTCTCTTTGAGAGCATAATATAGTCTAAACTTAATTCTCTTCAACCACATTTTCTCCCATTGTGCCAACTGTATATTATGGCAAACATTTTGTGCCCATTTTATCATACATACATTTTATCATATCAAACATTAACCAACTCATCTTCTATCTCTAGTTTTAACAAAAGGTTATACATTCTACCAATCAAATGTTCATCAGCTGAGCACAAGTTTTCCTAAAATCTGATTTGGTCAGCTTGAAATTGTACAGTTTTTTTAATCCATTTTAAATCTGTCTATAAAATAATCATTGTAACTTTATTGCATTAATTTTTCCACTGATTTGATTCTATAATGTCCTTGCTCAAGTTCCTGGAGATCTTGATGGTTCTCCCACTTTTCCTTTGCTGTTGTCTCCTTCCTATACTGGAGATGACACCCACAAGGGTGTTTTGGGACGTATCCTTGGTTTATATCTATTCCACACCCTTAGCATAGCACATCTGACACATAGTGATTATTAAAGTCTGCATTCACCTTGGTTTTATCATGCTATAGCTAATCGTGCCATTCAAACCTCAATCATGCCATACTAACCTTATTTGTTAGTATAGTCCGCACATTCAACCAAACCAAACAACTTGCAGAAAAATACATTTTCAAATCTGATAATCCCAATCCCCATATTTGTTTAGCACCTTGTAAAATTTTATATTTGATTCTAGGTTTATTCCCTTATTATATAAATGTCAATAAGCCACTGTGCCATTGTTTGAATAAGACATCATTAGTCAAAATCAGTATGGTCTGGAACAAGAATAACTTTCTGGGCAAAACATTCATTTTCTTCACCAAAATTCTGCCCAAAATAATAATTCATATCAGGCAAATGTTGAGTGTTGTGCCTCCTTGGAGAAAACAGTAGCATAGGGATGAGCAGTTAGAAAGAGGGGGAAGGGGCAGCAGGGTTTCTTTACAGGAAGTCATTCAGTTTAGATTGCTTTGAAGTGAGGAATCAAACAGCTATTAACTTGTATCTTAATCTTTTGTTGCTGTAAGTGGTTAATGCCATGTATAATTTTAGTTTGCTCCTGCTCACCACAAGTAATGTGACCATCCTGCCTTGCAAAATAAGGGAAAAGTAGTAAAGAACAAAAAACCCACCTTGAGTTGATTATGATTGCCTTGGCTGTGTGAAAGCATTTAACAATAAATAGAGTTCTGTTCAGATTCCAGCTCTTGCCACTTATCTCCCGAAAAACACTAGAACAGTGGAGAGATAAAGCTCACCTTCCTCTCCACACTGGCAAATAATGTACTAAAGAAAGGTTAGTAAACTGTACTCCCTTCTTACACTTCTGTCTTTTGCAGTAGGTTATAAGCTTCAGAACCTGCTATCTAACAGCCTTTCTTTCCCAGCATGTAGTTTTGAAAAAGGAATTTTTTTAAAAAAACAAGAAAAGGTTCAAAAAGGAAAGAAAAGTGATAACTAGGCATGAGTTTTCTGTATCAGTAAACACAATTCTAATAGAATAAGAAGACCCAAAAGTACAGAAGTAAAACAAAGCACACCAGGCCACATCATCGTCTTTCAACATAGCCAGTGTCTACGTTGTCAGATGTGATACGAGTTGATTCCTCACTAGAATATTTTAGAGCTTCTCAGGCATCACATTTCTGTTTTCAGCTGCAAACGTGAATTAAAACTATGGTGCCACATGGTACTTAAAATCAGAAATATTCTTTTTTCTTTCTCCTGAAATTGATTGAGGGGGCACCAGAAGCTAAGAAGGAAAATAGAACATAATTGTTCATGAAATACATAAAGTGTTGGACCATGGTTGGAAACTGGGTCTCCTTACCACATACATACTTACAGTTTTCCTGCTCAGAATTGTATCTGTACAGGGATTTCCTCCTTTTTAAAGAAAACTTTCTTTTGCAATAACACAAGTAGATCTAAATAAGCCTTTTGTTTATTCAAGAACAGCATACCCACAAAAAAATATGCTAGCTGTACATCATCATTTTACTGAGGTCTCTAAAATGCCCGTCACCAGCAGCCCTATATTTTTGAGTTATGTTAACCAATCTTTTTAGTGACAGACTCACTGAATGCTACATTAATTTAGAATTACTATTCTGGAGGATGCCTAGTCATAAAGGTTGTGCTTTCCTTGTGATACTTTATCTTGATTTTTTTTCAAAAAAAAAAAAGATTTTATGCCAGCTCTACTAAGATCTACAATTTCATTTCAGAGGGAAAGTTTTACTTTCCCTGGGATCTTTGTGTCAAAATAGTTCAACTAAGAACATCATTCCAAGATTTTCTTTTCTTCAAGCTGCATTAAAATAAACAAGAGCTGCACAAGAGTGCTACTTTTTGGTCTTGCCATTCCTCATGGAAAGTCATATACAAGAGGACTTATTGAAATATGGAGCTCTCAGTAATACCTCACACATACCAGCCTAAATCCTATTGTTAGTTCTGACTAGAGTAGCCTCTTTAAATGAACAGGACTTACATTTGTGCTGAGGCACCATTCAGCCGTTGAATGGATCTCCTCTAGTTGAGATTAACCAGCAAAATGCCAGCCAAGGACTGAAAGTGGCATGTTCTGTCTTATGCGCGAGATTCAGTGTCCTACATATTGCCCATGCTTATGTACTATAAAGCAAATACGTTATGCTGGCAGAGCTTGAAATACCTTACAAACTTGTCACTTACTTGTTCTTTACATGCTCATTATCTATTAACAAAGAAGTGCTTTGCAAAACTACAAGGAGGGAACATTTTATGTGAGCTAAATTCTTCCATTAAAAGGATATGTGACAAGTAGCTGAGACAGCCATTTTTCAAATGTAAACACACACATATAATTTTCCTTTTGGCAAACATCTTAAAAATTTAAACATGCAGAACTGAAGGGCTGTAATCTTAATAAGCTTTCTTCTATTTTTCCCCCAGCAATATATAACAAGCTAAGGGTAGCAGTCTTGTTTTTATGGATAGCAGTAGCAAAATTCTCAATTTTAATGGAGCTGGAATCCAGATCAAAATTGTGAACTGTATGTAAAGTTTTTATGTGTGTAAACTTCTGATGTGCGTATCCATAATTTTCTGGGGGTGAAAGACATGGTGATTTGCCAGCTCCCTCCTTAAAAGATATCTTTACTGTTAAAAATACCACATCTGAAAGAACTGGAGTCCAGGTTAGCAATTATTTTCAACTGCATATGGTTGCCTTTATGAAAAGCTCCCCGTTCGGTCTCTGTCAATTCCACCATGAGGGTAAGAAGGTATAGGGTAAAACTGCCATTTTCCTCTGAAGTTACTACTTGTTCCACATGTTGTAAGGATTTTAGAAGGGAAACAAAAAAGAAATATGACAATGTTAGCTCAGTCCTTTAACTCTGTGGCTTGTGCGTCCTGTTGGAGGGATTAGAATTCCAGTTTATGGAATTATAAATAGAATTATTTTTTAATAATAATACAGGCTTTCGGCTAAAATTCTCTCTCTGCATTGATAGTAGACATTGTTGTTAAGGAGCTACGAAGAAGAGCATGTAGGATCTTGAAGGCAAATGTGACAGGTTTACTAATAATTATTCAAATATAGACTTCCAATATTTGGTATTAAAGTTTTGAAACACGTGTTGGAAGGCATCTGGAATTAATGAACAGTATAAATACTGAATTTGCACATTTCTGATTCAGGTCCCACCAGTCCTGAGCCTTAGAATAGGCTTATCTCGGGCATCACTGTGAATGACAGTCCCATAGCGATGTATAAGAAGTAGACAGTAGAGAATGATTAAAATTGCAGATGATCTTTTCAAGGTGATTGAATGTACTAAATGAAATCTTTTAAAAAAAATAGGTGGAAGGATCTATACAATGTAAGAACAATATTCTGTCCATTACTGTGAAAAATTAGACTGCAGAATTGTAGGATCGTCAGATATCCTTCTGCATGATTTACTGTCCCAGTGCCTTAAAAGGCCTGAGATCTTGCTGAGACTTTATTGTCCAAGAAGGAAGCAAGCTCTCTATGTTGTGCCTCATGCTTTCTTACATTTTGGCTGGGAGACAGAATGAGTCGGTCATTTAGGTGCTTTTTCCCTCCTACAGCTGCCAGGATCTTGACTGAAACAGAGATAGATCATCTGACAAACTGAGAACAGTAAAAACATCAAACACCACATTTTACTGCTTTTAGTTTTAGCAATAAAAACATCAAAGAAAGCATGCATCAGATTTCAAGTTTTTGCTTTTTCTGAAGAAAAAAATATTCTGGCCAGTGATTGAATGAGCTCCGAGGACCTTTTTATCTATAAGTATTCATACTGTATAGGGCTCCTAAACTTGTTAGCCTTTATATGGAAATAAGAAAAATGGGTAATTGTAAATCTCTCTGGCATTTTTTAAAACTGTCTGCATCAGCTACATTAAGGTATTTTGGGGTTGTTGTTTTTTTTGCATTTTATATATTCTACAGAATATCAATGAATACAATGATTTATTTGTTAAAGTGAGATGCTATTGTGATGGTAGAGTCATATTTGCAACTGTTGTCAGATGGGGAGCAGTGATTCCACTCTAATGATCATACTTGCACTCATGGATATTTGATCTTATCATTTTTAAAGGAATTTCATTGCACGTATGGTAGCAGACAGTAGCTCAGCATTAACTGCAAATTGACCAGATGCCTTCTTACAGTGGACTGGTAGGTAGCAATGGTATTTCTTCCCATCCCAGCTAGGAAACTCATGGGATGCTGCTTAAGTAACATCAGACCTGTAATGTACTGTAATGGATAAGACACTTAGTTCAAGTAATTACTACAGTTGACTTCAGTGATCACAGAATTTTTCAGGTGATTAAGTATTAGGAAGAATCTGTTTTGACCTTGATGAGCAGTGATGTATTTAAGTCTTTTACTCCAAATCTCAAGTCAAGTATCAAGTACTTGAAGGTACTTTCAAGTCAAGTTTCAGGTCTGGAAGCCAACTTTATACCCCAACCAAAACTCTAGAATTATTGGATAGAGTGAAATAAAATCAGTTTTAACAGTTTAAGCAGAGTTGACTGTCCACATTTGCAATTTTGTCATCTGCAGCTTTGGAAATGAGGGATAGGATCCTATCTTACTCCCCAGTACTGAAGATTCAAAATATTTAGAAGGAAGGATCTTTCTTCCTCAAGCTTGTTGCCTAATACATTTACTGTTCCCTCTGAGAAATGCACGCTGCACTCTGGGGGTGAGTCTTGTCTTTTGCTCTTAGAAAATGTTCTAGAAGATCCTCCAATATGCAGCAGGGACAGGCTGCTGAGCAGACCTCAAGCCTGTTGCCTAACCTGTTTGCTGTTCCCCTCTGAGAATTGCAACCACACTTTGCGCCTGAGAGAGATTGTAATGTGACCAGTAGGCAAAAAGAGATGGATGCATTGTTCAAAGTCGTAAGGTTTCTGGATGAATGTGTTATGTTACTGAACCAAGGACATTGAGTCAGTCATTAAAAATATACAAGTCTCGAGTCGAGTCAGTGCATCATTTATGGCCGAGTCGAGTCACTAAAGTGACTTAAGTCTGACTTGAGTCTGAGTCTATCAACTTGAGTCTACATCACTGTTGATGAGGATGGTGCAATTCCAACTGAGGCAATAGTAGACATCTAAACGAAATACTGTTGGCAATTTTGACTCAAAGACAAGTCTGTTCCATCACACACATACACAGGTACACAGTCATGCACAGTTTTGCAGCTTACGTATCACATAAAAAAACCATAAAGGAAAAATCTGTGTTTACCAATTTCATGTTGTATGTATTTCCACTCAAGTCACCCAAATGCACATTCACCAGGTTGCAAAAAAGTAATAATTATTCTATGAGGAAAATTTCTATTTGCTTTGAAAGGAAATGATCCTGCAAGAACTTGTCAGTATCTGATTGATGGCATGTGGCTCTGGAGATATATAACATTAAGTGTTCTTTGTATGCATATGGATCTGTCACTGTTGTTTTGTATAGCAGGGAAGAAAGGGCTGAAATACTTCAGAATGGAAATTAGTGCTATTGGCTCTTAGGCTAGCAAACCGTCCTCAAAAAAAAAAAAAAAAATGCATTAGGCAGGATGTGCAAGGACAAGAAGAAAAAGAGACAGCCTTTGATTAAACAGTGGATGAGAGATCAGATACTGTACTCATTGATGCAGAGGGCTATTTGCACTTCAGAAGCCCATGCAGAGGAATATTATGGGATCTGACAGACCTTTTGGACTCTATGGTGCCTGTGGAATTCCTCACTAGAGTATAATATAGAATTTATTTGCAAAAGAATCTTGGACAATTCTACATCTCTATTATAGATGGGAATGTGGCTAATACACTGTCATCAAGCTATATTACACAGATGATTGATCAAGTAGCAGAGGTATTTGTTTCAGAAAACTGCTTTGAAAATAGTATCCATCAAGTGTAACTTCCAGGGGAAAAAAAAGTCAACACTGGAAGAAGTGTCAGATCCTTAATTATTGTGAACGTTAAGCGTAGCATGTGAGGGTAAATGCATTCTGAGATGATTGAAAGGGAATGGAAGAATATTCTTATCTTAGTTTGGAATGATTTCATAGTTATAAATGGGGGGAGAACAGAAACTGTTAGTTGTGTTTACCTGTTATACATGGTCAATCAATAGAGCTCCACTGATAGAACTTTACTTGTGTGTACATAATATGCAGATTGATAAAGTACAGGTCTGGGGCCACATGCTCAGCCACGTTGCTGCATGGAGGGGAGGAGTTTGATGCCCTGCCTGGATGAGGCCACCAATGTGCAGCTGGCGTGGACTGTGCCAGGCTCCACCACATGATGGGGTAGGGCGAAGGCCTATTTAATCCTCACTCACCCCACATGTAGTCTCTTTTGAATTAATTTAGCTACTTAGTTAACACGTTGAGACCCAATCCTCAGCTTCTCCAGACAGTTAGAAAAGCTTTCTGCTTCAGATCATGGAGTATAGACAACACAGCTAAATTGATTGATGGGCTAAGCAGAGGGTAGTTTTCTCTGTTCTGATGCAAGAAATTGAAAAAATATATAGATTGGTTGATGTCAATGAAAAGTTAAACATAAAATCAAAAGTTTCAGTGTTGGTGCTGGATAATTGGCAGGTTTAGTATGTGCACTTGTAGCAAAATTATTTCTTGGTAGTAGTGGCAGACAGAGTTTTCACCAGAATACACCTTTCAGTGCTTGTAAACCTTCCGTGTTGGAACTTTGATCTGAGTACTTTACCTTTAATATCTACGTTTTTATGAAATCAGATGACAAATGTTATTATTGAGTTCTAAAAAAGTAAGATTTTTAATGATCTAGCCATCCTGTTTTATAGTGTGTTATTGGCTGGTAATTCATTTCAGTTTCTTGTTAATAATCTTGTAAGCAGTTTTGGTGATTTTCAATTTCTAGCTGCAACATTTGCACCTGCTTCATGATGCAATCTATCAGTAGAGCTGCAAGCACAAAACTAATCTGTTATAGATATTAGATTTGTCATAAACAGTTATCCTTAATGGTCTAATATTTTCAAGGTATTAATCCCTAGTGAAATACCGTTTAGATTCGTAATATTTTTGGTGTGAACACTTGCCAATCATATTTTTAATATCAGCCTTCCAAATGCAGCTGGATTAACTTGCAGTGCAAGTTATGTGATTTATATGTTGGTTTATGACTGATTATTCGCAGCACTCTGGTAAACCTTTCTGTACAGAAAGCCCTCATTACTCCAGATGGGCTTGAGGAATATCTGGACTACAGTGAAATATTTCTACCATTTAGTTCCATTTATCACCTTAGGCCATGCTCCAGAGAATATTTAATTTGATGTACTTTCAAATTAATTTTGAGCTGCTTGTACTTGCGTTTAAAACACTAAAGCGTCTTAAAACAGTATAAATGCAGAGCCGCATGTGGTGTTTTGTTTTTTTTTTAAAGCATAGCTAAAATATCATGCTGCTGAAAAGCAGTCACAAAACCTTGCTCAGTCATGGATCATCATCATCATCATTTTTATTTGTATCCATCCTTTCCCCTAAAATTGGGACTCACAGCAGCTTACAGTTTAAAACAGTTAAAAACATCCAAAAGGTGAAGATTAGACCAGAATGAAAGTTAATTTGGCAATCTTGGATGAGATGCTACCTCAATGTAACCTACTTCTGAATGGGACGGAACCAGGAAAACTGTGCAGGGCTTTTAACAAGTTGCTTAGGGAATCTACCGAGCCCACTTTTTAAAAGTTGTGTTTTTATGTCAGCTGTATCAAGTTTCCAGGGTTTTCCTAGTGTTCCAACATATTTCTCTGGAAAGACATTAAAGCTATCAAAAGGATAATTATATAGCACTCTACTTTATGTAGTCCTGATTGCACTAATAGCAATATAGCACTATACCTAGGACTAGTTGTCAACAGCTCAAATAGCTCCTCCAGCTCTTCTCTCTCACGTTCAATTGACACAAACCACAACCATTTAACTATGTCTATGACAACTCTTTAAACTACAGCATATTGCGGCACAAGGACTCTGTAAAATAGTAACATACTTTTATAATACCATAGGTTTTATGGAATATAGCCCATATGATCAGATTCATAAAGTGTGTGGTAGTTCATGAAAGTGTGTACCACAACAAAATGCAGTAGTCTTAGCAAAATATCATTTTGGCTGCAATAGACTTGAAAAATAAGTAGGACTCACGACTACTCTAAAATGTAGATAACATGCCTACAATGTACATTTTTGAATAGCTGAGCAAGAGCAACAGGCCAACAAGATAGATCTATGTGCTTAATGCAAAGTGATCTATCTGTATGGCTAAGAATATGGGAGAAATTCATTTGGTTCCCTTTTTTTGATACAAATTTACCAAATCTAGTATGATCTGCAAAGCAGTGGTCCCTGGTGAGTTTCGAGGAACGAAGAAACAGTTGTGGGCATAAATATAGTCCTGTTTCCTAATGCACTGGAAAAAATCAATTGTTGGTTCCCCACCCCACTCAGATAGCTCAAGAAGCAGTGATCTAGAAGGGGTTTTCCTTTTGTACTTGCACTTCTTTCTTTCTTTTGTCTTTTCTTTTTTTCCTGATGCAATTCTTCAAACAAAAATACCTTTAAAAATGCACATATTAGGGAAAGTGTCCACTTGAGAATAAATGCATGCATTACTGAAAAGCATACAAAAAAACATTATCTAGGGGGAAATTGTTTGTGAAAAACATTTTTCTTAGGAAACACTTTGTAAAAAGTTGTGTAGAGTTTGTGTGTGAAAAGGCATGCAGTTTTATGCAGCCTTTTTCAAAAAGTCACAAACTGAAGCAGAAACAAGACAAACAAGAGGATATACATGGAACATTGTTTTATGATTTTGGCTTCATAGGATGAATGGGCTTTGCACAGTTTGCAATCACAAGAGTATAAACCACACTTTAAGGTCTCTCTTTTTTAAAAAGCAATTATCAGGGCATAATCCAGTTTGAAGACAATTTCCCTTATATGAAGAGTCACTTTATTGCTATGATTACATATATATGATGAAGTGAAGACGTTAAATAGTTTGGAGACTACCTCATGTCCATGGAACTCTGGCAATAGCACTTTAATTTATCCAGACAAATGTGATCCATGTTACGTTTTGCTTCCTGCACAGTTCATTCTGATAAATCAGATTATGCCATTGGTTTAAGTTGTCTCTGGCTCATGAGCCTTCATTTCAGACATTTCTTTCAGGAAGAAAACAACTCAGTGTAATATATTGTTAAGGAGAGTGTGTCCTCTGATGCCTGGTAGGCTTTCCTTTCTTTCTTTTTTTTTCTTTTTGAAATATCAGATGGAAGACAGACTTTTCTATTAGAGAAATGGTGGAATGGCATGGATTAAGTGGTTTCAGCACTGACAAGTGTGTTATCATTTTCAGGCTGGAAGCTGAGGTGAACTGAAATGAATCATCATTGCAGGAGAAAGGAGGTTGGGTGGGTTGTATTAACCAAGTCCTGTAGAGACTTTGACCTCTGCAAACCCAGGAGTGGGAAAGGGCTTACCTTGCCTTTACTCCCATAGTGACTCCATTTGATGAATCATTAAAAGCAATGGAAGGATTATTTCCCTTCTTAATTTCAGTTCCCCAGGAGCTTTTAAACTCAGTTCTTCTAAAAGGAGCCCTGGCTACCAGGCCATGTAGATGTGTGTTGATTATATGTAAAGAGATACAGGATAAAACACAACTGAATAGCACTGATACTTTCAAGATCTGTTGTTTTTCAATGCTATTACAAGATAATCTTTTTAAAAAGACTCTTCTGCTTCTGTATATGATGAACTTAGTGTACAGGGTCACTCCTTGTCCAGTTTTTTTCTGGACTGGACTGAAGGCTATGCACTGAGGTTATCCAAAGCAAATCCAAAGAGCAAAAGTGAAGTGGAAGGAAGGAAGGAAGGAAGGAAGGAAGGAAGGAAGGAAGGAAGGAAAGAAAGAAAGAAAGAGAAAGACAGACAGACAGACAGACCTGTAGCATTTAAGCATTTAATAGTGTATCAGGAAGTGGCTCATGCAGGCTGTGTTAATGAATCCAGATGTACAGCACTGTAATCAAAAAGTAGCACTGAATACAATTTAAGGAATCAGAGTTTACAGAACATTAAAAGTTAAAGACTTCTCAAATGAAAAACAGGTATGAAAACAGAAAACACAAGGTCACAAACCAGAAAGCCTGTTATTCCAAATATCCTTGGATATTTTGGCTAACAGGGGTTCTCATTTAAAATTTAGGTGGTTTCAAGAAAGCCTTTCTGCAAAGTATTTCAAAGATGAAGATTGACACTTAATTATTTGTCTGCTGCAGGACTCATAAGTGTGGTTGGCAAGCTTCCTTGCAGCTCATTTCCAAATGGGTGGCTTCTACCATCTTGTTAACCTACCAGAAAGCCAGAGCCTTCCTCTGTCCATTTCCACTCCATCAGAGCTGTCTCTGCTTCATTTGCATTCAGTCATTGTGGGCATGGTCACCCTTCATCCATGTGTGTCTAGCTTTCCATATGTGTGAGTCAAAGAGATCACAAAGAAGCAGGTTGATTATCTGCAACTGTGGTTCTTCAAGTGGTCATCTGTCAACTTGAATAATCCACCCACCACCCATATCTTACTATGTTCAGCTTCCTTGGTTGCTGAGCACTCAGTGAACATGGAGCTGAGCGGGTTTGAAGAAGAATCATACTGAGCATATACTGCACAGGGGAGTTGGGAGGTGAACCTTCTGCTGAACATAACTAGCTCTAGAAGTTTCCAAAGATGATCTGCACTGATGCAGAGAATCACATATGTGTGAGTTCATGGATGATCACTCAAAGAACCACAGTTACAAATAAGCAACCTGTTTTCCCTTAGTATTCAACTAAAAGAACTACTTTTAGAGAAAAGCTTGCCTCTAAAAAGGGGATGGTGGTGAAACTATCTGTCTTCAGATATGATTGGACTGCATGTCCTAGACTGCATAGCCAATGGTAAGGTATTCTTATATGTGCATTTCAACGACATCTGAAGGGCAACCAATTCCCCAGGCCTGTCTTAGAGGTCTAAGTAGGCTTTCTCAAAAGTGGAGAACATTCTAGCCCAGTGAAAAGAAAGGAGGATTTATTAACACATCCTTTAATAGTGTTTTGTTTTAGATAGTTTGGAAGTTACTATTACAAGGCTAACAACTCTTTCAGTGGAGGGCTACTCTGAGGAGAGTTTGAAGAGTACTTTGCAGGGTGCCTACTACTACTCTCCACAATGGATTGCCTTCTCCACCCACCATAAGCTATCCTTCCTTCTTAGTAGGCAGCTGGAGGTGGACGTAATACCAGTTTTGGACCATTTTTATCTCTAAAGTGGTTTCCCTTTCCTTCTTGGCTCTGAGTCTGATTGTAGCTGTTGTTTCTATATTTGAAAAAGAGTAATTCAGCTGACAAGTACTTTGAGAATAAGAGAAGAGTTATTCTGTTGCCTTGCTGGGGCATGCCTGGACATTTTTAGTGGGGTGGATTTATGCTGTTTGTGTGTCTCAGTCAAAATGATAAGAAAGGGTAGGGGAGAGAGGTTTGATTAAATGTTTCTTTATGCATTGCTGTTGTGATCCCAAAGTAATTCTCAGGGATTGATTTGTAGAACATTCTGAATCAATTAGGCCCTTTAATCAGTGAGCAGCAAACTTCAGACGGTCTGTGGACTGATTTCACCAGCTACAATTGACATGAACCCAACCGGGGCGGGGGGACGGACTGGAGAACAGTTCAAGGGGTGTAATTATCTTTCTTGATTACTGAATTAGAAGAGTTTGTGTTTATTTCACTTATGGGTAAAATGGGAAATCTCCTTTTGAAAAACAATTTCAGGCTGTTGCTGAAACACCAGTCCTATCGATGTTGAATGCAGATGTTCAATGATTGTCTTTGGAACAGAAAGATAAAAATAACTTATGAGCAACTTATGGCTTGGTGAAAAAGCTCTAGAATGTCTGCTCTTACAGATGAGCCATTGGCTAAGCATTACAAGGTAACTGGGGTCATGTCAGAGAAATACTGATTTTAATGATTTCCCTATCACCCTAGGTTTTCCTTACAACTGATTGTCAAAATGAAGATTAAAAAAAAAAAAAAGATACAGAAGCTTTTCACAGAAACCACATGCTAGATTTCTTAGCTTACCCTGTGGAAAGACCTGCAGTCCTGATGTTTCATTGTAAGTGTGCAGGTTTCAGTGACAGGTTTCTCTTACCACAAAGAATGCACAATAAATCACCCAGTTAGTGATGTATTTTGAACCAGGCTACAATGAACATGGTCTTTTAGGCCTTCAGAGAAGTCAGTTATGAGGTTTACGCTATAGTCAGTAAAAAATGAAAAAATGTTTCAGAGGGTTGTTAAGAATGAGTGAGTGAGTGAGTGAATGAACAAATGCATGAATGAACAATAATGCCTTTGTGTAGAAATGCAAAACATAATACTTCACTGTTGCCCCCGATATATTCAAGTGAATAGCCGTAGATAAGTGTATAACGTAGATAAGAGGTCGTATAGCTCTAATTTGAAACTTCAGAAATCCCAGTCTTCATAGAAGACATGGAGAATGCAATAACATTTTTCTGCGTTGAGGTCGGTTGTATCTAAACTAAGTAAGGTATGGATGTTACAAGTTGCCAAGGCTGATGAGTAGTACGGTTACGGGAGAAGGTAGAAGTGGAATGGAAGTAAATTCCTTTTCTATTGCTATTGAGTGGAACAGAGAATAGAGTGGTTGTTGCTGGAGACAAGAAATAAATTGTGCACAAAAAGCAAGATGTTATTTTAGGCTTCAGTATATAAAGCAACAAATTAAAGGGGAAAGAAGGCACTCAGTTTAAAAGAAAATATCTCCTTCCACATCAGCCCCCACTTAACTTCTAAATTTGCACTGTGCAAATTGCATATCACCTTCTTATTAGTAACTACTGTGTGCTGTGGTTTATTTACACAATTTAAAATCCATTTCCATTTGTTCATTGAATGTATAATTCATAGGAGATAATCCAAAGGCGTACACCATATCTTTCTCAGGGTCAATTTCATCAGGTCACTTCTGTGCTGATACTTGTCAAGGTAGGTCTAATTTTGTAATGGGTGCTTTATACTTTGTGAATGTATTGGCTTAGTCATGTGGCCTATCTTTCATATATGATATTGAAAATAGAATCCCATCCTAACAATATAATTTATGCTGGCAGGATGAGTGATGGTTAAAATATACAGCAGTATGCCAGTATACATTTCTTTGGGTCCTATAACAGCAAGGGCAAAGGAAATGTGATCTAGGATTAACAACCTCAAAAATGAGTGGCATCCACACAAAAGATACGAGTCCATAATATTGTACATGGTATCGGCGGCTAGAATTGTATATGCGAGGTACTGGAAAAGAGAGGAAACACCAGACATGTATGAATGGTTACAAAAAATATTAAAATTTGTTATGTTAGAAGAACTCACGTATAATCTTAGAGACGAAAAACAGGCGAAGAAAGTTGATGATTTGAAATCAATTAAAACTATAATAGAAGAGAAATGGGCAAAGTTATGCGCAGTGGATAAATAGTGGAAGAATCTCAAAGATAATGTAATGATAGGAAAGAGTTATGTAAATTATAATATGCAATTTAAGTAAGCTTGTCTAAAAGGATAATTTGGTATCTATCGAGATCTCGAAGGAGGAACTTAAACAGAGGTTCCAACAAGGGGTGAGGGGAAGTAGTAAAGGATCAGATAATATTAATATAACATATTAAGAAAGCGTGTTTTTAATTTATGAAATGATTACTGTACAATTACTATGTGGAAGAATTTGACTGTTTTTTTTTAATAAAAATTAATTTTAAAAAAAATGAGTGGCATCCATGCACATAAAGTTTTTATAGAGTTCTAGAGATCAAGTCCCTGCCCCTAACAGTTTACAATCTAAAATGCAACAGAGAAGAATCAGTAATCAGTAGTCAGAAGAGTAATGAAAGTGGGTCAAGGATAGTTGTGAAATCACAATAATGCATTTGTTTTCAGGTGCACATAAGTAAGTTGAACAAAAAAAGGTGGAGATGTCCTTT
The DNA here is from genome assembly GCA_948474755.1 of Ctenosaura bakeri. Lineage (NCBI taxonomy): Eukaryota > Metazoa > Chordata > Lepidosauria > Squamata > Iguanidae > Ctenosaura > Ctenosaura bakeri. Next base: position 94,825 of record CAOLHI010000654.1, read on the forward strand.
GAGGCACAAGGGGAAATTTGAAAAGTAAAAGAAGCTGGAATTGGAGAGGCAAAGCCCAGGGGCAGGAATGCATCATAGTAAATTTAAAATGTTCAGATGATTTTAGCAGATAATATGGGATAGAAATATTATTAATAAATAAAATAAACATAGTGTAAGGACAGAGAGAGATATGGGTAAGAAAGGTGATGTGGGGCTTATGAAGGTGGGATTAGGAAAGTTGGATACAGGAGTGGACAGGAAACCATGCTGTGTTTTAAGGAGGGGTATCACACAGTGAGAACGAGGAGAGAAGTGGATCACCCTGGAAACAACGTCCTGGATAGATATGGGTAAGCCAAGGTGAAACAATGCAAGACTAGGAAGGAGAAAATTCTTAGTCTAGGCAACCAAATTGGACCTAATTTTTTTGCTGTAACTGAGAGAAGAAGGAACACATAGTTGCAGAGTTGTGAAAAGAGAACTAGTCCAACTAAGTGACAGAGTGATTATGGGAAATTTGAAGGAGAGAGAGAGGTTTAAACTGAAGGCCTCATTGCTGTTCAAAGGAATGGATCATAACTTTAAGGACTGTCTTCAAAGAGATGAGGATTTGGGCATAAAGATGAGCAGTTCATTCTTAGTTCGTATCTAACTCACATTACAGTTGAGTCCGTGCTGAGGTATCATATGACCAAACTGCCTCACGTACCAGCTGCATTGCCCTTGGCATACTACTGACTATCCAGTATTTTTATGCATTTGTAACGCATGACAAAAAATATGAATTTCTGTCTGCATGATTCTGCTGCACAAGTAATGTGGTAGTAAGATTCACAGCTTTGAACAGAACTTATTCAGCCTGTGTGTCTCTTATTTTGTACTTTTTTCCTTTGAAATGTTAAAGCAATAATGCTTTTAAAGAAGGGACAAATTTAGTGTATTCTATACTTATCTCTGAAAGCATCACTTTTGGTTAAAAAGAACTGCAATTTGTACAATGGCCTTTTTATTTAATTATAAGGGCTTGACAGAGAGATACATTGCCCTGGTGGACAATTACTAATTTTAAAACTATCTTCTTGGATCCTCAGATTGCATAAAACTGTCTCATAACCCACTGCCCCTACACATACATTTTATAAATGTGGTATAATTTTCTGTTTGATTGTTGGGCAGAATGTTAATCCTGGCATATTTATCTGCTACAGTAAAGGATTGCTGCTGCATTCTGCGCAAAGTTCAGAATAAATGCCCAGATCTCAGGTGAGTTATAGGTCAGTTGCAATAATTGGAAGGGAATGTAATCAAGTAACCTCTGTATTATTCAGCTGTAGTGGTACCTTTTATTGTTTGCTAATGAACAGTAAACAAACTTGTCACTCGTCATTGATTCTGAGAAAATGTGCTGTATAATTTATTCCAATAAACAGTATCATATCTACCAAACGGAGGGGTCTCTTGATAACACTGGGGTTATTAAATACTGTTGAACAAAACCTTCAGTGTAATGAGATTGAAACTGTCTACATAAGGAAACTAAACTTTATTGCACCAGAGAGAGTGAAGGCTGCCTCATCAGTGTTGACTTTACATCACTGGTGACACCTAATTAAGGGTATGCTATGTAGCTTTGAAGACCAATTTGAATCGCTGTTTAATAAATCTCAAACAAGAAAGCTTTATAAATAGCAAATCACGGTTTCTGAATAAAATTCAGCCCAGCTTGGCTTTAGTTTCTTAAATGCACAAATTGCATGTGATTGGCATTACAATATCCCAGCCATGCTTTCAAAATATTTGATTTTCAGTAAAAGGAGTATTATGATGATGCCATTATCCCTTTCAATCATGAGAATCTAATGTTCTGCTATGTTATGAGGGAAATCAAAAGCACTTCTTTTGAAAGAAGCTTACCATTTCTTACAAAATCATATTGGCATACTATTGAAATGTTGTGCAGGAGACCTACCTAGTTGTAATATTTATGTCAAACTGATGACATTCTACTCTAGCTTCTGTTATCTAGAAAGCCCTCCATGTTTTCCTCCTGGAGGTAGAAGGATTTGTGCTTTTATTATCTGCTTTATGATGAATGTGCAAAATCTGCAGTGTGGGATCAGCCAATAAAGTGCTTATTGCTAACCTGGGCCTGTGGAGAGACACATATCTTGAGGAATTCTTAGATTAAACACCATCATGTGGTGTGATCAACTGCAATCTAACAGAGGCATTCAATGTTCTTCTTCCTTGTCTTCATGAGTCAAACACATATGGGGTTTTTTGTGCTTGGGCATTGCTGAAGAGAACCTTTTGAAATGAAGCCCTTCCTGCTTGGCACACAAGACCAAGCTTAGCTCCCACCTTTTCTGTCAGTTTCTTTTCATCCATCACCATAGCAACAACTAGATTAGGAACCTCCCTCTCAGGTATCACATCTGGACATATTTTTCCTTCTCTTTCCTTCCACCTTATTCTCATCATAAAAGTTTATCACTTCTCAATGGTGCTTCATGACTCATGGCCTCCAAGCATTCCTCCCAGTGCCTCCAATGCATGCAGCATAGATGTTAAGGTTTCTTTCATTGACAGATACTCCTGCTGTCTTCCTGCCTTGGCAAGATTTACATTGTAAGGAAGTGTAAACTGTTATTCTGTAGTTGTGTAGTCCAGCTGAGGGCCTTCTCCTTTCCTTAATCCAATTAAGTGATAAGATTCTAAATGCCTAATCTCTGTCCTTGAAGCCTTTTATCCTGAGCATTTTCTGTTCCCTTGTTCCATCAATTGTGTTGCACTGTCTGAAGCTGGAGACGGCAACTCAGAAAGAGCAGGATATCCAACCATTTGTCAGCTTCCAGAGTAACTGAAACAGTTTTGTACATATCTTGGCATGAACAGTAAGTGTGAGGAAACTTCACCGATCCTGGTTATTCAGTCTCTATTGGACATTGGCTCTCTATTGGACATTGGCTATCTCAGCCTTATAGGAAAAGACCAAAGAAAAAGAGCAAAAAGAGGTGCTCTAAAGGTGTAAAAAGAACAAGCATAGTAGGTCCAGGACTTCAGATTCATCTTGTCTCCTCGTGATCTCAGCTGTGAAAAACAATGCTGGATCAGGCGAAAGACATCATTCACTCAATCTTTTGTTTTCATTGTGTCTAGCCAATTGCCTATAGGAAGTTTAACTGAAAGACATGAGTATCTTCTGTATCCTCTGTATTCTGGAGTGCTGCAAACATGAAACTCAGCTTTTGCTTTCAATAAATACTGTGACAGATCTTTACAGCTGCTTGTTGTACAACAAATACCATGGTGGTTCTTTACAGCTGAAACTCAGACTTTTGCTTTCAACAAATATTGTAATAGATCTTTACAGCTGTTTTGAACTCAATGAGAAGCTGGAGTCTGCCTTTAAGGGTGAAATGGAAGAAGATTAGATCATATGTTCTAGCTAAATTAGTGAGGAATGTTTGAAAATAATGCAGTGTTTATATCATTATGCCTTGGAAAATTCCCCGCAATTAATCCATACACTACACATATATACCAATAGCATTCTTTGTGGATATTGGTATTATCCTCTAAGTTGAGGCCATGTAGTGTTAGAGGTTTTTTTGTATATAAATCCCAAAATTCTCCCTTTTGTCTAAAATGTCTAAAGGGGATGACACCTCAAAGCCCTCATGGCTCAGTGGTTAAATGTCAGTACTGCAGCCACAAGATTGTGAATTCAATCCTGCCGGGTTCCAGGTTGACTCAGTCTTCCATCTTTCCGCAGGTCAGTAAAATGAGTACCCTGCTTGTTCGCAATTAGCTAAATACATTATAAACTGCTTAGAGAGCACTTAGCTGATAGGTGGTATAGAAATACAGATGCTATTGCTATCAAACAAGGACAAATCAGAGATGCTCCAAGTTGAAATGCCTGGCCACTGGTTGCCTGGCCACCAGTTCTTCCAGCTGCCTGGTTAGAATAGCAGACTTATAATTACAGAGGCATATATGCAGGCCTGTATTGTTTTACCCATGTACTGCAGATGTCCATTCAATTGCATAAATAAGACTGCAGGACTAGCCAGTGATGTGTTGTTTAATATAGTAGCTGCTGCCAATCAGTGTGTCCTAAAAGTGTCAGACTGCCTAAGGTTTTACAGGTGATGCAATGCTTTGAATCACAAGGGTGCAATCCTGGATTGCTGGCTGGTGTTTTCAGGACAGTCTTTACCAGCAGTTTCCTTAGATCTGGTGGCTGGTGGAGGGCTGTAACTGGAGGCTTGTGATGGTGCTAGCAAGATGTTCTTCATTTGTTGGCAATGGATAGCTTCCTCTAATTGCAGTTAGGAGATGCTGGGCAGAAATATGCTGCAAATGGAGTGTATTGTTGGTTGTTACTTGACTCATATCTTCTGTGAAAAAGATTTTCTCTCAAAATGATGGTTACTCTCCTGATGTTGTCATTAATTATATGAGGAAGATGTCCCTTTTGAAGCAGATGTTGCTGGAATTTGTTGATCCTTTTACAATAGTTATCTTCAGTGCTACAGATGTGCTTAGTTCTTGGAATGAAGCTGTAGATTATATTTCTTGAGGTGGCAGGATCTCTAAACCAGGTAAGCATGAACATATTCCAGAGACTGGCGATAATTTTGTGATTCTCAGTGGTGAGAAGGACATCAAGGAAAGGGATATGTATGTAGATGTTCAATTGTGTTACTAGAAGTAAATGTGATCGTAGGATGGATAGTGCTGATGTATGATATAAACTTTGCTAAACATTCCTTCCTCTTAGTCCAAACCATAAAGATGTTATCAATGTATTGCCACCATATGAGAGGTTTGTCACTTGTCCTGTTAAGGGTATTACTTTCTAGTTTGCCTGTGAAACAGATTTGCACAAGAGGGAGTACCTCTAGCTGTACCCTATAGTTGCAGGTAGCGATCTTCATTGAATGTGAAATTACTGCAAGCAAGAACTAGCCTTGCTAAAGTGGTAATAACTTTTGTTGGTGGATCATTAGAGCTCCTGGTGTTAAAGATTGACTGTAAAGAGTGAATCCCTTCAGTAGGCAGTGTGTTGGTATAAAAGGATGTAACATCCTGTGTAACCTATTGATACTGTTATATTTAAATAATCAATTATGAGTAAGAAGTGTCTTTGTGTGAGTAGTTCTTTGATATATGATGGGAGGGTTTTTGCCAAGTTCTGTAATTTTAAGTCAATATATAGAAAGATCCTCTCTGTAGCTGTGTTATTACCTGAGACAGTAGAGTGTCCTGCCTTTTGGATTTTTGGTAGCATATAAAAATGTCCAGCACTGGGATTTGGATTTATAAGGGGATTGTCTCTCTCTTTTTGAGCAATTCCTTGTTAGTGAAATCCTTAATGAAATCTGGCCAAGCTCACTAGAGGCTGCATGTTAGCAACAATAGTGGCCCAACCACTTTGGTTTCTGGTGCTGCCCACAGGCTGTATGGAATTTCTTCACAGGAAGTCAATGTGATCTTCAAGCCAAAATGGTCCCTCTCCTTCAAGATAGAGGAACCCATATTCACTGGGACTTAAAAGTACTTGACCTAACAAATCTTAGCCTGACAAATCTGAAAAATGGAACAGGTAGTCCTACTCTGCAGATATTGTCAAGATTTGATTTTGTGCAAATGAGACTGAAGCCTCATTAATAAGCAGCTTTAAGAAGTAAATTGTGTTCCTTATATTCTGCTGAATATGCTTTTTTATGTCTGTTTCTCGCAAAGATTTTAGACTGTGGACACTACATTTATAGTGTAATTTTAAAAGTGGACATATAGCTCCCAGATGCTGGAGCTTAAAAATAAATTGAAATAAATAAATTCTCTTTCGAACATTTTTATGCTCTCCTGTTGATGATCAGGTATATGCTCCCCATTAAATGGATTTATGTTCTCCAGTGAATTACCAGAAGATAAAATCATTTTAGGACTTTTTACACAATAAAGCTCAAGAGGAATCTGGAACTCATAAGGTTAGCTATCTAATCTAGACGTAAGAGACTTCTGAAGGACACAAGTTATTAGGAGCCATCGAAACTGTGGAGATGAATGACTTGGACTTGTTTTTGATGAGTGTCATCTGCACAGTATGCTAATTTAGCTTTAGAATGTTGCTCATTCCCATTAAGGAATAAGTAACTTCATATTTATCCCATTTGTTAATCAGATTTATTTTGTTATACCATGTCATTGGTAAGGGAAATCTGAAGTCATATTTATTTACATGAACTGATTGGTTGGTGAAGAGATTTACCTTAGAATTTGCCCTGATGCAACGCTGTTATCATGTGAGGCAACGGCTAAACTGATTGCTTCTTACTTTACATCTGACTTCATTGTTTAATGAATTCTTGACCAGTGATACAGTTTGAAACATTCTTATAAGTGTGCAAATGCAGAGAAGAAAATTTAAATGGTGTATTCTAAGATACAGGAAAAGTTTGCAGAGACAAGCCAAAAGACATAGAAATTCACTGCTAATCAACACTTTTAGTCTTACTCATAGTAGCACTGTTGCTTATCATTCTGTATCAGTCCTGTATCAGTCCTGGGATGACAGTCAGTTTAATCATTTCCTTAGTGCTTTGACTGTTGCTTGGGTTTCCAAAGAAGAACATATAGAATCTGTTTGACATGAGATTTTCAGTATTTTGGAGTCATGGAAGGTTGAACAGAAAAGTGCCCACAAAATCCATGGGCAGATGATCTGCCAGACAATATGTTCACAGAAAGTTATTTCAAATGCTTCTGCATGGTGATTTTTGAAATCTTCCCTACCATGATGTGGAAGAGAGGGATTTTTGAGTCACCTGAGTGAGATCAAAAAGTCTCCCATCTATCCCACTGCCTTGCAGCTGAATTAAATTATCCTCTTTTGTCCCTCCCCTTTCCATTGAGACTTCTTTCTTGGGGAAGCAGATGACATATACACTTCAATCCAGAACAGAACACTGTGCCAATAACTAATCTGTTATATTCTACTCTTTATTTATACTATCACTTTTCCTGAAAGCTGGGACAAATATGACTTACAACATAAAAAAAGTTATAGATGAAAACATATGTAATTAAAAACATACAAAATGTTATGATTAATATATCAAACTATCTATAGAATTAAAACCGTTTAAAACACTGATTTTAAAGCAAAGAATACATGTTTAGCACATTTTTAAAAATCTACTTTCCTGTAAAACAATCAGTTCCACAAAGCTTGCCAAACTAAAATGAAAGAGCCAGCCTGGCCACCTTTGGTGGGTGGGTGGGAGGTACTTGGACAGTACTCCATTGTTATTAACTACAATGAAATATGTGACAAAAATCAGCCCGCTTCTCAAAAAAGAGGCCAAATGCTAGTGTTCTCTGACAATTAATCCTTATTTGCCTTTTTGTACTTGTACTCCAGGGATAAATCCTCATTGAACTCAGTGGGTTTTTCTTCTAAGTGAGCACACAAACACACCCAATCACACCCAAGATTTACTCAGAGAAATTTGTCTTCTGAATCCTGTGTCCATTTATGTATTTGTGTGTATGTGTATGCACCCTAAGAACCAGGGGAACCATGTAGACAGTATGGGCAGGAAATGCAAGTACATGACAACTAGATTTCATCAAAAACACTTAGCATGGGGGGGGGAACAGAGGTTCTGGCAAACACTGTGCTCGAATGTTTGTAAATCTAGTTTCGCAATTCCCACTATTTTAATCTTAGCAAAACAAGAGCAAATCCTACCTTATTTCTTTGCTTTTTGAAATTATGGTGGGATGATGGGGGGATGAGGTTATTCTGTATGTTCAAATCTCATAATGACTGGATTGTAACATAATCAAAAAGGATGTTTTAAATGGGTGACTCCATTGTTTTCATGTTTTATCAGGAGTTTATGACTAGACAGTAACGCATTCCTTTAACGTTCTCTGCTTCCATTGAGTCATTTCAGCTGTTCATTTTACATTACCAGAATTATAATCAGATGTGAATGTTATAAATGAGGGTTCATGTGTGTGTGCACATGCACACATGTGTTGGCAGTAACCCTGTATGAGACAGGATTTTATCATTATAGTGAACTGCCCTGAAAACACCTCACTTGTCCCCCAATTCCTTTGCTTTAGTCACTGATGATGAAGAAGCTGACAGCAAGGAACAAACTGCTCCATTCCCACTAGTAAGTACTATGTAGTTTGAACTAAACATTTAGCATGAACTTCAAGATTGAAGACAGCTGCCTCATGAACTCCAGAACTATATTTGACCAAGGGGAGTCTCTGTTCATGCTAAAAGAAATGATTTCTAAGTTCTCTTAGTGGTAATCCATCTAAGAAAGCTTAAAGACCTGCCATCTCCCCAACTCACAGCAGAGCTAGAGTTTGTATGCCTGGTCTAGCATCAGGATGGATGGGATGAAGCTCTGAGTGTTCACTGTTTTAATTCTCCTGGAAGAAATAGTTTGGTGGAGACACAGTTAGGGTCAGATAGGGTTCCAGTCTCCAAGGCTGTCTTCATTCTGGTTTCACTGGTCAATGCTGAGCTGAGATCCAGAGGGCAAAGGTGAGGATCTGTGAAATCTTTTAGTCACCTTTAGTTGTTGCATAAGCATTCATGCCCTGGTCTTGTTGAGTCAATACCTTTCAACGGTATTGTTGTCTGTGGCTAACATACCATATTTCTTCTTTCCTCTTCACCCTCTCATTCTTAAACAAACACTGCCGTGCTTGAAGTGTTTTGCAGGCTTGTAGGGGGAAAAAAGTTATAGCTTGGGATGGAGCAGAATGGTGCTCTGATTAAAGTGATTAAAACTATATACAGCATGCATAATTAACCTTTGCGCTGGCTGTCATGGGGAGCTGATGCATTTAGCCGATACTGTATCTATCCACGGCAGCTAGCGTATGCTCCATGACCGGTTTTTTTCCCCTCAAGAATTTTAATCACTTGAGATAAAGAGCCAGGAGAGGGTGGGTGGGAGGAGAGATCAAGGCAGTATTAATCCTCTCTATGGCTTTATAATTTCCCCCACTATTCTGCTGCTCATAATCAAGAAAAAGAATACTGCCTTAATCCTGGATGCCAAGGTCAATCATTCTTAAGCCCTTTTGATATTAAGGATGTCATAATTATGAAAAGATTACTTAATGAACATGATGTTCCCTTTAATAATTATGGCAGGGGAAGAGGATTTTATGCAGGTTTGCTTCTGGAAAACAAAGCAAATGTACATTCTGGGCAGGAAAAGAGAAGCCGTTGCTTTGCCTGCAGAGGCTAAGCTGGAGAAAATATTGTTGTAACTATTAACAGTTGGTCAAGCAGCAGGAAGGGCACATTAGCAAAGGTGGAGTTGAAAAATGTAGCGGGAAAGCAACACCAGGTGGGGCAAGAGGAATGGGGAGAGAGAAGAGGGGAAAGTGGGGTCCCAAATGATCAGCCAGACTATAAGAAAGTCAAAAGGTCATGGCAGACAGGCAAGTAGGAACACAACATCACTTAACATTAGGTCCCTTTGGTGAAATCCTGCCAAAATGATGCACAAGCAGCCAGGTTTTCCCTTAAGTTGTGTACTCCATTATAGAAACATGCTGGGTGATGAGGTTTGCGGAAAGCATGACCTTTTTTTAAAGAAACGTGCTTTATAGGAGGAATGATGCTGTGGCTCCGAAATCTCATTGCTCAGTTTGATCCTTGATTTTTGATTGGGAAATGCTATGCAAGTTCCTTCTATCTTGTCTGAACAACACATAGGTATTCATTTGTATAAAACGTTTAGAAATCTTGTAACCTGAATGCTTGAATAATGGCAAATATTTGTTGTGTCATTTACTTCATTGTTGAACTACTTGCTGCCATCTATCTCCTTTGAAAAGAAAAATAAACAGAAAGTGTGGGGAGAGATGGTTTTACAATCAAGAGTGGACATGCTTTTTAAACTGAAATAGTTCAAAATAGAGATGTTTGATGAATTCTGTAATATGCATTTGTCAGAAACAACCCTCAGGAACAAAAGGGCATAAATGTAAGGCTCTGATTTTGTTAATACAAAAAAAAAAAAAGGGGGAGAGAACTATCTAGTCTTATCCAGGTAGACTCATTGTTCTCACAAGGGCTGACTTCTGGCAACAGTAGGTTAATGGCGGGGGGGGAACCCTCTATTTTGGAATCCGCTTTAACTAGCTGTATATATCCTTTATTAGGCACATGAAAATTTCTGTCTCAGTTTTGTTTCATTTTTCCAACTCCCTTTTTTCCTCTTCTTTTTCCCCCTTGACCTTGTTTCATATCAGGTCATGAGACTCTTTTTTCTCTCAAATGGAATTTGATACATATTTTGATATGCGCTATTCCTAAGGTAACACTTTTCTATGCATTTTTTTAAAAAATGGCTACATTTTTATCAGCATTTTTGTTCCTTGACTAAAGCACATTTGTATGCATTTTGAATTGTGGGCACTTATTTATGTAATTTGAAAAGAAAAAAAGGAAGAAAAGAATTTGTACTTACAGTTTATATTCAGTGATGAAAAATGTAAGGATGTATGCAACCTTTTGTTAATAGTCTGAAGACCACAACTTGGGTATGTTATTTTGTTTTGTTAAAGCAGTTAATATGAATTTCTTTCTTTTCTGTACCTTTGACTGGATTCCCAGCTACAGTTACAAGTGAGGATGCGAAACATCTCATACTAGTAGTGAGCAGCCTCCATGTGCTGTTCCTCAATTAAAACTTGGGGAAGGTGCCAACAACAACCCTTTAGTGCTATTAAACCTTTAGTGGAATTAAACATAATCAGTAAAACTATTCCATTGTACCAACAAGGAATGCGTTACAAAATTTGTGCTGAGAGCCTTATAAAGAAAATAAAACTATACCAATAACCTTCAAACTAGGAGTCATAACTTGTTCATTTGCACATGAGACTCCTGCTTTTCACTCACAATCTTATCTGCCTTCAAAAGTCCAGTTACTTCACATTTCTTCCATATGAAAAGTATGGCTGAAGCATGATCTTCCTTCTCTTGTCCTAGTGAGGAATTCATCTACTTTCTGCTTCTGTTTTCATGGATATTGCTTAAATGATGTAAAAAGCCTAGACATCTGTGGTGTCTAGTCTGTGAGAGCTCTTCAAAACCCAACATGCGAACAGAGATAGCAGGAATAATTTTATGAAAAAGTGTAATTGTGTCCCAGGAGAAAGGAGAAAGAGAGTTTTGACCCAAGTTGAAACATACCATATGTTCCTTGGTAGAGCGCTTGCTTCTGGTCTTTAGCATTTAAGGTTTATTCTCTGGGGCAGGGATGAGCATCTTGTGGTTCTTGTTGACTAAAAATGATTGGGAGTTGTAGGTCAACAATATCTGAAGGTCATGGATTGCCCACTTCTGCATATGGGAGCACCACTACTTCAATAAACCCTTTTATTCCATCATCGCACATGGTTAGAAGACTGTACACTTCAAACAAACTGTTTTAACACTTTCTTGTTAACTGTGTGTCTATCCGCATACCCCAATAGCCAGTTTTCAGTGCTGGCCAGGAGTGCATTTGCACAGTTTAAGCCAGTGCACAAATGATGCCATTCCTATAGATGCCAGATCTGGCCATGATGAGTCATATTTCAGTTACATTTGGATGACCACAGTGGCTTCCAAACTTTGGTCCTCCAGGTGTTTTGGACTTCCATCTCCCAGAAGACCCAGCCAGCTTGGCCAACAGTCAGGAATTTTGGGAACCACTGGACTACCGTAATACACTCTGCAAGGGGCTGCTTTTGAAGAGTCTGTTTTGGGGCACATTTTACAATCCTGGTGTATAACCCACAGTATTGAGTGGACAGCACCTGTGTGTCAGATACACAATTGACCTATGGTATCTGTGCACTGTCCAAGATAGTTTCAGGAGAAGTATCAGTTCTGGGTGATTTAAGGATATTCCATCACCAATTTTATATCTCGATACCTGAAGAATTTGGCTGCTATGTCCAGGTTGTAAATTGAAGATGCAGGCAGCATTGTCCACCCTCAAAAAATACTATCTAGTGCTGATGATTTGTCACTTTTATTGAGTATATCATGAATTTCATCCTTGAGATGTAAAGGTTTCAAGAGTCATTCCATTGTTGACATTTAATCATTAGCATTACTTGCAGCTGCAGTGTTCAGTTTCCAGCAATTTTTTGTCATTATACTGACATTCTGAGTCCAGTGCATGCCAGACTCATTTGTTATGACCAATAAAAGCAACTTTTTCTTTCCTATAAATTCTTCAGCGGCATTAAAACTAGTTACTGTTTTGCCTTATATCTCTGCTTACTTGCTATCATTGTTAAATGTTACTTCCAGGTTCCTCACTTATACCTTCCGTATAATCTTCCCCCCCCAGTCTTTAGTTCAATATCCAAGGTCACCTTCTATTTAGTCTAGAACATGTATTCCTTGAAATCATCATCTGATATCTTCTTTCTTTCATACGTTTTTCCTCATTGGTTTCAGTTATTGTTGGGAAATGTTTCCCATATTATAACACCACTTAGGTTGTGGTATCTCACAGTCTGCACAATTTTAAGATGTGGTTTCCATTCTTCTTGCGTATGTATCAGGTAGCAAGGATCTAAAATGATTGTTTGTTTGTTTTTAAAAGCACACTATTCACCACCCACAATCCACACAAAAAGTTTTTGTATCCTTATAACTCCAGTAGTCATCAACTGTGCTTTGGATTTCATACTACTGTTCAAAATTATTCTTCTATGATAAGGTTAGATCTGTGGTCATCTGCAGCAGTATTTTAAGAGAGTAGAGTCAGGGTCCAGAATCCAACACTTCCACCATACTGCTCCTAGTGATGGTGGAAACTCTTCTTGCAATAACTTCACTTATTTCCATGTGATCCTTTTACCTTTAGGCTTGTGTGGTAAGGAGAAGCAGAAGTAGAGTCTAGTAAAAACTAGTTGAACCCTCATAAGCTACTGAGTTTTGGTGTCAAAGACTGCTATTACATCTAATAAGAACATACATTAATATCTCAGGTGGATGATCTTATATTCCGTCATTATGGAATAATATCTTTCTATTACTTTCCCCCACAAATGTGATACTCTGGAAGAGGCCATTCTGTTGCCTTTGAGAAAAGGAAGAGCATATTTAGAAGATGAATAATCACAATGACTTTCTCGTATCAGCAACGAGAGCTGTTGGTGTCAGTGCTGTGATACTTTATAACTGGCTAGTTCATTGGGAAATGGGAAAATCCAGAGAGAGCAATCTACTGTGGTGCTATGCAATTAAATGAATGAATGAATGAATGAATGACAGAGACTATCTCACATTCTGGAAGAGCATGGTCTTCCTTCCTCTGAAGTGAACATAGGGCATGTGTACTTCCAATTAAAACAACATGCTGAAAATTGAGGAGAAAAAAAAACCTTTAGGGGAGGAAATCAAGGCAAAATACAACAAATTATATAATGTCCCCCTGCCTCAGAGATGGCAGACCAGCACCAGAGAAACAGAGCTGAAGACCAGGAGAAAGGATGTAGCCAGTCATTGCTCACTGCTGCTTGGCATCTCTCTCTGTCACTACAAAACTGAAGTTGCAGCATGTCTGTATCCACTACATTCACTTTGCCTCCAGTCTCATCAGCTCCAATACCCATGACATGGGCCACATTTCAGCCATCTGGGAGAGGCAACTTAATTCACCCAACTGAACTGTAGTATCAGTGCAAATTCCAATTTCAAGGTACCCAAAGAGAATGTCTTGACATTTAAATATGATTTCTCTAAATATCTGCTGGCTGCCTTGGGCACTTTGTGTGGAAAGGTGTGATAAAACTTCAAATAACGCATAAGAAAACATTGTATAAGCATGGGAAATACTAGCCATGACAGACCAAAAGGGGTGGCTGGGCCAACTACACCGATCACTGTCTGAAAGTCCAGATTAGGCATTCTTCAATGGGCCTGAACCAATGGCACAATGTTCTCTTTTTCCTGATATATATCAGTTTACTGGGTGGCCTTTGGCTGATTCAGTAACACATTTGTAAATAGAAATGTTAATGTCTATTTTACTGGTCTATTGTGAATATGTTGGATGTTAGAGTTGTAATTGTATAGTAAATGTGTTGTAGAAATCATGAATAAGAACAATGTTGCGAGGATCGTATCTTAAAATCCACTCCGTTTCTCAGTGGTCTAATCGCTACAATTGAAGTTGTGGTTAAAGCTTTTGATCTACCGGTAAGCTCATATTGCACCTGCTTTATTTTTTAATTTTATTTCACCATCAAGGATATAATCTGTTTTATTATGAGATGTAGATTAATCTGATGAGAAGACAGCTCATATTATCTGTTGCTATCTAAAGGATTACATGGAAAATCTCCGAACGTGATGGAGTTAATGCTTTCTTAGGAAAATGCAGAATGAATACAGCTTTATTAAAAATGGTTTTGACTTGGGCTTTTGAAGAAGCAAAGCTTTAACAGAAACGGTCAAGGCTTTGGTGATCTCCTAGGAGTCATCACCAACTGGAAAAGTTTTGCCTCTGGCTGACTATGCCAGTTGCTCATTAATTCCCAAGAAATGCCCCAGGCTCTGGTTGTTGATGCTAATCTAATTCATTTGTTTTGTTATTAAACAAAACAAAAAAGAACTTGTTCCCATTTTTGCACTGAATCCTTCTTTCTCTTGAGAGCCGCCAACAATCTCTCTGAACTGAATATAGTATTGTAGAAATCTTGGGAATTTAAAGATAATTACTTGACATTCCATTTATCAGATGGATTTGCTCTCCGTTCTCACTTCCAGCCTCAATTGGAAGGTTAAGATGACTAAGGACTACAGTCATTGGAAGAGAACACTGCTGCACCATAATGGGCTCCAGCCGTTAAATAAATGTAAGGGCAGTGCAAGGTTTCTTCTTCAGAGAAGGGAGAAAAATAATCAGTTAAAAGAACATTATCAAACTTAATGCTTGAAACAGCAAGCATTCCTTTATCAGAGGGAGGCTCATGGGGAATGGTTAAGGCTATCCGTTGCAAGTTGCTGTCTTGCTGAAATAGACAAGATTTTGTAGCTCCACACCAGGTGATGCGTGGATTAGCTCCCACAATGGCAATACGTGAAGGAGAATTCTACTGTCTAATTGACTTTCCAAGCTCCAGATTGCTTGGAAGAGGCTTAAGGACAGTGATTCTCATATCTCTCCCAAGCTGCAGCAGTACTTCTGACACTACATTTCTATAACTTAGTACTTTATTTTCATTTTCTTGTCTTACAAGTATCATCTCTTATGGCCTTTGGCCCAGCAATCCTCCTGTTTATGACCTTGGCCTCTGTGTGAACTTTGCTGACCTGAGAGTTCATCCTTGCTGTCCCAGTAGAGCCTTCTGCATTTTGCCCTCTAGCCTTTTATTCGCTCTTCATTGTCCAAACACTATTCAGTGGAGCTAGAAAGACTGATTCTTACACCAGATGCCCTGTAAAAGTTTTGGTTTCTTAACAGATTGCCACCTGTCATTATGTTTCCATGGAAGTGATACAAACTGGGATCATCATCAAATATTGATAAATATCCCCTAATGTAGTAGCTACTGGCTTACACTACAAGTGCACATGATAGAAAAGGGGAGAAAGAAACCAACAGTAGGAAGAAATGTATTTTTTTTAAAAAGACTTCTGATTAAAAAAGGGAGAGCCGGGTCAGAGGTGTAAAATCATGTTGAGAGCAAAACACAGAAACAGGAATGGAAAGGGGTGAGGAGACCAAGGCAGAAAACTACAAGGCAAGAGAGGCTGAATTAAACAAAGAAAGAAAGAAATAGGTAATATGTAAGAGGTAAGGAAGAAAGAGAGAGAGAGAGAAAGTAATAGATTTTTCCTGTCAGAATAACAGGAAATTAAAAGAGCTAAATTCATGAAGAGATTTGAAAATGAGGTGGTGGCAGGGTTTAAATTCAGTACAAGAAGCAAGATGCACAAGTGAAAAGATTGTTAAAGGAGAAACAATGCAGTGTGCAAAATAGGGAAACCAAAAACTGTTGAATATATATAGTAATAAAAGTGGTCTATAATTTCTAAGGACTGAGTTAAAATTACAATGCCATATGTGCTTACCTTGAATTCAGTGGCCCTTACCTTTGGGTGAAGCCACACATTGCTGTCCCGTGGTCCAGAAGGGAACAGATATAATCACCAGGCTATCCCTAGTTCAAAGAATTAAAGACAGTGTTACCAATAAGATGGGAAGGGGAAGAGGGAGTAGAGAGTTTGTAGAGAAAAACGATATATTCTGAGGTAGTTCTGAGTCATCCCAGTGCAAAAAGTAGAAAAACAGGTATTAGCAAGAACAAATGGGGATAAAGAGGCAAGATGAAAGGGGAACACCAACTACTACAAGGAAGACAACAATAAACAAACAGCAACAAAAGGAGGAGTATAAGGGTGACAGTAAAGCAATAATCATAGATGAAAGGGAAGTACTTTTTGAACTACAATAAAACCATGAATTTTCATTTTCCAGAGTTTTTTGTAGACTAAGCATAGGGCATCTTAGTAAATAAAACAGTAAAATTCCAGTCACAGATTACTTCTCCATCCTTCATTCAGCAAAAGTGCAGGACAATGATACTTTTGTCCAGCATAGCATTTCAAAACAATAGCAGCATCACTACAATGGAAATGGCTTAGATAAATTATAGATGAAAAGCCTGCTTTATTTAGAACTTGGATCTAATTTGAGGAGATCTGTATGCATGGGTATGGTCAGGCAATATTTATGCAGTGTGAGCCTACTAAAAATTCTACTTGAAACATGCGGTATAAGTAAGCCCTCTGTATTACATTGACATAATTTAAAGAATTTCAGATCAAAGGTAAAAAATGCCAAGGATTCTTATATCATCTTTTTAAACTGGTTTTAGCTTCGTGTATCTACTCTGAGATAAGCTGAGCTCAATTTACCTTCTCAGTACACACACAAGAAATCTAAAGTATTCCGGCTAGCCTGGATGTGATCTGGAAGCAGAAGTAATGCAAACAAGCAGCATATGCTTTGAATGTGCTTAGCATCCCTAGTGCTTGCACACACACACACACACACGTCTGCTTCTGCAAATAAAGAAGTTGCTGGATACCTTGCAGGAAATCTATGGCAGATTGCAGCTGCTCCCCTGGCTGCCCACCCATTCTTGGGCACAATTCAAAATGCTGGTTATGACCTATAAAGCCTGTGCTCAGGTCCAGGTTATCTGAAAAGACTGTATTCTCCCATAGGCACCTGTCTGTATTTTGAGATTTTCTGGGGAGATTCGTTCTTCTCTTCTTATCATCGTTACAGGTGCATTTGATGGGAACTTTGGAGAAGGGCTCCCTGGTAGCAGCTCCTAGGCTCTGGAACTCCCTTACCAAAGAGCTTAGACTGGTACAGAAAGCCCCTAGCTTTAGATGCCCCATTATCTGACTACTCAGTCTTTTGATGCTTCCAAATTAAGGACAAGTTCCATTAATTCAATGGGGGTTCTGCCCTTTCGTCAGTTGTTCTTACCTCTGCAGGCGTACTTGGAACCACTTACCTGCACACACTGATTGCAAAGTGAGTTGAGAGGAACGAAAAAGTGCTAAGCCAGCTGAGAGACTTTGCAAGCAGCACACATGCAGTCAGTAACAAGTGAGCCTCTGTAAGTCCTTCGTGCTCCCTGCAGTTCATACAATACATGGGTTCCGCTTTTCAACCAGTTCCGTTTTCTGACAGTGCTCCAGTCCCTAACCTGACAGATACGTGGAGTAAGCCTGCTCCTTCCTTGTTATCTTTCCGCACCCACGTGAAGACCTTTTTATTCAGGCAGGCCTTTGAGAACTGATTTTTTTTTCCTAAAGGAGATGGGCCTTGTATGTTGTGCTGGATTTCTTTTGTTATTTTTTATGGTTTTTGTTCAACTGGTTTTAATTGGTTTTGTTTGATCATTTAATGTTTTTAATTTTTGTACGATGTGAATGTTAACTGTGTTTGATGTAACTGTTGTAAGTCACTTTGTGTCCTGAACTAAGAAAAACATGAGATTACAACAACAACCATCTTGTTACAGTATTGCCAAAAATGCATTGTAAGCACCTTATAATTATTTATATTTTCTGGATTACTGTTGGGTAATTGTTATTGTTTTGTTGTGTGCCTTCAAGTAAGTTCCAACTTAGGACAACCCTACGGCAACCCTATCATAAGATTTTCTGGGGCGGGGAGTGTTATGTGCCCAAATGTACCCAGCGGGTTTCCAAGGCCAAGCAGGGGATCAAACCCTTGTCTCCAGGATCATAGTCCAGTGCACAAATGCTCAAATCAAGTGATGTTAAGATAGTTTTAAAATCCTGTTATCTCTAAATGGAACTAAAAAGCAATTAAATGTTAGTACAGCTTCTTTTTGTTTATGAAGAATAGTGATAGCATTTGTAAGTGACACATTCCAAAATAAAAGCTGGTCATATATTATTTGTAAAAATTGAGGAGGGAAGGGAATTTTTAAGCATAATTTTGGTCAAGGAAATTTCTTATGTTAATAGAACCCCAGAGATAAAGCCTACCCCCTTTACATCACCATTACTTTACAAGGAGTTAATAAAGGACATGACTAAAGGCAAAATATGACCCACAGCTTTTCTTCTCAGTGTGAAATATATTGAAATTGCTGGCAACCGCAAGGGTATTGGCTGGGGTAAGCTTTCTGCTGTCCACAAGGCTGCCAACGACATTCCAGTCAAAGATAAAAGAATAACAGACTTCTTTTAGCAAATGTCCTTCAAACAATTTAGCAGGAAAATATTGCGTAAAGTCAGATCCAGTTGTTGTTGTTTTTACACCTCCGCCGTAGGCTGAAATCTTGCTGTGCTACTCAGCTTTGTTTATTTGTTCATTATATTCATATTCTGCTTTTCTTCCACTGAGGTCAAGTACTTCGCTTCCTTCCTTCCCAGTTTTTCTTCCTAGGAACCCTCCTAAGTCAATCAGCTAAGAGACTGACTGACCTAAAGTCATACACTGCATTTTATGGCTCTATGGGGGCGAGAACTAGAATTTCCTACTTTAACTGTCTAATCAGAATATTGCATGGGTTAACCATGAGAGGTGTCTCTTTATGTTCCACTTTAAAAATGTGGCTACATTCTTTTGAATGAACACTCATAGTGTTATAGTGGTAGAATGATAAAAAATTGAACCCACTTGGAGAATTCAAGAGGATATGGTGCTGTAGAGCAGTTTCTAGGAAAAAAAATAGAAAGGGATAGATGGCTTTGTTTGGAGAGCTGTCTCCTGCAGATCCATCTGTCCAGAAAGTTTTTGAGATTCCCTTCCCCAGATATTATATTCAGAGCAACCAGTGCTGAGCATGATACTTCCTCCTTCACTCATGGCTGACCCAAAGGATTTTACTGGCTGAGAGCATGTAGCAAATACCCAACTGCTCAGAAACACAAGTGAAGGTGCATAATTACCCAAAGCAGCCAAGTTATGTTGTCACAGGAGGCAGGAAATCTCACAAGCAATGCTCCCCATCTTTAGCAGTAAAAAAATTACAAAATTAGTAAAACTAAAAATTAGCTCTCCTTTCATATTACTGCTAATCAGCTTAAGGTAGCTCCTCAATTTGCCTATTGGAAGGGCTGTCCCTGTTTCAACTGATAACAGAAACTGTATACTGTCCCTTATGTACGCATAGACAGACAGGCAGATGGACAGACAGGCAGATGGACAGACAGACAGACACACTCTCACACCCACACATAAACACACCCACATCATTTTCTTTTTTTTCTTCCTTCTTCTTAATGAAATGTTAATTAGAAGTTTGGCAGGGAATACCCAGCAGAAGGTAGTCAACTAAGCCATGTTGGAAGAACCAGGCAGAGGCAGGAAGAAAGAGACAGCCATGCCAAGTTAGAGAAAAAGACAGAACCAAAGATTTTGTTGTGATGACTAGCTTGAGTGATTTTAGTAAAGTAAAAGAAAAATCTATGGAAGAAGATGTTTAGGCAAGACATGCTGGCATCTTGCAGGTTGGTCAGTATCTGTGTGTCCAACCCAGATGTTGTGGTGGGTTTTGAGACAGCAAGGGAAATTAAGTTGTTGATCTGAAAATATAACAACTATAATAAGTAAATATTATAGAAATAGAATAATTAAAATGTAAGAATGTGTAATAAATAACAATAAATGATCAATAAGCATTGACTGATTAGTTTAAATGCTGAATATTTGTAGAGCATGCTATGAATGCAGAAGCCATCTAAGGTGGCAGACAGAGATTAATGCGATGAATAAAACTTAACCAGGGTAGTGAATTATATACTAGAGTGTGTTATAGTTAGTTCTACTGCAGTCAAGAGAACTTAAAAAAAAACCCAACAATTTTAAAAGCTATTAAACTGGCTAGTCCTGAAAGCCCAATGGAGTATTGGTCAGGCGATAACCTTGTATTACCCCCGATTACTTCCTGCAGGCCTGCATTTCTTGCTACCTTTGCTACTAGAATGATTTATTGTTTTAATAAATGCACTCTACGTTATTTTCTCCTAGATCTGAGGACCCGTGACTTTCCATTAAGAGGCTTGGCATTACCTGCACTCAGTAGTGTGTGCTTATTTGGTTCAGTGAGGATGGGTCCTATTGCTTAGGGAGTTACCCTGGGTTTTTTATTTCATTTAGAACACATTTTCCAAATGGCAGTTTAATTCGCTAAATGACTATTTGTCCCTCAAACTCATTCATTAGCACAATTGTCAAAGCCAAATCCTGACTGCCAAAATGGAAATCCTATGCCGTTTTATTGAAAATGTTGTGAATGGTGTGACATCTTCATGAGTATGTGGGAAGAATAAGAGGCTAATAAGCATGATCCAGGTGTTTTACATTTGACAGCATCTATACCTAGGCTCCTGGCTGGCCATCATGATATGTCCAGGGGTTTGTAGGTCCTTATAGAATCTGGGGTTTCCAGGAGCCTGGAACTGTCACTAGAGGACCTCCTCTAACAAGACTTGAGGTGGACTTTCTATAGGGCTGCCTCACATGTCCCAGCCAATCTTGTGCTGAGCGGCAATAAGGCTACAACCTTGCCATGTTAGCTTTTCTCTATATCGGCCAAACACTGATCTGTTAATTGCCAGATGAGATTCACAAAAGGAAGGAGTCATACCTGAAAACCTACTTGGCAACTTGATGGGCAACTTGATTCTTAGTGGAAACACTCAGGCAAGAAGGAAGGACTCCATATATAGGTTGGCTGTTTAAAACTATAGTCCTGTGCCAGCAAAAAGACCAATCAATTTTATTATTACAACTTTCTAATTGTCAACCCTGCAGATCATAAATTTCAATTGTCCCTTATTGCTATTTTGAAAACCAACCCTAGGTTCTGATGAATTATGGTGCATGTGGAAGAACGGAGAGCAGGCACATGGCCATCTTTTCTTTTTCCTGCTCCGGGCAGCCAAATGTATTGGCCCTTGCCTATCCATTTCGATAGAGAATAGTATATTTAAAACAGATGAGTGTAGCACATTTGATATGTACTTTGATAGGTTCTTAAAGTGTTTGCTTTTCTTGGAACAAAGCAGTTGAGAAAGAAACAGGAAGAAAAGGAGCTAGGTAGATAATTTGACTCTCTGTTGTGAAGGCTTTATATTGAATAGATTACAAGGAGATCCATCTGCCTGCACCTAGATGTGCCTTAGCCCAATCTCTAGCGCAGGGGAAACCATGCAGGTAAAAAAGCAATAATATAAAGTAATGGTTTAGGAACAACAACAACAAAAATCTACCTCAGATAGCATCTTTTGTCTTGTATGTGATGTAGTATAGTGCTTAAAGATAATCACCTCTGTTGTGATGTGACAATGTTGAGATAAAAGAGGGCCCACACAGCTGATGGCGCTATAGGTAAGAGCCAATATCTTAGAAAAAACAGACTTAGAGCTGGCATTTTATAGCATCCTACTTAATACTTTTCCCAGGGGTTGTTCAGTTTGTCTGTTTCCAGTTTGTGCCACTTTTCCATGCATAATTCTGTTTTGATTCCTCCTTGATTCAAGGCTTCAAAATAATTATAAAATTCATATTACAATGTGCATTTAAATGCTCCTATGTCTTTAAATTTAAATGCATGTTCTTATATGTTTAAGATGCAGAGAACTGTGTATATGTTTAAGATGCAGGGAACTTATCCAGTGGATAAGTGAATTCTGATCCAGACGTTAATCCGCGATGCCTGGATCAGATTATTTCCTATAGAAATGCATAAATATAGAATTCTTCAAGGATCTCTAGCTTTTCTTATGAGTCACCTTATTGGTGTATGTGTTTAAGATATCTAATACCCTTAATAGTTTTCCCAAGGCAGCAAGTGGTTTTCCGATATGGACAGCAGCTTCAGTTTCCATGTCATATTTTTGTTTCCTTTAAGCCCAGATAAAGCAAAGTGCCATAATGTGCAGTGCCAGAAATAAAATTTGTGTTATGGCTTGGCAAAAAAGGGCGCACAGTTTTATGGATACATGCCCAGCCTAGTGTTTCTGGGTCGTGTATATCCAGGGACGTGGAGAATTCAATATAGCACCCAAACAGCATGCTAATTTGAATAAGATACTCAGTTGCTATTCCTAGTAGAGTGTGAGGTCTCAGATTTTGCCACCCCTGTACCATTTCAGCATTGTTTTGCATTAGCTGGTGGGCTGCAACAGCTGTACAGAATAAGAGAAAAGCTATGCAGCTAGGTGTCATTGACATATTGATGACTTTGTAATGCATGGCATTTTCCACTGATCACATGGTATTTAGATGCTGAATAAGAGATCTCAATTCTTTAAAAAGTCTATTAAAATTATAATTGGAAAAATCCCAGTTAGATGAAGGTGTGGTCCCTAGATATACTTCTATAGATTCTTTTTGTTTTGGATGTGAACAGACATATGTGACAGAGAAATGGGAGTGGGAAGAGGATCAGCGAATATGGCTGGCATCAGGAGAAATGCAAAAATGGTGGCAGCATGGGATGTGTTTAAAAGCCAGAAAGCCCAGGGTGGAGGGAATCATGCTTGTCTGAAGAATTAACAGTGTAAAATGGGAAATCAAGGGGTGGGTAACCTGCAGCACAGCAGCAGCACAGAACTTGAAATGTGACTTTTAAAAAGTAATTGGTTACAAGTCTCATTCCATAGTGTAAAAAAAAAGTTGCTTTTATGCCTCTGATTTTTAAAGGAGCTCTTTTCTTTCCCATATTTTGTCCCAATCTGGGGGAAAGGTAGGGTATATATAGAGGGCCAGCAAAGTAGTGGTTTGAGTATTGGACTATGACCCTGGAGAGCAGAGTTCAATTCATTGCTCTGCCATGGAAACTCACTGGGTGCCTTTGGGCACATCACACACTCTCAGCCCAGAAAACCTATGATAGGGTCACCTTAGGGTTGCTATTAGTTGGAAATGACTTGAGGGCACACAGCAATAACAATATATAAAGTTAATAATAAGGAAAGGAACTAAAATTTCCCTTTTTATTTATTTAACAAAACTATTTTCTCACTCAGTAGCATGAGGCATGGCACAAATCAGCATCTGAGCCATGTGATGTTCCTCCTCTACTATTTACTGAGACTATACCCTGTAACAATGAAAGTAACTGCACAGCTACAGTTATAGGCAAAAGAATATATATTATCCCTGTTGGAGTTACACTTATACTTAATGGAGGTCTGCCTTGGTTATAGGGGAAAAGAATTAATTACAAAGTAACCTTTTTTGTAATGAGTTGTAATGAGTATTCTGAGGCTGCTTTGAGGAGCCTCCTGGATATCACCTGCCATACAAATACTGGTGACTCTTCAGGAAATATGAAATGTGAGGAACCAGCAGAATCTGACTCCCAGAGGGCTACCAGGACAGTGCTTCTGCTTGAAAAAAATGCAAGCACTCCCCACATAGCATGCTTCTTGTAGAATTGCTGAGATTTTAGCAATAGCAGCAAAAATGATAGCAAAATGATAGAAATGAGAGTGGCAGAAGGGCATGGCCCCTTTGCTCTCTCTCTCTCTCTTCCTCTCCCTCCTTTCCTCCCACTCCCTCTCCACCCTCTCTCTCTGCCTGGAAAGTTCACTATGCACTTCTGTAGTATAATGGTGACAATCTTTAAAACTATAGTTATTTACAGCTGTGTCATACTCTTCTCCCAAGTAGTACAGAATGATCATAATAAACGTATAAGTTCATGTGAAATATGATTGACACATGGGCTCCCAGTACATGGGTGGGAATTTTAAGCTTGACTTCCCGCATCAAGGCTCTGGTGGCAGGTCGTCAGATCTGAGCACCAAGACCCCAGTAGCTGGAGCATTCAAGTGAATCAGAAAACTGTTTAACAGTAGACAGTGGGTATCAGCCATTAGGAAGCGCAGAGGGATATCTCAGTGGTCTTCACTAATTATGCATATTCAAGGAATGCTGTGGAGGTTTATAACAGGTAGAAGCATGAGATGTCAAACGCCAGGTTTCTGGACTGCAGTCCTAGGTAGGTGTTCCAGATAAATTTCCTGCAGCGCCAGTTCTGTGACAGCGGCCATAGAAATGCAATGAATAGGACACTGGTGCTTGATATACACGGTTCTTAATTCAAGCATGCAGCACCAGATATCATCTCTTGGCTCACTCAGAAGAACAGAAGAATGTTAACTTTGGAAAATGAAATGGAAGGTCTTTACTTCTGTTTCTTAATAGTTTTGTGGACTTCTAACAGAATACTGAATTAGGTAGGATGGTGTGAATTAGTCTTTTCAAAGTAGGTATTTACGGATATCATGCCAGCTATACTTTCTAAATTTGTTGCAAGATGGTTTTGAGAACCTCTAAGGTTTTTTTTTAAGATACAGAAGTTTATGAGTTATTGTTTTATAACAGTCTTACAAGTGGCACAGACCCTAGCTTTGATGGAAGTTCCCCACCATCACCACTGAAGCACCTGATTACAAATTTTCTACACAGAAACCTGGCTGTGAACACTCATAGATTAAACAAGACAGCTCTGTTTCTCGTATTACTTCATCTTTGCTGTTTTGGCTCCTGGGGCCATCAGCTGCACATTCCCAAAGATTTAGTGGAGAAGTGAAAAATTGAAGCAGAGGAAAAATCTCAAGAAGATGCCTTAAGATGCAAGCTAGAGGGAAAAGGACGAGCTGCCACAGTGTGAACTCTGGGCCAATTGCAAATAATCACAGTAGCATTGGTACCCTGAGAGATCAAATCCGGTTTGCTGTTTTGGAATATGTTTGTAAGGGGCTGATGCTATACACACTTAAACACTTTCACTGTAGCTTTTCTGTGGATTATAGGTAAGCTAAATGCTCCTCTGATGCTCCTATGATATTAACAGCAACCTTAAGGCTTAGGGGTTATAACAAATGAATGGCATTTTCCGTTATAATATAGTATGAAGCCTGCTACAGATGATGTATTAATGCTTTAAAACCCACAAAAAGCCGTTAGGAAAACCATACCTTGCCTCCAGAAAGACTCAGCTGTGAAGTTTCTGGATGTCAAGTGTCCTGATTTCCAGGATATATGCTTCATTTCCATAGGCTATTATTATCTTAAAGAACGATGATAATGTCCGTGCAAGACGGAATATGATGGCCATTTATTTCTTTCCCACTTTTCTGCTAAAAGAGAAAGAGGGGAGAGAAAACTGACAAGGTGGCTGATAAGAAGTTAAAGAAAAGATAGTAAAATTGACAGCTCATGAAAAATATTCATAACAATCACAATGGCAACAGCAGTGGTAGCAGAAGCTAAATTAAAAGTAAATACAGAAAATTGGAGAAGTATAATGTGTTTCTATAAGGGACACAGAGCAGTGGGGATGACAGGATCACTTGCACTAGAATAAACAGAGAAGTGATTTGACCACCACTGAGCTCCTTAAAACTGGATTTTAGTTTTTTACTATTATTATTCAGGGCCATGCAGTAGCTGTTTGATGAGTGCTACACATCTGCATCATGTTTCCAGATTAGCTACCCAAGAATCTCTTTCCCTGGACACTTTAGTAGATGCTTTTCAGAGAGGCAAAATCCAACTGTATCAACCAAGTGTTCATCTCAAGTCATACTGATGTCCTAATAATGACTTTTGGAACTTTCATATGGCTGAATTTAGCCTCCAAATTGGTTTGCTCAGAGCAGGAGGAGAAATATGGCTAACTCTTCATGATATTGCAGAACATTCCCCATGTTCGCATGATCACTGACTTGCAATATGGATCCTCCTTGATTAGGAAATGCACATGGTGTGACTATGAAATTGATTCCAAATTGATTCCTCTTGGCTGGACTTCTGCAAGGTCGATTTTGTTTTTTCAGAGTGAAGTCTTAATCAAAATGCTTACTGTGTCATTGAAGGAGGCCTGCGCAAATCTTCTCTGCCAGACCAGATCTCAATATCCAGTTTGCCTACACATATATCCCGTGCCTTGGTAGTTAACATGTGCAGAGTGGGAACTGATGTTGTGCTTTGATAACTCCGTCTGACACACATATATACACTACACATGCCGTCTGGAACCATGGGAAAGCATGATCCTCAGTCACACGCTCCCTACACATGTAGCTGCTTTCAAATATGATACGGAATTTATGTAAAAGCAGGGACAAACCAGCAGGTATAACCCATCTTCTCCGTGTTGATCATCATAATATTTGCAAATTCCAACCTAATGTGTGAGCTGCTTGTTGCAATAAGCAACTTGTAATCAATTTTTTCTGATTATGCACAGCAAAGTATAAAATTAACATTTATCTGAATACAAGTATAGTAGTAGAAAGGTTTGATCTGGTAACTGCATTACTTGTACATGTAGATGTTAGGTTTTCAAGGCTCAATTCCTATAAAGATATACTACAAAGCTCTGCTACTATAAAGTTTTGGCAAGCCAGACAAAGGTATCTGCCCTCCTTTACTACTCCAAACTCCATCTTTCACTCGCACCCATCTCCTCCTAACACACCTATCCAAAGGAAACAGAATGAAGAGGACATGGAGGCACTGACAGCAAGAATAGAGCTGGTCACTCACCTGAATCCCCTCTGGCCCCACTCTCCACTGCTGAGACAATACTGTGTTTGGGAGGGGAGAGCTCTGGCTAAATACTGGAGTTGGGACGGTGAGGGGGACCAGGTACTTTAATCTGATTTGACACAGCTTTATGGTACTTTATCCTACTCCATGATCTGCACTAGGGATAGAATGGGAATTTATCAGTTTTCCAAATGGGGTCAAATTTGGAACTCCCAACCCAGTGAGAAACTTCTGCAGGAAGAAAAGCAGCAAGTTGGAAGCTCCTACAACTTGCTGGAACATGTTCTTTTTGTTGTTATTGTTATTCCCAGAACAACATAAACTGTGTAGTTTTTGAAAAGTATGCAGGAGTTTGAGAAACTTTTCAGGGATCTGAGATACTGTGTAGCTTTGCAGTAAAAACCTACGGTTGCAATCTTTCCACTGTGTACAGGAAACAGCAGCTTTCTGATAAAGCCTCCCTTCTATTGTTTTTTTGGAAAAGTAAACAAAACCTATACAAACAATGTGGGGAAGGGTTTGACATGGTGCCTGCAGCCTTTGCTGATCTGAATTTATACAACTAAAATGATATGCAGCAGGAAAAGAAACTCAGGCTGACTGAGGCTCCAGCTTTTGCTAGTCTGAACGCCTCATAATTTCCTTTCAGTCCCCAAAGTGGTGCATTTTCAGTTTCCATGCTGAAAGCTGAGCAGTTTTTGGAAAACTGCACTCTTTCCTGGGTAATTGTGCAGCTTTCATAGAAGAGCTGTGCAGTTTCCTCTCATTGTGATGGGGAAAAGAAAAATCCCAATTGTCCTGAACCTATGAGATGACAAACTGTTTCATTGTTCTGTCAGAAATTAGAAAATAATAATGAAGATTTACCTTCCCTAACCTTTACAGGATTAAAGTTACAGGAGCACCCTCCCATTTCCAACCAGGCAACTCTAATGGATGTGGAAATGTCACACTCTTTGTCAGTTCACATAATTGGGAGAAGGGGGAGAAGAATCTTGGAAGGACGTTTTTCCTTCATAGTATCAGCTGTCAGTGAAAATCTCGCAGATGTTTTCAAGAGAAAGCATGGGTGTTTTGTCTGCTTTTTTAATCCAATTCATATGTGCACAATATTATCAAGCTATTCTGATCAGACAAAAGGTTTAATTAATGTTTTTCACACTCAGATATGTTGAGAAGGTTGTTAATCTATCAAAAAGATGTGGTACATTCAATTAAGGCTCCTTAAAATGACAGACACAGTTGGTTTGCAGCATGAGTGTTGGTGTGCATCCAAATCATGTCCCTCTGTTTGCATTTGATCTTGCAGATGAGATTATCAACATAAGCAAGTTTAGAGAAATGTGATGCCTATAAATATTTAAGAATTCAAGGATCTTCAAGCAGCTTAGCTCAGATAGTGGGAGTACTACACAAAGGGAATACTCCGCATACAGCTGAACAGTGAAAAGGAGTACCTATTTAAATGCATCAAGGAGAATAGTAATGGGCTAGTTTGCACCTTTGTTTTGAACAGTATATGTGGACATAAAGGGGACCATCTAAAAAGCAGAGGTTCAAAAAATACAGTTGGCCCCCACATTTGCTAGGGTTAGAGGCAGAGGACCCTCAAAAAGGGGGAAAATCGCAAATATCACAATGTGTGTGTATGTCTGTGGGAAGGGGGCTGCAGTGTGATGGGGAGAGCAGACACCTCAAGTCCAAACCAGGTCAGGGGAAAGAGAGGGAAAGGGAGTGGGTCCACATGGTGGCCCTGTACTTCCTCTCTCACACATCTCCTTCCTTTGGTGTGTGTGCGTGTGTGGCATTGGGAGAGAGTTTGTTGTGCTGAGAATGAGACTGTGATCTGTCCTTAGCTATCCAGGCAGAGGTGGAAGAGGAAGCAGACCAGAGGTGGGTTATTTCAAAGGCTACATAACTTGATCGAGCCACCAAGAGGGAAAGTTTACCTGAAAAAGAAGTGCCAGGGCGGGCGGAGGGGGGGCAGGGGTTAAAGAAACTTGCAAATAATCAAATCCACAAAAGTCAGACCCACAAATGTGAAGGGCTAACTGTTGTTACAGTGCTGAGTCAGACAACCCTCCCTCCCTCCCTCCCTCCCTCCCTTCCTCCCTCCCTCCCTCCCTTCCTTCCTTCCTTCCTTCCTTCCTTCCTTCCTTCCTTCCTTCCTTCCTTCCTTCCTTCCTTCCTTCCTTGTTTTTTTTTGTTGTTTTTTTTTGAGGTGTGGTGTGATTATATGCTGTAGCTCCTTTGATTGTTGTTGCTAAAAACTGGCTTTCAAATTAGAAAGATGCTCAACAGCATTGTTCAGAAGGCCAGTTTATTTCTTTTTTTATTACCTCTCAGAGCATGGAAAGTGTCATACCTACCCATGGAGTGCACTGCTTGTTTTGCCTCTGAAAAAACAGGGGTGATAAAGAAGAAAACCATTGACCAGTGATCATGGGTGGTGGTGGTGGGGAATGATGCATACATGATAGGCCCCTGTGCTTTCATCAAAATACTTTCAATTCTCTTCAGAACTAACTACTGTGTATTCCAAGGCTGGCCCCACTGTGAAGCTAAATGAGACAGCCAGCTCCAGCAGCAGATCCCAGGGGACAAGGGGTGGAGTAGCAGTGAGGTGTTGGAAGAGACAGCGAGGACTATTATGTAGCCTTCCCTCAAGCTATCTTGCTGTCCTCTGGTGCAGCAGATGACACTGTCCAGTTGTTCTTTATGGTCTCTGTGCCTCACACAAATGGGTCTTGTGGCATTTTGTATGAAGGCACAGGTGACCAGTCAAAGACCCACAGTTATAGGTAAGCAACCTGTTGTTGCATTCATATGCGTGTGTATAACATGAAGTGTTATATCCCACCCTTCTGCTGCTTATACACCATTCAGGGCAATGAATGGAGGCTTGCCATTTTATGCTTTGCTCCAGGCCATATAATCCTTGGTCTAGATTGTCTGGCAGTGGCTGCCCAGGGTCTCAAAGCAAGGTGCTTCCCATCAGATGCTGCCTTTTCTTTTTTAAATTGGGGACTCTTGGTCCTCTCACATTTGAACGATATTGCACAATAGGTGCAGTTTGGCATGGAGTTGTACGAGGCAACACATCATAGGACAAGATCTGGTGGAGTACTTCAGCATCCCACACTGGCAGAATTGGGATTTCTCTACCTCCTGCTTCTGCCTCAGCTCTCCGACAAACCTTCTCCACAGGGTTCCACAGCCCTCCAAAGCAGGTTTTTAGGGAGCAAGGGGACTCAGGAAGCAATCAGCAATCATTTATTCAGCCAAACCCAGCGGAAATACACCATTGGATCCTGGACAAAAATGGTTTCGTTGTGTTGTTGCTTGATAGTCCTACTATTTCAGCATCTTTTTCGTTGCTTTTTGTTAAGCGGGTTTGTTGCTGAGGCTGAAGTTCTGTGCTTTCTAGTGCATTTCATTATATCATACTACTACTCATGTCTATATTAGAAAAGCCAGCTAGAAGATTAAATTGCAGAACTATTGAAATGAATACATCTAATTCCATAGTCTTAACCTCACCCAAATGAGCACGTACTATGGATTGAGTGTATGCTTCAGCAAGCGAGGGTCTATTACTTTCTTGTTCCTTAATAGGTTTTCTCCCCCCTCTTGATCCTATTAAAAAATGGCTTTCATCACTTACTACCCTATGTTTGCTGTCTTGCACTGTTGTGATGGGAAAGATGGGGAAGAAAATTGCAAAACTGAACATGTGTTAAACAGTCTGCTATAGTAGTAATCACTGCTTTTTTAAAAAAGAAAAAGAAAAATCCTAAACAAAACACTGTACTCCCATTATCTGTTCCTGCTACCCACTTCTATTAAGCATTAACAGGAGCACTGGGACTACTTTCAACACAGAGGTGACCTTTTCCTGTGACTGCTGGCTTCTTTCTCAGTAGGAGCGAGGGAGAGGGCCTAACTATACGCTGGAGGTCAGGGGCAGATACTACAGGCAGGATCTTGTGAGTATTGTCTATCTAGTGCAGAGTTTGGGCAGCTTCCAAAGCAGCCACCTTCTCATTTTTTAAAATGTTTTTTAATATAAAAAAGTGCAATCACTTTAAAAATGGAGTAGGAGCATGATGAGGTACAGCCCTCTGAGGCCCCAGGGAAGACCAAAATGGTCCCCCAACCTCTTGCAGTTGCCCACAGACCCTTCAATATTTCACAGATGACAACTGGGACACAAGGGGTCAAGCAACATCAGAGGGTAGTCAAGACGGCAAAAGTTATTAATGTGGAAGCACGCACAAATTAAGGAGGGGCTGTGGCCGTCTGCTTTTGCCTGAGCCTACTGGGAAGGACAAGATTCTGCTCTCTTCCACTCTCTTTTCTCCTCTGCTGAGTTAAATGAGTGGAAACTGCGTTCACCCTTTGAACTCAATTTGCAGCCATTGAAGTAAGCTGAGGACAAAGGGGAAAAGTGAGAGAAGAGAAGAATGGATATTTTAAAAGCATCTGAAAATGTGGGGCCATAGAGGATTTAATTGGGACGTCCCTGCCAAACTGGTACAGCTGGAGTGTATGTACCCACCAGTGGCAGAGCTTGTAGTATGTGTGTGGGGGAGAGGGCAGGGCTACAGTGAGAGGAGCGTGGCCACTGTGGGGAGGCATGGTTGAGGTGGGTGTGGGTGTGGCCAGGGCACACAGAGGTGTGGCTAGGGGCTGGGACACCCTAGAAACATTGCCGCCCAGGGCGAATCGCCCCATGCACCCACTCCCACATCCCTATGCGATTGGTACCCACTCATGCTCTCGTGATCTAACCTTTTCCTCAAAAAAACCTCTGTTTAGACACAAAACTGACTTAGGAGTGGTATTTTTTGTCTGCTAACAGTTGGTCAAAATATTCAGAAATGTAGAAATGGCTTTCTTTTATAGAATATTCTTCAAGCGTATTTCTCTGTTTCTGCTTGGCTTTCTATAAATCTCATTAGAGTGTGGCTAAAACCTTGCCTGATATTTTGTAAATCATTGTATTAACCTTTTTCTATAAAACACAACCTCTTTGACCCAAGATCAAGCGAGAGACTAAATCTTAGGTATGATTTCTGCATACATCATAGTGTTTTTAGTCAAATGTAATTTATAATAAAAATAATTTTACTGCTTGTGTGACTGCAAGAGGATTACAGGATCCTGCAGTGTGCAATAAACTTTCCCTAGTTATATTTCTTCTATGAGATACCCAAATGGCTCATAGATTTATTGAACTCTTATTCTTGTGAAAGATGGAAAGTCTGAGAAAAAGAAAATAAACAGTCACAATTCTTGTTGCTTTTACTATCAGTTTGCATATTTTATTTTCTTATTCTAAGAGTGCATTTAAAATATCCATCATATATAAAAACTCAAAATTATTCTAGTTTATGATACATACACACACATGCACGCACACACAGAGGGTTCTGAAGTGTTAGGCTAAATGAATATGTTTTTATAGTATGATTTCAGTGTAATGTTAAAATATTGCTGTATCTTTTGTTATAGAACACTTATTATTTTAACTGTGATGTTGCACTGGCTAGGATGAGTGAAACCACATGCGCACAGGTATTGCACGCATATCCAAATCCTCATTAATGGAGCATAAACTGACAAGGCCCAGGGAAATTTTAAATCCGAGGTCTCTATGTAGCTTTCCATTACCATGGTGATATTACAGTCTGTGTGGATTTGGAAATGCTATGTTCCAAACCCTGTAATACAAAGTGAATTTACCCAATTTGAGACGTAGAAAAGGTGGCTGTGGGTAATGAAATAAGGCAAGGCAACCAGGCCAGATGCACACGGACAGGTAATCTAGTAATTCATTTTACTTCATTATTTGTTGCTTTTTCATAAAGGTGATGTGCTAAAAGGAGAAAGATAGACAGATGTGAAATTCTATAATAGTTATAATGGGAAGAACTGGAAGCTATTAAAGAATGCTTCCTCAGACCATTAAAAAAATAGGTTTTAAACTCTGAGTTTGGGGAAGACTTTGAAACAGTTACACCAGAGACTTTCTGGAATACTTTTGGATAAGGTTGCCAGGTTCAAACTCAAAAGGAAGTCCCTGCACCCTTTTGAGAGTTTTGGAGAAAGGAGGCTTTCATAAGGCACAACTTTTCTCATCATGATATGGAATCATACCTTCTATAGATATTTTAAAACTAAGTATACATTTTGAAGGCTGGAGTATCAAGACGAAGGCTCTGAATAAATTAATAAATATCTGAAGAATGTGTTCTTATTTCTATCCAGAGCTTACCACCACCACCACCTTTTCTCTTCAGCTCTGTGGCCATTTCCACACTACACTGTTATAGTGCTATTATTCCACTTTCAACCTCCTATGGAATCCTGGGATTTGCAGTTTAAAGAGGAGCATTGAGAATTCTCATCCAGAGAGCTCTTTGGCCTCAGTAAACTACAAACCCCAGAATTCCACAGGATTTTGAAAGTGGAATAATGGCACTATAACAGTGTAGTGCGGAAATGGCCTTTGTGTATGAGATGTTTGGAGACACAGAATTGTACCTCATTGTAATTTATCTATGTATTATTATTTATGTTTCAGCTTTTCCTTTTATCAGGGAGAGGTCTAGGTGAGTCATTCATCCCGTTTGCTCCATTTTTGCCTTTGAGGCAGGGCTCAGATAGCTATTAACCAAGTAGTGGTAGGATGATATTTGAATCTCAAAGTATTATCTTACTGGTGGCTTCAGCACATTGTTATATCCACTGGCCTAAGGAGTTCAGAAGTGTCAGTGGGGGACCTTGAAAAGTGATCATTGATATGAAGTCAGAGATGTTAATCCTGATAAATATCAGGGCACCACTGTACCATATGAAGTGAATAATCTGATTTATGCTGAAGTGTAAGAAATTTTCCAGAGTTTAGACAAATTACTAAATCTTTGCTTTAGTTTCGCTTTGTATAGATTGCCATTTGTGCTATAACTGCTCGCTTACACCATCTTTTAAAAAACTGCTAAGGAGGAAACTCACTATAGGGTCTGTTTGGTCCACTCAGTACTCCCGATTACATCTGTTGACCTGTGCATAACTAGTGACTAGTCCTACCTTGTCGGTCTCTTTCCAGCTTCATGATAGTTTAACAGTATCTGAAGTAACCTTATTTGTCAGGGATTTACCTTCTTTCCAGTTTTTAAATTCTTTATTTCGCTTTGTTTTCTTTACTTTTTAAATTTTTCCTGTGGCATAATCTCCAGCACTATAAAGACATACCAAGAAGGTTCCTCCCCCCAGTGTTCTTAATATCTAATCTTAATTAGGTAGTTGAATAGTTTACTATCAACTAACTTACAGAGGAGCTGGGCAATAATTATTTATTTATCTTTCCACGGCTGTTCTTGAATTTACGTTTGTAATCTGTGTTCTGAGATGCTTAGAGCAGACCCCAGAGGGCTGTTAACTCAGATCCCATCCTCCTCCTCCTCCTCCTCCTCCTTCTTTATTGAATTTATATCCCACCTTTCTCTGCAAATGGGATGCAAGGAGGCTACTCTAGTCTTGAAAGGCATTGACTTTAATCCCTACAAACTTCAGTGAAGACATAGTCTTGCCCTTGCTCCACTTTGTCAACAACGGCAACAACAAAACAGATAAGGAGATGGAATAGGAATGTAACAAGGTTAAAATTATAGAGATGTAGAGATGCACTGTTGTTATGAATCTGTGTACTTTGAGAGAATTGCCTGAAAAGGATAGAACAGTGAGCACAGGGGACATCCTGTTTACCCCTTAGGGTGCATTCACACCAGGGCAGTTATTTACTGCATAAAATGTTTTATAGCACTACAACATCAGTAGGCACTTACTTGTCTTTAAAAGCCATTTGAAGCACTTGCCTTTTCTAAAAGATCTCCCAAGGTGGTTTTAGTAAAGTGTTTTCGGGTTTTGTTTTGTTCTGTTTAAATATAAAGCTTTGTATGCTTAGCGTGGCTCCTTAGTGCACCTGAAATGGGCCTCCTGGAGGATCAGCAATCCCAAAAGACCTGTAGATCACACAGTCGATAGTGGTCTGTGCTCGGAAGAATATGCCTGAAGGACGATTGGTACCTGAAGGTGCCCTCTGTGTGCACTTGCGGAGGTTGCCTCCTCCTCTCCCTTTGTGTGAATTCGTTCTATAATATTGGGAAGCAAAGCAGCTGTAATAATAAATTTGTATTATGATAACCTAATTCAAATGTATCTGGGAAGCTTTCTCAGTAGAGTAATTTTGAGTTTTCTCCCCCCCCGCCATCTCTTCATGGATTGGCAAGGCAGCAAAAGTCGATGCCAAGTGCTGAAAGCGGGGCGGGGGGGAGACCCCTTCCTTTAACTAAATCTCTCAGTCTCTGTATATCCCACCCCTAAACCTTAACTCATTACTTTTAGGCTGTGATTTCAATTAAGCCTCATCTGGCTTTTCCTTCTCACATTCTTGTCTCCTTTCCATCTCTTCTTAATGTAATTAGTGTCCAAGACAGCTCATCTGCTGTAGTTAATGCTTTGAATTAATCCCCCTTTCCCCCTCTCCTTCTCTCTATCTCCTTATGTTGATTTGGCTTGTGGTCCATTTTCTCGGTTCTCTAGAGGCGTTTCGGTTTGTTCCTTCTTCTGAAATATTTTGCGATGTTTCCTGTGACTGACTTCATAGGAACAGAGAGCATTAAAGGGACAGAATATGTAGGCATAGATAAGATGTGAGGAATCAGCAGAGGGGGAGAAGGAGAAAAAAGCTCAAGTGAGATAACCTGACTTGCATAAGCAGAAAAATTATCTTACATCTAAAGCAAAAGTTTTTCATTTAGTTTATATCAGCAACCTAATTTCTTCAGTTATTTATAAAAGCATTTAAAAAAAAAATCATGCCTAGCAACATCATCCAAGAATAATTTCATAATGATTTTTAGCTGTGAATTCGTGGTAGACAAATTGACACAATAAAATGTTACTGCTCCAGAGGAGCTATTACTGTCTATTGGGTAATTAAAAGCTAAATAGAATGTTAAGAATCAATTCATGCAATTTCTGGGCTGGTTTGTTTGTTTGCTTGTTTTAACTTTTACAGCTTGGAGCCACTTAGGGCTTTTGGGGTTTTTTTGTCATTTCAAATAAGGTTATCACAAAACATAATTCCACAATAATATTTTGACAAACAAACTGTTAGGGAATGCTTGTATAATTTTCATGTTTCCTTGTGTTCATTTTCCGTTTGTTGGTAACATTCCTACAGTGGGATCTCCTTTGGTCTAGAATGGTGAAATGTAAGCTATGACCTATATGATTTGTCACACACAGCATCCCAAACAAACCTAAATTGGATTATAATATCACTAGAATCAGAGCGCTGATATGATGAAATTTTAAAGTGGTATTGGCAAATAATAAACTAGCTAGAAAACATGGTGGTTCTCACTCATAAACTACAATCTTAATTTTTAGGCTTTCATTCATTACGAGTCCTGTTGTACAATCTTCTTAATGTTTAATCTGAAACTGAACAAAGAATGAATAATGTCCAGTCCTATGTATTGTGTGTCTCTACCAAATATTTCAGAATTCTTCATCTGAAAGTAATTGAAGCATATTTGCATGTCTAAAACATTTAAGTTTTCAAAAATTAGTTTTACAAAGAGTGACTAAGCTTAGAGAGAGAAGGCAAGACTTGAAAATTAGAGAGCAGGAAAGTGGTTTGCAAACAGGTGCAAGTAACAGGTGACGATAAACTGAAAGAAAAATTGTGATGGATGCTGATTCTAGGCGAAGTCTATCTCTGGTTTATTTAACTTATTTGGCAGTTTAAGTGTTGCCTTTTATGTTTCCAAAAGAAATGCAAAATGACTAACTGAGATCATTGTTTTGATTACGTGAAACATAACTTTAAAATAATACTAGCTTGGACCATAGAGCTTGATACTGCCTTTGTGTATAGCATACGATAGGAACACCAAATATCATTGGTCCGAACCTAATGTGCTTTCTCTCTTTGCCACTTCCTTCTCTTTCCTGTGCTCAACACGTTGCCCCTGCAACATGAGGCAATAGATAGTTAGAGAGTGTTCTGAAGGTCGGTGTGGTTGTGCCACTGCAGCCTTCACTGCTGCTGCAAAAGAGTATCTTTGCTCTCTAATGTATGGAGGGCAGTTGTGAGATATACATGCAGATTCCTCAACTGAGGCATGCTAAGGCTGTCTTAATCTTTTATATAAATAGTTTAGCTGTAGGTGTTCAGGAACAGTGTTCCAAACAACTCTTAATTGAGCATTTAACATAAATGATGAAAAGAATAAAAAGTGCCATCACTGAGGATTACTCAGAGAAATGGATTCTTTTTGAAGTAAAATCAAAAGCTTTTAAAACATTAAATTTCCTGCCTTTTTCTTGATTTATTTGTCTCCCCACCCCTTTCCTATCATATCCTGCCAGTTCTTTATTTCTTTGCCTCCTCCCGCACACTGTGTTGCTTTGCCACAACACCCTGTAATGTACCCTTTCCAAGTATGTACTAAATACCTTTAAATTTTAGAATCTAAGTGAAGGCATGAACAGGCAGTAGTTCTTGACAGAAAATGAGAGAAAAGAAGCATTTCACAAAAGATTCTTCCATTCTGTATTCTCTATTTACTCTTATTCATTAAGATTAGTCATACATAGAGAAAAAAAGATCTACTGCAAGCTTTGTCCTTATCACGCTCTGATCCATTAATATGCTTGCCTAAGTATATATATTTTATTTTATTATTATATTATATTCAGAAAGAGAAGAGAAATAGTAGGTTGGTCAGATCCTGAGCAAATTCTCAGAGCTGTGTCACTGCAGAAAAAAGCAGGGAGGTTCTCTACCACCTGCATCTTTCTGGCCAAAGTAGGGTTGCCAAGTGTTCCTTATTAAAAGGGATGCCTCTTGTTTGAGGCTGGAAAGCTTGTCCCTTCTAGGATTACTAGGTGTCTCCTATTGTAAAGAGTGTCCCTTATATAAGGGGTAGAAAGCTTATCTTGTATAAGTATTAAATAGAATGCTAAAAGTCCTGTATTTTGGGGTGTAAGTAGAAGGGGAATCTGATGTGAGGACAGTTCCTGTTTTTACACTTCAGGCTGAGCAGCATTGTCGGCCTAGCAGAAGTAAAATTGCTCCCCTTGTGATAACTACTGGCCTGCCATCACAGTATTTTCAGGGGTTTGGGGATTCCGTCAGGATCTGTGCTCTCAGAGGATCCTTAAGGTGGGGCTTCTATAGGCCTGTCTCAAATGTTGCAGGGTGCAATAAGGCTACAGTTTTCTAACACAGTTTCCTCTATATTGGCAAGCAAATGATTTCTTAATTGTGGGTAAGATTAAAAAAGGTCAGGGAAAATGAACACAGTCCTATCCGATAATCTACTTGGCAACTGGATCTGCAACTTGATGGATGGTATATGGGCTTGCTGTTTAAGACAGTAGTCCTGTGGCACCTGAAAAACTATTCAGTTTTTTTTATTCTATATTTTTTATAAAAACACAACGAACAAAATTACAAAGTATTCTTATCTTGAACCTACACTACTTCCTAATTATTAAGTCTGCATCTCATAAATTTGGCCTGTCCCTAATTGCTATTTCAAAAACCTGGAAGCCTTTCCCCTATAACATAGGTGGGAAGCACTATTCCTTGCTGATAGGCAACTGCACCTTATGGGATCTATGTATTGTCACTTGCTCGTTGGACCCTAGCCCATTAAGGCAACTGACTCTATTGGCTAGTGTTCTGTATTCTGTTTTCTTTTTCATCTAGTTATTTGGAATTTTAGTCTTCATGTCTGTAAAGAACTGTGGTATTCTGTTTTGACTATTGGTGAATTTTCTCAGGTCATCATTAGAAATGAACAGAGGTCTTTCTTTCCCTTCCTTTCCTGTCATGTTTAGTCACATAATTGTGTATGAAGATGCAACATGAGAGAGAGAGAGAGAGAGAGAAAATGATCATGAGATCCATCAATATTGTTAGAATTTTTAAAAGTTTCACCACTGTGAATGGTG
The DNA here is from genome assembly GCA_948474755.1 of Ctenosaura bakeri. Taxonomy (NCBI): domain Eukaryota; kingdom Metazoa; phylum Chordata; class Lepidosauria; order Squamata; family Iguanidae; genus Ctenosaura; species Ctenosaura bakeri. Next base: position 133,974 of record CAOLHI010000654.1, read on the forward strand.
TGGTAAATAAGTCAAGTTGTAATGGAGAATGCAATCAAAACTGTCTGGCTGCATGAGCTTCCTAATGGGAAAAGGAGGGTCTATTAAAACTGTTTTCAGCATAGAAATTGCAGAGAGTGATACAGAAACAACATATTCTATAGCAACCTGTTCATTGCTCAAGTTGTTATTGGCAGGGGGTTTGGCATTTGAATTTCTGCAGTCATTAAGTGAAGCTACTGCTATTAATATCCAGCTTCCCAAGGTAAACGAGTTTATTTCTGAAACTGGTCGCCTAATAATGGCAACCTACCGTTTCCCTTCACTTCTGTGCTTCATGTCTTGTTAAGATGGCTTTTCCCACAGAGCACTAATGAGGCACTGAGAATTGTGGTTGTAAATCTTGATTCTGGTAAGTTTTAAAACACATATTTTTAAAAGTTGTTGATTGTGTTGATCAAATCGGGAAAATAGAGGAACGCTTCCAGGATTTCAGAAGATTGAATAATCCAGGCATGGTCCCCTGTATAAACCAATTATTCACTGTATAAACCAATGTTAACTCAGACATTACTTCTTTTCTGTCAAGTGGATGAAAGAGCCAGGATCAAGGTGAATCCAAAGGTGTTTCTGAATGCAAATACCTTGCAGATGCCTTAGTCCATTGTGAGGCATCAACCAAAGAAGATGTCATGGAGATTGTAAACATGGAAATGATCCAAAACACAATTAATTAATTAATTAATTAATTAATTAATCCACCTTGATGCCAATATAGGACCCCAGACAGCTCACAACATAGATGGAAGCATTTACTAGGGGAGGGGAAGGGCAACTATCTAACAGGCACCAATGGAAGCTGTACTTAAGACTTCCAAGGGCTACCTGCAGCCTTAACCTTATTCTGTGATCTCTTCTCTCTACTCCCAGCCACTGTAAGGATAAAGCATACATTCATTGTGCTGCACTATAATTGTAGTCCCACGATCTTGGAAGGACACTGAAGTGGAATTGCTTCTCTCAGCTGTGCCAAGAAAGATTAGTAGGTCATGCTGGTGAATCAAGGAGCCAACTTTATTTAGAGGAAGAAATGCATTTCTGTCCCTCAGCCTGACAGATCAGAATCCAGACAGAATGAGAGCTCTCAGCCGTGAGCTTCTCCATGAGCTCGTTGTTTGTCAAGTTTCCCAAGTCACTACTGTAAAGTATGTGTGTTGGGGAAATTCCATCAAACAAACAAATTCCATGGAAGTTTTCATTATAGCCTAGCAGTCAGTTGGTCATGTACAGCCAATTTTAAGGTAAACAACTATTCCCCAGTCCTTGTGAAGTAATCCATTCCCTGGTTCCCTGGTTTTAAAAGGAATGAGATATAACATGTTAACATCACAGTGTCAGCTTGTTCTTTGGAGGAATTTCCCCAGACCAGGATATGCAATTAAAAAGAGATGCAAGCGTTTTCCGTGGTTAGCATGTGTGAACCCATGTGAGTTTCCCCTTCAGCACGTCAGACAGACACGTGGACTTTGTATACATACCTTAAAAACATGTGACTCTGGATGTATGTTAACGTTGGTCTATCTGTGATGGCCAATTTTTTTCTGTGTACAAAACTTGCTTAACTCCAGATTCATTTCTTGGCTTGGTAAACTGTTCTAAGAAGAAATGAGGATACTGGAGAAACAGAAGAAAGTAGGACTGTGCTTGTTTTAAATCTCTGCTTTTTTCCCTTTGAGTTTGATGAATTTGTATATAGTTGGGGTGAGATCGTAGATTTTCCCTCTAATTCCGCTTTGTAACAGGTTATGAGTGCCAGATGGAATCAGACATGTTTTTTTAGGTCAATGAAGCAGATATTCTCCCTCTCTGGGTTTTTTTTTTTTTTAAACTAAGTCAGTTGAACAGTGATCATATTGTAAATAATGTGGTCAGTAGTTCTCTATCCAGGGTGAGAGCCTATTTAGCTTTCATGGATTAGTTAATGTTTCATTAAGTGCTGAATTATCCTTTTGCTGCTGATGCTGCTGGAGAACAATTTGCTGATGCTGCTGTTATACCTTTGTAGCTGATTATGTTGTGAGTGTCTGTTTTTATGAACTGGACACTTAGTCCATCTGCTCGTGGCTCTGAGAAACAACCAGCTTCCTGAGTTCAGTCTAAAAGTTTTCTGAGTACTTTTGGGATAACCATAATGCTGCATTTCAACATGTTTTAATATTTTATCTCTCCAGGCCTGTTGCCAGGTTTGCATTTTCTGTTCTACTGGAGAAGCCTAAAGGAGTTAGATCGTTCTTAGTGAAGTGTTTCACCTGTCTAATACTGTCGCTTTCGGGGCTTGTATGGATTTAAGAAGTGATATTTCCACATTTAGTTCTTTGGTTGGTATTTATAGCAACCTGCTTTCAGACTTTTTTCCTCAGGTTTCCAGGAAAGAGTTTGTGTCTATTGCTTCTCCTGTCATCATTATATTTAATTTATACACTCTGCTGTTGGGGATTCCATATGGCACCTGCTGTTTTTGAAACTGGTACATATCCAAGTAGTTGTTACAGGAAGCACTGGGGACCTGGCATGACTTTACATCTCCAACACATATTTTAAGATTTTTAAGACCCACCATATCTTAAAACTAAACATATGCAACTATCACTTAAACAGTGGTTTATGTGTGACAATTTTATTGTCCAAGCATGTATCTGGAACAAACCTGAAAGCAAGCTAACCAAGTATATATATTTTTGCAAATGTTAGCAAAGAGTAACATAACAATTATGCTTGGATAAGAAGACAGTCAGTGTTACCCAAATACTCTTTTCATTGTTAATACTTGTTTTGTCTTTAGCACTGCTTGTAGGCATTGAAATGTTCTTTACACAGATATAGCTAATTTGAAATAAATATTAGATTGGGGGGGTTGTTTGTTTCTTAGACTCCTTAGTATGGATTGTGTAACAGTGCCAAATTGCAGGGGATCCTTTAGCACATCATGGAAGTAAACAGGAAAAGGTAACATTTTCCTGTTTTTTCCAATGATTATTGATGAGATTGTAATATCTCTAATGCTGTTTATTTATTACAACTTACAATTTATTACAATATATATATCTTCTTTGAGAGCCAGCATGGTATAGTAGTTTGAGCATTGGAGTACAACCATGGAGACCAGGTTTGATACCCTGCTCAGCCATGGAAACCTACTGAGACTCTTCTCATTTCCGCACTAGACTGTTATAGCACTATTATTCCACTTTCAACATCCTATGGAATCCTGGGCTTTGCAGTTTCGGGAGGGGCCGAGCAGCCCCAGCATTCCATAGGATATTGAAACCCAGGATTCCATAGGATATTGAAAGTGGAATAATAGCGCTATAACAGTCTAGTGCGTAAATGGCTCGCATGATAGGTTTGCCTTAGGGTTGCCATAATGAAGACACACCACCAAGAAATCTCCTTCTTGCCAAGGTGGCCAAGACTATTTGTATTTTGAACTGTGATGTCACATTATAACTCAATTATATTTTTCTGGTATGTCTTTAACCCAAGGGATTTACACTGTTCTAAGTTGTAAATCTGTGGAGGTTGTTAAGGAGCAAATGAATACAGTACACCAGGGATGGAACAGAGCCTTCAGTAATACATAGGGGAGTACATGAACAAGAGTGTTATAACTGTGTCTCTGTTAAGACAACACAGTATAGGCAACGGGTATCTTTGCATCCAAATGGGGAATCCATATCACCCTAGTGAACCCTATTTCAAAGTTGAACAAGTTGGTCTTGGTGAATTCCAGTAAAATTAAACACACCTATACATTCTTGAATAATGTGCAGATCAGAAACCCCATTTCCCCCTAGATTTTCATTTCCTGAGTAAAACACTGAGTTTTACTCCCTATCACACCAGTTCCAATGGGATCCGAATTCAAGGTGCTTTTACATTTAGCGCTTTAAACAGCTGGGGACCTTGAGACTTTAGGGAGCACCTCTCTTGATGTACAAGAATGATGTACAATTCTTGATGTACATGAATTAAGATCTGTTGGATGGGCCCTCCTTAGTCGGTGAAAGGTAAGGTCATTTGAGTCTTGCCAGGAGGGCAAGCAGGGCTGAATGTTGTTTGGGGACAGAGAGAAAAGAATCTGGTATGTTTTTGATTTCTCTTGTAGTTTCTGTACAAGTGATATCCTTCCGGAATTTATTTTATTTTATTTTTGTCTGATCTGGAGGACTGAGTTTAGAACCAATGTAAACAACAGAAAATAACTCAACAGCCTAATATGACTGGTTTTCTCTGACTAGAATTTATACCTCTGCTTGCTAGAGATGATGTGACTGTCTCTCATGCTCTCCTCTGGTAATGAATTTTTACCCACCTCTCTCTTTATAAGAGGTGGAACAAGGACTCCATGCATAATTAGATGAGCTGCTTAAATGTTTAATGTTACTACTTGGCTCTATTTTACATGTTTCACATTCCTGCAGATAGACCTTATTATAAAAGGGCAGGGAAACATAAGTTGTTTGAAAATAAACTTCTTTCTATATTTTTTTTTCCAAATTGCTTTACTTGGTTATGCTGGCAATAGCGATTATCATGTTTCACACTCTGAAGTAAGGACAGAATCCTTGTAATTCTCTGTCATCTTTAAAAACGTCATAGAAACATAGCCTAAGTTGAGGTGTAAAGAGGTGTAAACTCTCCAGATTTTCAGAGGCAAGAGCTAAAGTTCAGTTGCTCATATGTTCTTTCCTGCAATCTTCTTATGAGTCTTAATTAACTAACTATAATTTGTGTCCCCCTGTAAGACCCGACAAATGTTTTGGTAAACTATATCTCTATTTTGAGCAGCAGTCAGCATGCATAAGCAGAGCGTGACTGCTCTGCAAAGCAAGTGGTGTCTTTAGAAAATAGTAAATAAATACGAAAGAAATCATTCATTAAAATATGTGTTGAGCAATGATAATCCATGCAAATTAAAACCCTTTAAATTCCAAGAACACATGTGAAGTAAAATGGCCATTTGGGTCTTTTTAAAAACAGTATTATTTTTTGCATTCAGTTATGTTAAGGGCCTGATTACATGTTTTACTAAATGCATTTCACACTGAACATTAGTGTAATCTTTCACTCTATTGGAGCCTTGATCCAAACCTGGAATGTAGCACTCAGGGAATGAATTTTACATAGCCCCATGGTTCCAAAGTTTAGGACTTAGTGGGGAAAGTTGCTGTGCTTTTCGGCAACGGGTGATTGACCTTATTTCACAGATTTGAAAATCTGATCCCTTGTGGTGTCTGTTAGACAGTGAGCAAAGTATAGGAAACATAGGGAGAGAAAAGGACCACACCAGCAAGAAGTCCCACCATTGAATTCAACATTCTTGATTTCTCATTTTTTGTAAGCGAGTTTTAAAACGGCGACTAAGTTGTAAGATGCTTTTTTAAAAAGTTCATATATAAAATCTGAAAGCCACAATGAAATGTATGTGTATATAGCCATCTGTGTTATCAGGAATCATGAAGAAAACAAGATCCCTGAGCACAAATGCAGTGGTGTATTTTTTTTAAATTTTCAAACAAACAGAAAAGAAAGAAAACAAAAAGAAAAAAAATGTGCTGTTTTGAAAGAGCATTTCTGCAGTTTGGAATTCTACAAAAGTTCTACTGTGTTAGATGAGGGGAAAAGTGAGAGCTCACAGTGAAGAAAAAATTGAAGTGAAGTAAAAGTAAATTCTGTGTTCTTCTAGAATCCCAGATTCTGAGCAAGCATGTGTCTGGTATACCACTACTTCTGTTTCTTTGTAATACAAGCAATATGTGGTGGGATTACTATTTTTAAAAAAGTTGAGTTTCACGTTTTAGAAATGAATGAAGTTTCAAGATCTGCCATGCTTGTTACACTAAGAAGTGTGAGCTGTGGCCTGTACAATTTTTGTGCATCTTTCTCCCCCCACCCCCCATGCTCCTGCTAAATAAAGCATTGTTGGAGCTTTTTGTGTGAAGCTTGCATATAACACTGTTCTGCATTAGTGCGTACAGATTTCTAGGTTAGAATATTTCAGCCCTGCTCTATGTAGCTTCTGAACGTCATCTAAGATACTTGTAAAGAACAAAAGAATGATAGCGGGTGGCTTTTCTGTTAATGGGCCAATGAGTCCATGCCAGGTTTTAGTTTGAGCTTTAAATCTAAGATGCAGAACCTTGGGTGATTTCTTTAAAGTCGGAACTAAAACTGCTCCACTGACATGCAAGCGACCAGGGGAACAGAGCTCTAGTTGACATAGGTTTAAGAATGCTCATCTTGCCCAGTGCTGCTAAAATTGCAGGCGTTCTCATTCCTTATTTTGTTTACAATTGAGCAGGCATTTTGCGCAGACTTAGGCTGCCACTAGGTAATCATTAATACATGCACACATTCTAATACACCTAGCTTTCTGCATTATATCTTACACCCTATATGCTCTGTTCTCTAGGTTATACTCTGCACCTCATAGATTTATTCCCACGCTTCAAACCTGACAAGTAAATAATCTTGGTCTGTAAAATAATGCTCGTAGGGACAATTATTTGCTGTAGCAATGCATGCAGCACACATAGCACCATACATATCCGGTTCTTTCTTTAGAAAGGGAATGTTAGTGTACAGACGGTCTTCTAAATGTCCCACAAAGAAGTGGTTAATGTGAACCTGTAGCCAGCAGCAGTTCCTTTGCATACACTTTACCTGTTTGTTATTTGAACAGAAGCGTTTGAGAGATTAGATAACTGGTGTTTAGCTTCTCCTGTCGACATGCGCTTTGCTCAGAACATGAAAGTAAGGAGTTACAAGCAACATGGTCTGTTGATGGGAAAGAATTGGGGGCGGGGGACACAAGAAATTTACAATTCAAAAGTAACATAATGGCCGCAATCCTGTATAAGGCTTAGCTTAGCATAATAGTTCTGTTGCTGGGCTGAGCTGTGTTCCATGGCCCCGAATTTACTAGTCTCTGAAGCCCTCCTGGGGGAAATGGGTTGGATTGGAGAAGTGGCTGGCTGTGTTTCCGTAGCCGGACACGAAATGATGACATCCACTAGGATCTTCCAGAGGTCTCATAATCATTACTTCATTGATGTAATGGGTAATGTTTCAAAGTTATCTTTAAAAGATACATTTAAAGAGTGTTTTGACAAGACTGTTTAAAGTTACATGCCATTTTCCTATTAACTGCTAAGGTTTTCTCTTTTTAAAGAAAGGCAAAAGCAGTGAGCAGCACACCAAATTACTTTTTCTGCACTGTAATGAGTAATGACCATAAAGTTCTTTTCAAACACAATTTATAGAAGAATGGGGTTTTTTTTAAAAAAATTACAAGCTCTTCACCTGTGCTCCCTCTCACAGCATTCACTTAGGCGTGCTCGGAGTTTGTAGAGCTAATGACAGTTTTAAAAAGGAAAAGTCTCCAGTGGAAATAGCTGAATAAATACAATTTCAGTGCCGCAGGCTTACAGATATCCTTCAGAGTGAACTCTGCTTTCAATCAGTAAAATCTGGTTAGCTTTCTACTTCTCATTACAGGGCCCTGTAACATTTCAAACTGCCTGTCATAATTTTAATCTGAATCTGAAAGACATTTTTATAGGTATGAAAGTAGTTCATGTTCCTTTCAGTATGTTGGGCTTTGTTGAGGAATATAAGTACATTTTTTTTAAAAAAGGAACAGGTTTGGAATTTTTTAATTTTTATTTTTATATGTGACTGCTACCTTCAGTTTTCCCCTTCCTCTTTTTTTAAAAATCATCAGCTTTCAATATATACTTGGTCTCTTTCCTTTAAGTTGTAACAGAAGTATTTTTTTTAAATGTAGCAAATCAAGATTAAGCTGTATTGACTAATATAAATCTTAGTGCTGCAGCCAAAGTTGGTTTCAAACAGGTTACTTGGGATCACATCAAACTCTGTCCTATATTTGCTGAGCACTGACTTTTTTGTAGGCTAAGAGACAAAGAATGCATTTCTGTTTATGACAGCTGGGATATACAGGAAACTACAGCACTTTGCTTTTCTATTTTCTCTGGTTAATCCTGGCAGCCACTCAGGACGAGTTCATATAATCAAAACGTGGTTTTCGTTCTCAGCAAATGGCAACCTCAGAAATCTGTGTGCACATGATAAGACATGGAATAGCCAAATACTTGTCAGATTGCCTCATCATCCCTCCAATTAGCTTTCACAGTGTGAAGTGGGATGCCTTTTCCTTTCCAATTCATCATATCGTACGTTTTTGTCAGAAGTGCAAATTTACCTTAACTATTCATTTTCACACAAAGTTGTTCAGAGTAGAAGGCTATATAGTTTATGTGGATAAGAATTCTGGGTTTTGAACAGACTGAGGTATTATACCTCGCATGATTACTGTTTGATATACTAAAGAAGACGACACATGCTAAAGGGTTGTTTTATTGGTATTACATTTATTTGTATACCATCTTATTCCTAGTTTGGGACTTGAGGTAGCTTTAAAACAGTTAAAGCAGACATACATATGAACTTTAAAAAGCAATTAACTCATGACAAAATTAAAACAACTGTAGTTAAAAACATTAACCACTAAAAATAAGAGCAACACCAAATAAAAGTCCAGCACATGATAACAAGGCCTGTTTCTCCTATAAAATCAATTCCCAGGTTGTTGGCCTTGTTGTTGTTGTTTTTTTTTTGTTGTTTTTCTTCAAAACCCAGAAAATATTTTTAATTGTTTTAATTTAAACTGCACAAAATGTCTGGTGAACACAACTGCACGTTTTTCATCTCTGAGCAACAGCAAACTCCCTCATTGTCGAAAACTGGTACATCAGGGAGAGGAAAAGGTTAAAGCAGCTCTTTCCAATATGCTTGCGTTCTGCAGGCGGAGGGGTTTTTCTTAATGAGGGGTGGGACTGCAATTTCACCTGAAGTCTGAAGTGGAACAGTGCAAGAAAGTATTTCCCATGAGATTTTGCTGAATGTGTAGCTTGGCTCTAAATGCAGTAATTATGGCCATTTTGTATGGCATTTTTTGTTGTTGATTTGAAACTGAAGCATCTGACTTTCATTGTGCTGGGCAGAAGTTTAGCTTCATTTTCAAAGCCTCCAGGATTCAAAGGATGCCTTGTGACACTGAGAAGACCATTGATGGCCCTAAAACAGAATCAATGGTAGGAGAACCATGCAGTTCATAGACAGTCGGACCTCTAAATTTGTGGGTTTGACTTGATTATTTGATTTGATTATTTGTGAATTTCTCCAACCCCTGGCCTGCCTATGCTCAAGCCCTTCTTTCCTGGAAGAATGTTTCCTGTTGGTGGCTCTAATCAGTTGGCGCAGCCCTCCACTCCCAAGGAAGAAGATGGGGAGAAAGAGAGAGGGGGAGAGTGGAGGGAGAGAAAGGCCACCATTCCGAGTCACTCCTTTCCCTCTCCTTTTCTTGACCCAGTTTGTACTATGGGTTTCTCCCCACCATGCCTTGACCCACTTCCCACAGACCACATTCACACATTTTGATTTTTGCTTTCCCCCCGACTTTCGTAGGGGTCCTATGCCCCTATCCCTAGTGAACGTGGAGAGCTGGTTGTATATCCCCAAATGAACAGAAAATTAATTAATGCTTGAAGTGTAGAGGTGTTCCAAAGAGTTTGTTTATGTCTTTAAATGGTACACAATGGCTGACATACTATTTGATTATTTGTTATAGTGCAATGCAGCTATTTGGCTTGAGTTGTGCATATAGCAACATTGTACATTGCAACTGTGCATTGCAGTTCTGCACTGCATGTTGCAGTTGGACATTGCAATTGTGCATTACACATGGTACACATTACAACGCACTTCTGCATTGTAACTGCACATTGTAAAAAACTGCAACCAGTTATTTATATACGTGTTGCCCAGTGGTTGCTATTCTGCAAGAGAGTTACATAGTGCTGGCATAGCATTTCTCTGCAAACAGATATTTACACTGTGCTGAGGAGATTCTGGATTGCAGCCAATGATGATTTACTGGCTTATTTTAAAGAGTGGTACATGAAAATGTCCCATTTGTTTGCCCTTCTCTTGGGATCAGAGCCAGAAAATGCATCTTGTCAAAAGCTCCTTGCAGCCACATGCTCCTATTTTGTTTCTACACAGGTGGCTTCTGTCTTTCCCCTTCCATGTTCCTCCCTGTGACCTCTGTTTTTAATAGAAATCAGAGAGTCGATACAAGATCCAAGAGAGACTGTGCTCCCGAACCACGTCTTATCTGCAAATGCTAGATAACAAATCCTTCTTCGGTGTGAGCAGTAGTTCTGGGCAACGAAGGGGCATCTAACAATTTATTCTTAACAATTCAGGTGCTGCCTGCACTACAAAAATCATTTACAACAACAACAAAAAAAGGCCCTGAGTAATAACTTCCTCCCAGCTTTCCTTTTAAAGGGCCAACCTCAGGTTTGGAGTAGGACTATACGAGCAGTCTGTAAATCTGTAAACAGATAAATGGAGGAACATATTGCAGTCTCTGCAAGAGAAGAGATGATGATGATGATGATGATGATGATGATGATGATGATGATGATGATGATGATCTTATAAAATTAAATGGTTATCCATCACTGGAATAATTTTGGAATCAATAGGTGAGCATACTTTGGCCTTTTCCACACCGGGTGAGGGAATCACCCTGCGCCGCTACTCACTGGACCTTTCGGCTCCCCAGTCCAGTCCACAGCGCTCCGGAGCAGTGGGTGCTCATCAATACACACTGCTCCGGTGTCCCAAATGGCAGCTTCTGGTTGGTCGAGGGTCTCGACCAACCGCTGAAGCTCACCAGCCTAAAGCCCGCCCCCCGGGCAGATTGCAGGCTCGCATTGGTGCGAACCTGTGAATCTGCATAAGGGAGCAGGCTCGCAGTGGTGCGCTCCATGCTTTTGAAAGACCGGAAAAACCAGGTCTTTCAAAAGCATGCTGGAGGACCACTTGGGTCGTTCCGGACCAGACTGAGGTGCGGATCTACGTTAAATAGGTCCGACCCAGTCCGGTCCGAGGTGCAGACCTCCTCCTTGGAGGACGGACTGCACCGTTTCAAAACCCCAGGTGGAAAAGGCCTTTGTTTAGCCTACCTATTATTCTCTGCTAGGGAAACAGGCTTTGCGCTCACAATCCGCCTCAGCAGCATGGAAACTTCCATTCTCTGTGTCTTTTTTTTTTTCTTGCTGAGTTTTGAGTCAGTCTTATAAAACATCCACATGATTGATAATCACAAAAGCTGTACAAAAAGAAACCGTGCTTTTGTTTGGAAGCACATCTACACTTGCAGACTGTTTTTGTTTGTTTCTTTCCTTTGCTCATTTCTTTTACGGTGGATAAAAACTTCTGCGCTCTAGTTGTGACACGGTCCTGTGCTTAGTTTTATACCATTCCACATTTGCAATTGAATGCCTTCCATTTCTTTCTTGTAATCTTTGACCTGAACAGTTCCATTTTTGTTAAATATGTATTCTTGTTGAAGTAGAAGGAAAATTGCATTTTGGGTGAGTGGGTGGAGAATGCTAACCGATAAAGCTCAGGCCTCAGTAACCTCTTTCTTGATGTATTAGTGTGACAGACCATTCCATACACTTGTTTCTTTTTGTTGTTGGGAAAAGGCTGTGGGGTAGCTCCTTGCTTTTCACTTTGGCTCCCGTTATGAGAAAAGACTCAGAAACCATCAGAGCTTTGGGAGCCAAGGTAGCAATCTGGAGCTTGAAACATGTTTCCCATATAAGTATATACACAGAAGCCAACAATAGTTGACCTTGAGCATAAAATGCAGTGCTGCCTGTTGCGTGCTTCTTGGAGTGAACAACGGTTTCAGAAGCCAACAGAAAACCACTTACATCCAGTCTGGTTTTCCAGCCATTGTTCCCTAGTAGCTCCCTTTTATAATTCTAAAAATAACACTGGGGAAGCGCTGTAAGATTACATGCACCATTTGAGCATTTCTTCAAGTATAAAAAACTACTAAATGCAAATAATTACCTCTTCAAAGGTGTAAGTGGATTTTCCAGAGATGGTTTGCGTTGAGAAATAACTAAATCACCAATGGCTCCTTTTGGATTATTCGTACTCCTTGTGTTAATGTACATATCCTTTATATGCATCTGTTTTTCTTTCAATGTATATGCCATCTAGCACAATGTTAATCACTTTATACATTACAAATGGCCATGACAACATCAACCTCATAAAGGCATTCACTGCAACCAAAAAGGCGCTCTTTGGGGCACATAATCAATCATAGAATCATAGAGTTGGAAGGAGCCTCATGGGCCATTGAATCCAACACCCTGCTTATTGCAGGATCTCCAGCTAAAACATCCCCAGCAAGTAGCGATCCAGCAGTCTAGTCTCTTTTTGAAGACATCCAAAGAAGGAGACACTCCCCCCATAACTTCTTAGGTAATTAGTTCCATTGCTCAACTTACTGTCAAGTAGTTAATTTTGCACAAGAAATTAGGGAATCTGTCACCCTAACCATTTCAAAACTTCTATGCTCATTCTAATCTGGCATGTTGTGCTGGCCACATGTCTCTTTGGGTGCCTCAACATGATCTCTGATGCTTTCAAAATGTTTGACATTAATTTTGGCAACAGTCCAAGCTGGTTATTTGCTCTCATGTTACTCAGATAAAAATTGTGAAGTTGCCTTGCAGCCAGAGAAGACAAAGATGCTCCCAGTCAGCTGTAAGGTAAATCAGGGCATAGGATTTCAGCCTGTGCTAGATGGGGTTGTGCTCCCCTTCAGATCTCCAGTTCACAGCTTGGGAATACTCCTGGACTCAGGTTTTGGTGGTGACCAGCAGTGCATTGGCACTATGCACAGCTAAAACTAATGTACCAATTGTGTCTATTCCTTGAGGTGTCACATCTAACTAAGGTGACATGTGCCTTAATTACATCTTGTTTGGATTACTGTAACACACTCTACGTAGGGCTGCCTTTGGAAGCTGTTCAGATATTTACTAAGGGTAAACACATAAGCTAGGGAAGGCTGCATCAGTTTGCTTTTGCTTGAGTCTGCACAGATGGACAAGAATCCTCCTCTCCTCTTCCCCCACTGTGTTAAGTGAGGGCAAACTGCTTTTGCACTTTGAACTCAGTTTGCAACAGTTGAAGTAAGCTAAAGAGAAATGGCTAAAGTGGGAGGAGAGAACTGTAGGAGGAACAGTTGGAGGTTACAGAGGATATGGGTGAGAGCCTTCTCAGTGGATGATCCATGGGGCTTTTTGTTTGATCCACCAAAGTCTGATCTCTTAAATCGATCACAGTGAGCCACCATCTCAAGGCACCTGAGCATATTGTTGAGACAGTTCCCTAGGGTTCTTCTTATCCCATGACTTTTTGATGGGAAAATTGAGGAGAGCCGAGTTCATTCTGTTAAGGGCTGGGAAGTTTCCAGATTAGTACCAGCCTAGGTCATGAGATTTGAGGCCCAAAACCAAGACCAAGGGATGCTCCTTGTAATTTCACAAGTGGTGGGCTCTGGAAATGTCATTAAACATAATGCATTAAACATCAACTACAGTTGAGCAGAGTCTGTTACTAAATTTCAAAAACGTATTCGTAAAAATCATATCTGTATATATAAAGTAGCTTTTTCCCATCAACCCTAAGCATAACAGTATCTTTTAATGATGTTTATCAAAAACCAATAGTCCATTATTCATAGCTAACCCATATTGCATTCTAATAATAAAAATTGTACTTACAAAGTAATCAGCATCAGAGTCATTTGGATAACTACAGTGGGAAGTGAGATAAATACAAAGCTACATCAACAAAGAGATTAATCAGGTGCCTGTGAATTTGCTAGTTTATATAACCCTTGAAGTGAAATCAAATATGTGCTTTCTTTGGAGAACTAAAGATCCAGTTCTAAACTCAGTCACTTGAGACTTGGCTCCATTGAACATGGTGGAATGTACAAGTGAGTAGGCTGGCAGAGGATTCTGCACTGAGATTTGATCTCCTTTCATGGCTTGGATGTTCATATATGTAGAAATAAATATTAAAGATGGCATAGAAATATCCTAGACTTTGAGAGTGATCCTTTAGGTTTGTACAATTCCCTGCAGATTTCATTGCTTCTACTAATATCCTTTGAATCCTGCCAGCTGACATTTACCAGTCTTGGGCTGTTCTTCTCTATTTGCATCTGAAATATATCATGATTCTTTCATGTTTTATCATTTGGCTGAAAGGAGACTACATTAATGCAAGTTAATTCAGAAGGGGAAGAACTTCCTATAGGAGAAAGGATTGTAATTTTTTTACTCTGGTGCTGCTGCATCACTCTTCTATTATGTTTGCAAGTGATTCAAAAGGGCTAAGAGTTCTCTGAAATGTCTTTTCCAGAGTGCTTGAACGCTTAATGTCAATGGAGAATATGGTCCTATCAATATTTGTCGCAGTGTGAACATATAAAGCTCTCTTCTACTGAATCCATTCTCCCTCTAATCAACCCTATCTGATCTGATTTGTGAAAGATCTCCAAAGCCTAAGGCGGGGGGGGGGGTGATACATACATGCTCCTCCCGATGTTGTTGGGCTTCAGTTTCATCAACCCTAGCTAGCTAGCATAGCCAACGGTGAAGTATGCTGGGAGTTGTCCACCTCAGCATACTTGGGGATGTTGTCACTTGGAGAGCCACACATTCCCCACCTCTGGCTAACTTATTTCCTAGCATTGGCGCCCAACATAAAATTTTTAATTGGAAGTGTCATAGACTGAAACAGACAATTCACATATGCAAAGTTTTTGGTTTTATCACTGAGAAATAGCTGTTCCCCATGCTACTTATTAGCTCTACCCAGTTCCTCTCTGTCACACTTCTGGTAGACGTCCTGGATAAGTTCCATTAATTCAAAGGGATCCTGCATTACCCAGAACATAGTGACAGCATAGTTCGCGAGCTAAGCAGGGAAGACTCAGAGCCTAGAAAACTGCTTTTAGAAAGTTAATGGTAAGTTAAGTTAATTACCAGACCAAATCAAAGATAGTCATGATTTTTTTTAAAAAAAGCAGCTCTTTACTTTTTCATTATTCAGAAGAAACTAAGATTTGTAGGCTTTTTGGTTCCTTTTAAAAACCGGAATGCTATATAAGCCACCTGTGTTACACAGTGCTACAAAACATACCCGAATAGCAGGTCACATACTCCTGCAACAATAAATGTAACCCAAACAGTTACAATTACATTGTAAAAGGAGTGAAATGTCATTCATTGTGCTATAGCCCTAATGTAATACAGTTAGGCTTTAGCTGTTCAAGCAAAGCATTAATTAGAAGTTGCTATTTGATACTGACCCTCATTATGTTATAGTCATAGTGTAATTTAATTATGCTTTAATTATTGTAACAAGGAATTCTTTTATAAATAACTTGCTTTTTTCAAGGGCTGGCTTCTGCCAACTTACTCAGTTACAATATTGCTTACTGAGACCAGAAAACTGTACCGGAGAATGCATATGCAGAAGAGAAGTAGGAAAGGCCTTCTTTTATGGCTGCTCCTCACCTCATGTCACAAACAGATGAGCAAAAGAGCTTTTCCGCATGAGGGAAACTTGCAGTGATGACAGCTTGAAAAAGTTACATCTCTGGCTGCGGCTCCCTGAACCTCCCAACTGCAAGGCTAAGAGGATTATGGGAGCTGTAGTTTAAAGGTAGCTTTTGCAGAGATTATAGCAATTGTAAACAACTGCTTTATTGTCCCTAACCTGAGTTCATCTTATTGAGAGATTATCAGAAAAACCTTTCAGTGGAACCATAATCAACATATTGAGAAGAGGAAAAGAAGCTTTTTAGTGTCCTTATGCATTCACCTAACATAACAACTCTGGTTTTATGCATGGGCTTAGGGTGAGATTGCTAACAACTTGGCCATCATGCTACAAAATATTACACTAGCATCACAGAGAGATGCTTCAGCACAGATGTTCTACAGATGGGTATTACAGGACAGGCATACTAACTCATAGCAAATGCTTTTTTAGACAAATGCTTTTCACCCAAGTAGCAAGATCAAATAATAGTTGTTGCTACCACACTTATTCAATGTAGTTAAGCTATTATTGGAGCTGATGCAATTTCACATGCAGTTTTATCTGAAAGTGTCTCCTCACCCTTAAAATATCTCTTCGCAAATCCATTCTCCAACATTTGTTTTCCTTTCTCACACTTCATTTTCCGTACGTCAACTAACAGGCAAATAAAAATGTATTCTTAGTTATTTCCCATCCATTGCAAAAGGGAGGCATATTAGAAATAGGATAGAAAATAACATAAAAAGCCCAGCTGTTCATCTTGTTGTTGAAGTAGCATTTTTCCCATTCATATGTGAGCAAGTCCAGCAGTTAAAATGATGAATGCTTGTATTTAATACTGTAATGAAAGACTTTATCAGTAAAGCGACCCCACCCTCATAAGTATTAAAACCTGAAATCATTGGGGGGTGAGGGTTCAGTGAGAAAGAGCTAGCCAAGCAAGGGAAATGTCTAGTCAATAAATTGCTGCGCCATGTTCTGCCCCTGTATCTGTGTTTTCTTTTTCAAAATCAAATCAAAATCAAGTCCGACAGTGGAATATGCTGCCTTGGAGTGTGGTGGAGTCTCCTTCTTTGGAGGCTGGATGGCTGTCTTTTGGGAATGCTTTGATGTGGGTTCCTACATAGCAAGGGTTTGGACTGGAGGGTCCCTGAGGTCTCTTCCAATTCTATGATTCTATGATTCTTTACTACAAGATATACACCTATTATTTGAATATAGGTGCAAATGCTGACCTACATAGGTAGGTGAGCAGCAGGGTGTCAGTGTCTTGCACTTGTGCCCCCCCCGTTACATTGTTTAGCAACAGGGAAGAATTGTGGGGCAGGGAGCAGAAAAATATCTCAATCTCTTACTCCATTTCCAAGCTACCTGTTTCCTCAAGTTTTAGTATACAGTGTTTATATGTTGTGGTGGTCCAGAAGTGTGCACTGGAGATTTTGCTGCATTGTGTCTCATGCTGTTATCCGGTGGTCTCCCTATCTGACAAAGGTAGTCTTGGAGGTGGGGTTGAAGATTCCCAGGTTTGCTCTGGGGAGAGGGACAAAATCTGTCCTAAATTTTTTTCAATAGCTTCAGGCTAGTGACAAATACCCCCAGCACCGAGGCATTAGACATCTTCAAAAAAAGGCTGGACAACTACCTGTTGCAGTAGGTACCAAGCTGCATTTCAGCTGAGATTCAGGACTGGCTTTATACAACTGCTCTTTTGGTCACTTTGTAGACTGATCACAGCTGGGAGGTAGATCGAATATATATATGCCCCCAGTTCTTCTTGATTTCTTAGTGGCTTTCAATACCATTGACCAAGATGTGTTTCTGGAGACACTAGTTGAATTGGGAATGAGTAGAAATACTCCATAAATTTTGGCATTCCAGGTGCTGTGATGGCTGGCGAAAGAGTGTTCTACCTGCATGTCCTCCTGATTTCTTTGCAGTGGCAAAATAAAGTAGATTAAATAAAGTGGATGGATGCATTTTAGTGCCAGCACCCACCCCCCTCAAATTTGAGTGATATATTTTTCATTGAAAACTTTCACAACTACTTCTTCCATAGTAGTTTTGTAAAGTTTCCTCTGGTTCAAAAAATGGTTTGTTATGTGGCGCAGGGAGTCAACTATACGAGAAATATCAAACTACAGCCCCCTCGGTCAGGTGAAAATTGGTGTGTGGTTCTTTTGATTCAAGCCAAAGCGTGTGAAACACTCTGGTGTTATATGAATTTGTAACTTTGTCACAGAAATGCTGCATTCGAATAATGAAAATATCTCAAATGCATTGCTAATTGTATGGGATTTTAAACTGTCCATCAGATATGCAACAGATTCAGAAGAGACGATTCTGTTTCTTGCACTGAAAACTAAGCTCTTGGTCTTTTGTCTCCTGAATTCCATGTACAGCAGAGCTGCTTTTAAATAACTTTTCTGCATGATCTCACAAAACCTGCCTACTCCTTCCTCCTGAGAGAATACTATCTTTGTGCACACTGACAAGGATGTTTCTCTTGCTTTAGTATGCCATAAAAATATACAGCCCTCCTCAGCATCAGTTCCACTGATCAGCTTTTTAAAATTCATTCTGAAATACAGACTGTCATATTGCAAATTCCATCATTAAAAGAACAAAATGTTATTTCGCTTTGCTGGCTGGGTAACTGATTTAAACTAACTGGCTCCCCCTGGCGGTTGTCAGAGGGAGGATCTAATGCTGTAGCTCAGTCAAGCAACCTTGAAGGGCCACTTTAGGGCTGGGAAAACTGTGGTTCTCCAGATGCAATTGGATTCCAGGTCCCATTAGCCTCAACCAGCCTGGCTAATGGCAAGAGATGATGGGAGCTGTAGCTCATTAGCATTTGGAGCTAAGTTATACAATCGTCCATTTATAGTTCTCATTCTCATGAATAAGATCATTCGTTCCTATCAGTCAGATTTTATATTAAAACCACTGGAAAAAGTGTATATGAAAAGGTACCTGAGTGTTCTTTGGATAACATGTCTCACGGCTATAATTTTTTTAAAAAAGTTAAAAGCTCTGATGTGTTGGATGCTACATTCTTTTGCCAAAAGGAGCCCCTTGCTGTGCGTTGGGGGGAAGGTCAGGTCAGTGACAGAGTCTGAACTCCCAAATTGCTCTTTGAGCACAAAGAGTTGTCAGAAGGCAAGTTCAGAAGCAGAGAACAAAAAGCACGCCTGCTTTTGAGCTGCGCTGCTGAGCTATAACTGCAAAGCTATATAATAATGTGTCGACTTAATTTCCACAACACTACAATATAGGAGATTTGATCCAAAATGTCTCTGTATGGACATATTTTAAAAAACATTGGCCACAGTAGAGACCATCATTTTAGAAAAAGAAAAGAAATGTTGCAAAAGTGTGTTTTGTTTTATTTACCTATAGGTAATTTAAACTCCTGCCCTGCTTAGTACTCAAGTGGCTAAAGAAGTTTAAAATATAGGCATCAACAAACAACAAGGAGACAAAGGATTCCCCCAGACAAGCCAAAAGTTCTGGAAAGTGCTAAGCTGTTCTAGTTTTGGTTGTCATTCCTCGTCATTGTTGTTCACGATCAGCATGCCCTAAACATACCAAGATTTCAACCATTCTCTTTTTTCCTTCCTTAAGATGTGACTAACTGAGGTGTGGACAGAGTTTGTTTCCCTCATCATCGTCCCTTCTGTGAACTCAACATCTCTTCCTTCCACTTCCATCCCTGCCTGTTCTTCCAGTATTCATGTTCATGGTCTGGCATTTTTTAAAAATAATCAGTCATGACAGGAGTGACCTGGATGATGCAAAAATGCCATCCAGGTCAAGCCTGTCATGTTTGTTTATTTATTAAAAATATTTTTCACATTTGTGCAAAAGTCCTGTAGATATAAAATGCTACAGCACTGTAGCACTATCACTGCAGGAAAAACAATGTAGTGTGGATGCTATACATCACAGAGGAAGCAACCTGATAACTGGAACTGTAATGAGGGATGGGAGGTCTGAGGAGAAGTTCTGTGGCAAAAATCACACCCCCATTCAACAAAGCATCAGTGGAATAGTAGAAGTACATCAAGAACTGAGACAATGGATGAAAATGTGGGAATTTACCACTGCCTGTATCAGAAATTCCCAGAACAGAAGTTAGGGGGAAAGTCTTGCTTTGTCCTGGGTTTAAAAAGCCATGGTTAGTTCCAGAAATTCACCAGGACCAAGACAGGAAATATATTATAAAGCTATCTTTTAAAAATCCCAAGAAGTACAGGTACAACGCTGGCCAAATACTGAGGCTTTTGGCCAGTTTGGACCCCCCAAACCCTTTCTAGCACTGGCAGGCTTTTCTCTGCTGGGGCTCTTATGTCCTTTAACAATTGTGTGAAACAGTTAGACATTTGGCCCATCTGCAACACAACTTTGGTGATGGGGAAGCACCTCACTTGCTACATTTTCACACCTCAGTTAGCTCGTAAATGTAGAAGAACCTGGCCACAGTAGTTTGGTAAAAAGAATAAGCAGCCTCATTTCATAAAGGAATTGGACTAGTTGTAGATAGCCATGTAGTTTTAAATGCCTTGGGAAGCCACAGAAACCACTGGAGCAATCCTCTCATATGTGGAGATTCTCAAACTGTGTCATAGGATGTTTCCTAGATGTGGCTGAAGGAACACTCCCCACCACACACACACACACACACACACACAACCTTCTCAGCAAGCTCTGCCAGACTTTGACTCATTTCTCATGTCTCAAACTGCAGTTTAGTAGGCCAGTGAAGAAAGGCTTTAGCAGGAACAAAGAAGCAAAAGCGACCGAAAAAGCTTCACTCGCTTAGCTTCTGCACATCAGGTGTTCTCTTCCACACAAGGATCAGAGTCAGTGGTGGCTCAAGGCCAAGCAGGGGGTTCCAGCAGGAGTCCGACTTCAAAGAAGGACCCTGGACAACTCAGACTGGAGCTCAGCTTGGAGGCTGACGCGTGAAGCAGGCTCCTGGGCTGCTTTAGCAGCAGAAGCTTAAATGGGGCAATAGCTCAATCAGGGCAACAGACTCCATATACAGTGGGAGACTCTTCTGATACTTGTAGGTCCTGGACAGGGGAGACGTCAGTCTTCCTCTATTTTGTTCCCATATGCCATTTTCTCCTTGCACGACGACAACAGAAGAATTTCAACACAGTTTTTAAGCACTATTGGTATTTCAGCACTTTGCTATGGGAGATTTAGTTGCATAAAATCGGGTGGTTCTCCTGTGCAGAAAAAATACATTTGGACAGAATGCATTTGTACATTGTGCAAAACACTGTTTTCTGTGCAAAAATGTTGTCAGGCAGTGGTTGCACAGAAAATTCATGCAGAAAACATTGTGCATGGTTTTTATCTGCAGAAATCCCTGCATGTTCTCAGAGTGCATGGGAATTACATAATTTGCGTTAAAGTTACACAATTTATGCAGACACAAAGATCCTTGTGTCAAAAAACAACATGTGGTTTTATTGCATGTTTTTTGTGCAGATTTTTTTTTTGCAAAGATTCTGCATCATTTTCATAAATACAGTGTTGGAACCCCATCATCATAGTTACTATTGATGATACCCCCTGAAATCTATCTTTGCTGCCGGCACCAACCCAACCAAAGTATTCCTGGCATTATGGAGACCAGAGCACTAGGAGATGATGTCTGTAGCCTGCTCCCAGTTGCAGGGTTTCTTGAGCACATGGAGCTAGAGAGATCCCTCTGGGTCCTACCACAGCTGTTTGTCCAAAAGCACTCCTTGACCAGGAGCATACTGTGGATGTCCATTCCCAGTACCCAGTCTTCAGTGCCTTGGAGATGTTTGGCTGCCAGACTGCAAAGCTATCTTTTTCTGACCACATTTGGGGATTCATGACCATAAACACGAATCCCTAGCAGTAACAATATTGTTAAGTCCAGCTTATGATCTTGTCGCTGATGAGCAGGATACCAGCAAACAGTTTTGAGCAGGAATCATTACATGTAGGGTAAATCATACATTTTCTTCCCAAAACATGTTATCTGCACAGAAAAAAAGAAATGTTTTGTCCAAATGAGTTTTCCTTAATGAAGTTCCATAGGGTGAAGAATGTACTTCCTTAATGAAGTTCCATAGGGTGAAGAATGTAGTATCTCGTCTCTCTTTTTTTTTTCTCATAAAGTGTTTTGCATCTCATTTACATTGATGATGCAAATGGTAACGGGTATTCTTCACTGGGCGCTTAAGCAGCTGTAACGTCTGACACCATGGGTGAGGTGTAATATCACGTCTCTTTCCAGGCTAGAGTCCTTGGTCTCTGAGGATAACGGCAGTAAAACCTCCTCAAGCCAGAGCTGGGATGGCAACACAGGTTCCTCAGGGTCGAGGGCTTCTAAGACAGCGGGGTCACCTGGAGCTGATGTGGATAGGGTTTGGAATGTTCAGCTTCAAAATTAATTTGTTAATGTCAAATGCAAGAAATGAAGAGATTTATTCTCTGCCATTAATGTTAATGACTAAAACAGTTTAGTTCATTACATTGCATTAATTGAGTTGTCAGTTTTCAAAACAAATTATTGGATTCTCAGAGAATAGTGTCGGCTGACACCGTTGACCGATAGCAGCACGCTTTGTTATTGGCTCCTTCAAAAGTGCTCTTTTGCCATTTTAAATTTGTCTCCTGCAATCTGCCACATTTTCCAGATGGATTACAAATCCCATAATACAACTACTGCCTTGATATAGAGGATGTCCATTACATTTGGAAACTGTCAGATGGGCAGGAGGTATCAACTTGTAACTCGTTCAGTTAAAGCTGGTTACTGATCTGAGCATCTCTTCTGTTCTTTTCAGTCCCCACAGCACACATGTACACTATTCACTCACCTGTCAAACACCTTGATTGTTAAAGGTTAATAAGCAGTTGTGTGTGTTGGGGGAGATTTCAGTTAGAAGACACTGATGTATAAATGCATATAAAAATGCAACAATAAGTGGCTGGGTGAAGAATTATTAGTCAGAAATACTTTTGTGCCTCTGAATGTATGCAGAACATTGTTTTTCATAAATAAATTAGTGCAAGTTCTCTGATTCGCTACTCATAGAGGAGAAACATGGTTTGCAAAGATCAATGATTGAACAAATGTTTTGCATGCAAAAGCCAAGAATCCCAAATTCAGTCTATGGCATCCCCAGATATCTAAGAAGCACTATTCTCCACATTCATCTTTACTTAATACTTGTTTATTTAAACCTCTGAATATTGTACAGTATCGCTAGTCAATTAAAGTGATTATTGAGCCCGTTCATTTTCTTTTCTGGCTCTCTTTCATATGATGCATGAGAAATGCTTGGAGCAAAGGTTCTGGAATTGAAGTAGCATAGGAACTGGTGAATATATGTTGTTAAAAAGCCTTTTTGGGCAGATCCAGTCTGGACAAACCCTCAAGTATGTATTTCTTCTCTTGTCACTTAAGAAATATTGGCTTATTAAAAATGGAAGCCCCAATCTATAACTCCTTATCATAGCGTAAAACCTGTTGAACTTAATGGCACTCTTCTCTTAATAGTTATATTTTTAAAAGAAAGACATGTGTGTGACAGGGCAGGGGGTTAGCTAGCAGAATCTCTTCCCTCCAAAATCACTCACTAGGGCTTCCAGGTGCTTAATAAGTCTAAGCAAGTCCCTCAAAGTACATTGACTTATGGAAGCAAAGTGGGATGCATAGACTTTGTGAGGGAGAATGTGAAGCTAACAGAGAAGGGAAATGGGAAGGAATGGGGAGAAAAGTTTTTACTCGCTCACTTTGTGAGCAATAAATACATTAAAGGAGTACAATTGCAGCTCACCTCAAATAATAGCACACAAAACTAGAAATAAAAACAATGAGAAGTGGAGGTAGAGAATTGAAATAACTCACTACTCTCATCCCCACTTACCCAGAAAGACCCCAGCACCTTCCATGCAGCCCAATAAAGGAGGTGGGGGGACGTTAGCCTTCCACCTAGAAGCTCTGGCCTTCTGGAAGAACTATGGCTACCCGAGGACCACGTTTCAAGCAATCAAATCACTCTCCCACCTTTTGATTTCTCGCTTCCAGGCAGGGGCTCAACATTTTTCTTTCTCTCTACTCTCTTGCTTCTAAAATCTACAAAGCAGCAGCAGGTTAAGAAAAACAAGCCAAGCAGCACAGATCCATGTCCTGCATTTCTTCTAGTCCTAACTTTTTTTCACTTGATTCTGTCTTGCACTATTATACCTAGCAGAGAGAGAGAGAGCCATCCCACATTAAAAAAATTCTAAATACTTAAAATACAAAATTTGTTTAAATGTATGAAAAACTCCACTGTTTATCAGGCAGTCTATGGTGATCAGCTATGTGAGGTGAGAGGAAGAAACAAATAATTTTTTTAAAAAAGGATTCACTGAATATTTTTCCACATTCTTTCTTGTCAAAAAAAATTATCAATGAACAATTTATGTTTCATGACTCATTTAAGCAGATGTAGACATAGGCATGAAGCCTATAGTTAATAAAACTATGACTAGCTGGTCGGACAAATTATCTTTCTCTTCATCTCCCTCCCCCCCACCAAAAAATACCTGGTAATACACTGTATAATTATAATGCTTTTTCAGAAGTGTGAAATGTTACACATTAGTTCCATGTTTGCTAATAACTGTTTCTTCAATTGATGTCCTACAGGCCAATCACTAAGCATTTTGATGAGTTTAATATAATTGAACAATGCAACATATTATATGCCATTTAGTGGCCTAAGCGCATTAGTCCCCCATTAGATAAAAAGCCAGTGTCATTGTACTGTTATGGTAGGATGCAAAGGAAATATATTAAGTCTTGATCAGCATCATCTTAACCTCACATGTTCAGAAACCATTATGAAATGACTAATTTTGCTAATAGGCTTCTTCTAGAACAGAGTATGAATAAAAATGAAATAGGCATGAATGCTATTCACCATTGTTCCCTTTGCAATTAGTAACAAGGAGTGAATGAAACCCAGTCTATACCTGCCTCATTTCAGACAAAATCAAATTACCCTAGTTCCTGTGTTTTATCTATTTACTGCAAAGGGTCTTCTCTAGCAGACTGGACTGCTAGAGGTCACCACAGTGCCCTCATTTGTTCTTTGGTTCCTTTGGAAGCAGCTGAAGAATGGACAAACAGTGTTCATGGCATTGCAGGTAGAGGTGAGCTTTACTGCAAATTAATACATTTCAGCATTTACTCCTTCATTCTAATCATTTCACCTGCTTAAAACCAAGAAAACCTTTGTAATGTTAGGCCCCATGTGTCAGTTATGAGTTGGTAAATGCTATGGCTAATCAAGGATCACAGAATGAACAGAATGTCATTCTGTCAATACAATGGATCTAACCAGGTTTGAACACATGATGACGTTATTGAGGGCAAGCTCTCAGTATGTAGTGATTTCTGCCCTTCTTAGAATTGTCACTTGGAGGAATCCAACCAATTGTTCTCATTCGAAATGATTTCACAAGCAAACGGTTCATCTCCTCCTTCTTTTTTCTATGATTTCTGAAAATTTTCCCAAAGAGGGATGCTATATATTTCCACTAGTGGCTTGCTCCAGTTAACTTTGGAGAAAAGAAGAAAACTGGATGAGGGAAAATGCCTCATGTATCTGAGATTATATTGCAGTCACTGAGGGAGACAGCTCATGGTTGTATTAGTTTGAGTGTCAAACTAGGACTCTAGGAGACGAAGACTCAGATGCCCGCTTGGCCATGAAAACCAACTGGGCAGGGCACCCTCTCCACCACAGAAGAAGGCAATGGCAAACTCCTTCTCAGAAACTCCTACAAAGAGAACTGCATGGTAGGTTTGTCACAGGTCGGAAATGACTTCAAACCAGATAACAACAACAACATGTCTTTTTCTGTTGGCATTTTGTGATCCAATCTAGGGACTTCTTTCTTTTCACTGAATGTGTAATTTACACACTACTATTCATCCTCAATTTCTCTTGGAAAATGGAAAGTTTTTTTTTAAAAAAAACCCTGAAATGCTTGTAGGGGTGGAGCAGATTACGAAGACTGCACATTCTGCATCAACTCAGGTTGTTTGAGTTTTGCTCTTCTTCCTCTCACTACTGCTGAGCATGGTCCTAGACAAATGTGGCAAGTGTCATCATAGAACATGGCTCTTCCTCTATGAGGACCAAGGGATGAGATGAAAAGCATCTCAACAGATCTGTAATCCATCAGTGACTTGCTGGTTTTCTTAAGCATGCTTCCAAAGAATCACACAATTAATTTTGCATACCCAGGGATCAGGGATTGTGAATGTATGGTGGAGGGCTCTGATTGGTGTTTCTTTAGCCTCATTTCCTCAGCCCTCTAAATCTGTATTTTAAATGGTGGATGGTCTGGAAAAAACTGTAGCATATGGGTAGTCTGGAGTAATTCAAAGAACAAAAAAAGCTTTTTAAAATTTCACCAGTTGCACAACAGTAAGTGTTCTGGTCTTTATACTGTGCTCTGTGTTTCATCTTCAAAACTGAAACTTCAGTAAAATCCAACTCTGTGCTATTTATGATAGTTTGGGCTCATTTTCTGTTTGTCTCAGCCATATATCACACTTTAAAACATTTTTGCAGAAATTTTAACAGAACTAAATATGCCATGAATGTTCTTTCCAACTCTTTGCTATTTTGTGATAGATTTTTTTGTGCTAACGATTGAAGGATTTGGAGTCTTGCAGTTGCCAGCTGTAAATTGCATTGACTCATAATGGCAGATTTTATAATGCTAAGATGCCTTAATGTATAGTGTTTGATGAGCCAGTTTGGATTTTCATTGGTTTAGATGTGGTTTAATTCTTTTTTCCCCTGTAACTCTTTTATTGCAATCCTCATTTTTAGCAGCAGTCTTTTATTATACTCTTTTTCACGTAGGGAAAACAATGCTATGTTTTTTCCCCAAATGAATGGCTTGAAGCAAAGCAATAACATATTGGTATTTTAATTCACTTATTAAATACATGCATTGAGATATATATATATTTTATATATGTATGTGTGTGTGTGTATGTGTGTGTGTGTGTGTGTGTGTATATATATATATCACAAACCTAAAATGGTAGCATTTTTTCCTTACCACTTTTTTTTCCTGGTGTGTGTTGAGAGTTGCATAAGCTAAATTATTTACAGTTTGTAGACTCACAAAAGAGAAGCAGATTTGGGTTATTTACTTTACTGATAAGGAAAGAGGATTGAAGTTGCTGTGATACGCTGCTTTGTTAATTTCGTATTTGTTCCCTGGAGTATAAAAATCTTTTTAAAGAATTCACTCAACTGGCAGGCTCTTTTGAAACTGCATGGAAGTAGTGAGATTAAACAAAAACATGAAAAGATCTTAAAAATATAAGTCAGCAAATGTTTGATAAAAATAAAAGTGCTTGGTAGTGGGGAAAGAAACCTCTTTGAGCTCAATTTATTTGTTCTCTAGGAATGGGCCCTCCTGCATTTTGCTGGGGAGCAACCCTTATGATCTCTTTGCTTCAAGTGATACGGAGCTTCGAGTGCTGAAATAAAAGGCGCTTGCATACTATCATAAAAACAACAGAAAAAGACTGGACTGGAGAGCCATTCCCTAATGAGAGGATGATGATCTACTGCAGAGTTGGAAAGAAAAAGTTTAAAATTTAATGGTTGACTGAATTTTTCCTGATGCAAAAAAGAACACTTCTGTGCATGTGTAATGTCCCATTCTAATACTAAAGATCTTCTCTCTCTTTCTCCTCAGTTCCAGACATGGCTGGATGACTGATTGACTGATTGATTGAATTTATATCCTATTTTTCTCCCGAGACAGGATTCAATTCAGCTTACAATAATTTTAAATAGCTTAAGCTATATTGTCAGTTTCCAAAAGTTAAACACGAATTAAATAATATTATGTATAAAACATGGTAAAAAACAGTTAAAAACATATTGAAAACATAAATACCAGTAAAAGATTAAAAATACAACCCACCACTTCTCTCTCTCTCTCTCTCTCTCTCACACACACACACACACACACACTATTGCTCCATAATTAAAATCCATAGGGCTGAGTGAATGCAAATGTCTTTACCTGCTGGGGGAAAGAGAAGAGTGAGGGGGCCAGCCACAGTTCCACTGCCCAGAAGCAATCACTGATAAGACTCTTTCCCATGTCCTCACCCAAAGCACCTGCAAAGGTGGTGGGGCAAAGACAAAGTCATCCCATGAAGGTCTTAAAACTTGAGCTATCTTACATAAAGAGAGACCGTCTTTCGGGTAGTCTGGACCCAAGCTGTGTAGGTCAATCATTGCAAATGACCCTTTTCCATTTGCTATAAACTTTGTTCTGTATTAATATCTTTCCAATGAGAGCCAACGCGAGGTAGTGGTTTGAGTATTAGTCTATGACTCTGGTGACCAGGGTTTGAATCCCTGCTCAACCATGGGAACCCACTTGGTAACCTTGGGTAAGCCACACTCTGTCAGCCTCTGCTTACCCTGGACCCCCTTTTGTGTCTGCCATGTGGGAAGCAGACACATGGTGAGTTGTGTTGTTCTCGTCTGGGAATAAAGGGGGCATTCCACTGGCTGTGTGTTTGTGTTTTTGTGGCTTCCAGTTGCCTGTCAACTTACTATGACCCATGAATTTTTCATAGGCTTTTCTTCGGCAAGGAATACCTAGATGTGGTTTTGCTAGTTCCTTGCCTTTCCTAAATTTCCACTGGTATGTTTTCTCTTTAACCATTTGACAATTTCCCCTGATGGAAATATTTGAACTGCTCTGGGAATTATTAATTAAATTATGGATACATTTTTCCCGGCTGCATTTATTCCTGATGTTGGTGTTGTCTGCTTTCTTTTGTTTGCACAAGAAAGACTAATCTGTTAAAATGAAGACAGTTGCAATATATTCTTCACTACCCATACTGCACCCACTCTGATGTTCCTTTTCTGCTCTCAATTTAGCCTTGTTCTTTCTGTTACCGTTAAGGCCTGATGTTCTCTTCCTTGTGACATTTCATTTTAACCATCTCCATCAGCATCTATTTGTGTTTCAGACCTTTCATGCCTGTCCTTATATCCAGCAATTGGTTCTAATGTAGCTTGCTTGATATTGTATGATGTTATTATCATTCTTTATTGGCCAGCTGTCTGTAGTCATTTATAAATATATAAATCTCAAGGTGCTCAATGGATGAATAATTTATTAATAAAAAGCCCAATGAGTTTCAGCCTGTGCATGCTCTCAGAGGCCTTCTTCAGAGGCTTTATAAAACCATAAAAAGAGACAACACATAAATACATAATAAACCAAAGCTTAATTTTCTGCTGTATGAAATGCTTTTTATATTTTGTACACTGCCTATGAAGTGCACTTGGGTGTGTATGTGTACCTTCAAGCTGAGTGTTGGCTTATTGTAGCCTCACAAATTTCACAGGGTTTTCTTAGGTAAGGAATCCTGAGATGTCGTTTTTCCAGTTCCTTCCTCTGAAATATAGCCTACAGACCCTGGTATTCCTTGGTAATCTGTCCAAGGACAAACCAGGGCTGACTGTGCTTGGCTTCCAAGATCAGACAAGACCTGGTGCCTCTAGGGTATTTTAGCCCTGTATCCCACTGACTAGCCATACTTCTCCCCACACACAAAGAAAAATGGCAGTTTTCTTGGACTACCAGTGGGCAGGATCTCAGGGCAGGTCTGCAAGGAAACTTGTTTCTTCTGGTTCATTCTAACAACCAAAGCAAGAGATGCCAAGCTGGCATTCACTTCACTGGCTTTCCCACATTTCTGATTTGCTTTTCTTGTTATGCTCTGAAGTTCAGCTATATTGCTAGGAAGGAATTTTTATCTGCATCTAAGTGAGCTCTATGATGTGGGGGATTGCCTTACCTATAGGAATGTTGTGCTAACATAGTGCCATCACTGTACATGGCACTTTACAAATAAAAGAACAACAGCAACACAGTTCACTGCCCTCAGGTTCATAATCTAATCAAGACATCCCACAAAAGGAAAAAGCGATCGCAGCATGGGAAGAGATGAAGTCCAGCATAGACTACTGCTGTTTCTCTCCCTCCGAGGCTAGGACAGTGGCAGCTGGGATATAGGGAAGGTCTTTTATCTGCTTCTGGACCTAGGCATGTCGAAGCTGGCCTGCTTCTTTTCTTCCTCCAAGACCAGGGCGGTGGATGCAGGGCCTTAATATATGCTGGAGACATATGTCTAGATCCAAAGCTGATGCTAACATAGAATGGGATCCTTGCTCCTCTTTGGGGGTCTTATA
This sequence comes from Ctenosaura bakeri, assembly GCA_948474755.1. Classification (NCBI taxonomy): domain Eukaryota; kingdom Metazoa; phylum Chordata; class Lepidosauria; order Squamata; family Iguanidae; genus Ctenosaura; species Ctenosaura bakeri. The sequence continues at coordinate 163,826 of CAOLHI010000654.1, forward strand.
AGTAACCCTGAGGGTGTCACTAGAGTGCTTTACTCCAGTTGGGGACTGCACTGTCTATCACACTCTCCAGTAGTAGGATCATTGGCTGTAGTGATACCACTCTATTGGGATCCCAGAAGGTATGGTAGATGGACAGTTTGTGCTATCTAATGCTAGATTCTTACCCTATACCATGTCAGACTCTGAGCTGTAGCCAATCTGTTTTGTGACCATTTATATACTAATTCAACCAATGTGCTCTTATCTCTACATTCTTCCCCACTATGTGTTGCTGGCTCAAGAAGTAGCTGCTGGTATATATGTAACTGCAAAGCTAAGCCTGGAAAATATTTATGATAAGCTTCTTTTTATGTTTGTAGGTGCTGACACCTCGTCTTCCACTGTGGCTCCAGTCATTGTAATCCCTCCACGTAATACAAGTGTGGCAGCTGGGAGTAATGAAGCCGTCCTGGAATGTGTGGCCAATGGCAGGTAATGTAAAGACACAGGCATTCTGTTTAATTCAAAGTGATAATACACAGAAGAGAATGCACAGCTCACTTTTTACTCAAGAAATTGGAAATAATGGATCTAGTTAGGTAGATTTTGCTACAGTTCCCAGTTCCCTGTGAAAGGAGTGAGTGTGTTTTTTTAATAATTAGTGCTCTTTACAACTGAGTTATAATGAAAATAAGATCTGTCATGCAGCTGAATTTTTGTTTCTTTGCTTGCTTTTCCCCCCTTGTTACTATGATACTGGTTGCTTCTTGGCTTGGGAGAGTAAGTTAAGAAATAAATGGTCATTATTTATACAAAACTACAGAAAAATCAGAAACTCAAAGCTGTCTTGGGCACTGTTGATGACAAGTATCTACAATGCTAGCAGCACAAAATTAATCATGGCATTTTTCCTTATGCCATTTCTGTTTACATCTATATCTTCTTGACCCCTGTGTAAGCACTGGGAAGCTATCTGGGTACCACAATAGTGTTAAATGAATACTGGGAACCTAGATGTTTTTTCTTATTCCTCATTTGAGAGTCTGACTATCAGTACAGTGTCAGGGAGCATTGTGGGAAAAAGAGAACAATATGAAATCTTCCTAGAGCCAATTGATTTGCTTCTACCTTGTGAAAGCAGAGACATTCTTAATCATAGTTAGCGCAGTCTCTCAAATTGAGTTATAATGAAAATTCCTCCCATACAGCTTTTTCCCAAGTTGTGTTTATTTTTAGTATTCTTTGCTTAGGCAAACCAGATAATTAGCATTTGAAAGTTCCATCACTGTTGCAATTAGCTATGCTTTTTGAATGGCACTGTAGTTGTTCCTTTTTTGCTTCTCTGATGCATCCTTCCGCATAAGACCTCGGAGTTGAGTCAGGATTTATTTCTAAGTGTCCAGTGCTCAGTGTGCCTGCAGTCCTGGAAGAGTTAGGTGAGTCATATGTTCAGTCTGTGTTATTACTGCAGATAACATAATTCACAGTAATAATTGGCATGACTTTTACCCTCGCAGGCCCGCTGAGAAATTAAGCATAGCCTGGAAGAGGAACGGAATCAAAATAACCAGTGGAGTTAGCAGTTTCGGGAGACGTCTTGCTATTGCCAACCCAACCTCTGCTGACATTGGAATGTATGTCTGTGAGGCACAGTTGAGAGACAGCCCTGTTGAACCAGAGAGAGCAAAAGCTTTCCTGTCTATCCTGGGTAATTCTGCTTTTTCCTAACATGAGCCTTGAACCAAAGTACAATAGGAAATAGAAGTGGTTATTTTAATCTTTCACTGACCTTACAGTTGAACTCCTCTGCTGCAAATGGAACAAAAGAGGTGAAGTAGGGTTATCTTGGAAATTAATTCAGCTATTCCTCTTTATGAATACAAATTCATCAAGAAGATTCTTTCCCTTTATATTAACGTTATGCAGAATGCTCTGTGAATCTGAAACTGTGATCGTGAAACTGGAAGAAACATACTTGGTAAAATACTAATCAGCCCGCTTATATGTCGTGGTTTCTAGCTGTATCAGTCCTATGCTCACTGCCACCTCATTCATGGGGAAGATTTTTGAAAAGTGTTCTTATTATTTCCTTTTACTTGTGATCATTTCTAGAGAAGTAACCTTTTAGTTCTGAGGTACAAGCATGGATATGCATATACATCAGTAGTGGAGACTGTAAACAGTGAGGTCAGAGGGAAATTAAAAGTTCACTGCAATCCATAAAAGCTCAAGCTAAAATAAATGAGTTGACCTTACAGGTGTCAGTCGATCCCCCACACTTTCTTTTTTAAGTACAGACTGTAATACCTACTCTCCAACTGTCCCAATCTGGCAGACAGTCCTGATTAATCCTCTCCTGTTTTTGAGCTGCTTTTAAAATGTCCCAGTTTTTCTGTCGTCCTCCCACTTTCCCCCTTGGTCCTTAGCTTACTTCCATTGCTGCAAACTACATGCAAAGTGCAAAAATTGCAAAACTACTTTACACTCAATTAACTCGGCTAGAGGAGAGGACAGGAAGGGGCAGACTCCTATTCTTTCCTGTAGGGTCTGGCAAAGTCAAACTGCTGCAGACTCTCTTAGCCTGTGTGTTGTTCTTCACTAATAACCTTTGCCATCTCAACCACACTCTGATGTTGCTTGTCTGCACGTGCCCCAGTTTTCACCCATTCGAAGGTAAGGTAACAATCATTTCATTAACATTCCAAAAATGGTTGTTGCTGATCTACTGTCTGAATTGCTGGAGTGAAAGATTTGCTATTTTGTCATGGAATCTGGACATGGAGGGGGGGGCAGGTGTTCAATCCTAGACTCTGTCCTCTGTCTAATTAGTGCCCTGAATTTGTCAACCAACTAGATAGAAGCTAGATCTGATATTTCTGTTTCTATTCGTGTACAATACAGAAGTCCCACAATGCAGCCATTGTGAATCAAAGCTGAAAAGATATGCTGCTTTCTTGTCTTGTAGCTCAACAGTTCACCTCCATAATCTCCCTTGAAGGGCAAAGCACTAACCTTTTATTCAACCTGGCATTTTGTAAATCTTCTGTTTTAAACTCCTGACTGCAATTTCTGTTTCTTCTTCATCGTCACTGTGCCTCAAATGCATAGTGTCAAAGCCTGCGGAGAGCCACAAACAAAGCATCTAAAACTGAGACTTAATGGTATCCCAGCCTCCACTCTCCATTGTGCATACCAGTGGTAGGAACTAACTCATTTATCAATTAAGTTTCTAACTTAAGGAGACAGCTTAATTTGATTGGCTTTAGCTGCCTTTCAGCATAAAGTTATTAATTAATGAAATTAGAGGGTGAGCTAAAAGTCAATATTGCACCCATTTCCTACCTGTTAGGCCATTATCTTCCCTAATTTCATGACACATTCATCTGAGCCTGAGAAAGTGGTCCACTCACTGCCTGTTGGGTTTGTACTTATTATTGTGATGGTATGTGCTCTTTTTTGTTTGCTACTCTCACATTCAGAAAGATCTTCCAGTGTCCCCACAGAGACTTGCTGAGAGAGTAGTGGGTGCCGCGAGACTTACCTAGGATCTTGCTTGGTTGCTGGTCATACAGGATTTCTGAGAACATTAATAGAGCTATTATGACTTTGGCAGCTGTACTAAAAAGAGTTCATTCATTTAAGAAATTTCTATGTTGCCTGCCATCCCATAAGGGCTCCAGAGGTGATGAACAAATAAGAGCTACTAGAATGTTACAAAGAAAAAAACATCATATTGAAATACTCTATATATACTTTTAAAGGCAGCCTAAGAACAGTCCTGAAATACAGTTTTAAGACAGTTGAAACAGAGCAATTGCAAACACTGAAGGCAATTGAAGAGTTCTCATATCTGGCCACGTAGTCTCAGTCCTCTGTGTTTATCCTTCATTGCCACCTCAGCAGCAACGTTCAGGAGGTGTTTCCTTGAGTCACAGTTCTTTCTTCTGTTCTGGCTTGATGGGGAAACCACTTCTAGTAAGCTAGCTGCTAGGGACCAAGAAAAGGAAGAACACATTGCTTGCCTGTAACTGTAGTCCTTTGACTGTCACCTTTGAACTCACACAACCCACCCTTCTTCCCTATCTCTGAATTTGGACCTATAATCCTATGACTGCAGACTGTGAATGGAGGGGAAGATACGAGGGTATGCCTAAGCATGCATGATGGAGGATACAGATGGGGTTCTTCCAAATGTCTCAGCTGTAGATCATTCTGATCACAGTTCTCTGCAGGTTCAGAAATCATCTGCATGAATTCAGTGATGCTCACGTGAAGAACCACAGTTACATGTAGTCAACCGGCTCTTTTTCCAGGTGCTTTTATGATTTGTTTACGACTTGCACTGTTTTATTTTCCATTTCTTTCTCAAGACATCTAGAATTATTATCATTCTATATGAAAGAAAGGAAGAAGTAGGGGATGAGTGAGAGGTAGACAGTTCTCAAGGTATACAAGACATCCCCACGTCCTCTGACCAAACCCACTTATATCACAACCGCAATCTATTATACTCTTGCCCGTTCTTGACACCATAAGTCTACCTTTTAAGTTGAGAGTTGACATTTCTATCTCTGAAAATGTAGAGTATACCCTATAATATATTCAGGGGACTGGAAACATTTTATGTAAGTCAAGAAGTAGTTCTATTTCATTCCTTTACAAAGTTGTGTTACATCTTTCATCATTGTCTTCTCTTATTTAAAAATATACTTGGCAAAGTTGATTTTCAATCTTCCTCTTTTGCCTCTCTCTCTGTCTCTCTTTTTCTGCTTTGTTTTATTTCTTCAAATTATTATCTCCCAGCTCCTTTTCCTTTAAAAGAGCACAAACCCATTTCAATTATTTATGATTTTGATTTAAGCCTTTCTTTATCCCCACAATTTTATTGTGACTAATTTAATTTTGGTGCTATGCTGTCAGATCTTGCCTTCTGCAGTATTTCAAGCCACAGTTTCTACTAGTGCAGACAGCACTTAAGTATAACTCAGATAAAACCGAAAAACAAACAGTAGAAGGAAAAAATCTTTAAAATCACATTGCTGCTTTGATTAGTAGCCTGTATGCACTTACTTGTGATGTTTTATTTATTTCTTGCATCATTTTTATATCTGGCTGCTGATGAACAAAGCTCACAATATGAACAAACAGACAAAATGGATCAGTTACAAATTGGTTATCTGTTACTTTTATTGCGCCTTTTATACAACAAACCACTCTCATTTTGAGTATTTACTCAGAGTGTCAGCTTAGCCTGCTGGATTTTAGAATTTATGAAATTGTGAAACAGCAGGAAGGATTTTTAACAGGAAGCTTAGTATACCAAGCGATAGAATAATTCATGAAAAGGCGAGAGCTCCAAAATGGAACAGAGCCATTTCTTAATTAGCAAGAAAACAGAATAAAGGGGAAGATATAGGCAAGGATCAGAAATGATAGAAGAGCTTGTATAAAAGGGGTAAGTCTCTGTCACTTTTCTTGAAGGTGTTTCTTCTACAGCCTACATTATTAATATCTGTTTTAGTAGCGCTTAAGGACTCAATTATGTTTGTTCATTTGTGCGCATAAAATATTTGTAGGGTACACAAGTAGATAACACCCCATTGGAACCTCCACAACCTGGCATGAGGTACAAATCTTGAATAAGCGTTGGTACAAAATGCCATGTTAGAGAAACACTCCAGGGCTGATATAAGACTTTCTTTAGAATGGGAATTGTTTCCCACAGATCTTACCACAGTGGATATAAGGGACAAATGTGGACCTTTTTTCCCCACATGGTTGAAACCTGCATAATTATCTGAAATGGTAATTCATGTGCATTAAACGTAGGCATTTCTATTTTAGGGTTTTAGTAGGTTAGGTAATAATAAGGGCATAGGAATCTGATGTAATTCACCCAGAAATCTGCAAGCAGTGATTATAGTATGTGTTGAAAAGGTGAATTGGTAAAAATTATAGTTTAAAACAGACTTGAATAAAAATATATGAATGAGTGTGCTATTACAGAGGAAAGACAATGTAGACTATGGAAAAAGAAATTATAGTTCTGACAATATATAGGAAAGCTGAGTGTGTTGGTTTTAGATTGAACAATAGTAGACAGAACCAGTGAAATAGGATTATATTGTTTATGTATTTGGTCACCATGAGAGATTGTTAAGTTCTAATTGCTAGGAACCTCTTATAAAAGGCAAAGACTAAAAGAGCATATGAGATGATCCAGCCATAATTATCATAATTCTGATATATAGGGATGGCCAGATGACCTTCTGTTGATTGTAATATAGTTGATTAACTATATTGCAATTAGGAGGTCCTATACAGCAGTATAAAGAGAGATGACAGGAGGGACTTAATATCCGGAATAGATTAAAAAATGGCTTCAATTCAAAATTTATTGAAAAAAATGTAGAATGAAGAGTCACACATACACCAGATGAGTCTCTCATAAACCAGCATGGCTGAAGGATGCCCAAATGCCATTCTTGGTGTCATGGTGATAATTATTATACTGTCATGCAACCTCCTAACCTGGAGCACTGTTATCGTTTATGCTGTTTATGTCATGAGTGACAGAGGTTATCTTAAATGTCTCCCTTAAACTTCAAAAGAAAACAAAGGATCCACACGTTACACAAACCCATTCAGTGCGCTAGAGCCATTATGAGTCATAAACTCCCATAAAATTCCTCTAGCCTGTTTAGTGAGTTGCATCAGTGATGCATCAAGAAATAAAATGGTCCCTATCATGCTACTAACCTATAGCTGCATCATACTTTTCCAACAAGTGTGGGAAAGCTTCCCTTGATGTCTTCATATAGTCCCAGCAAAGATAAACGGAGGTGGTTCCAAACTCTGGTTTTATTAGCTGCAGTTGTTATAAATTTTTTAGAGGGTAGCGTGTTCCGGTGCTAGCACAGCAGCAGTTTGGGAAAAGATTTGTAGCAGATTAGATAACATATTTGTTGTGTTAGTGGCCATCTGAAGATTAAGTATTGCCATTGTGCTTGTTTGAAAACAAGACTGATTTTTTGGGGAAAAAATGCATTGTTTTCCTCATGTTCTTAAAGTCCTTTAATATTACAGTTATTTTTATACTGGCATTTCAATGGGAGTTATGAAATCCTGCCACTACATAAAATGAACAATTGTGCTTCAAAACAGATACTGTGGCTGAAAATAAAACTTGGACAAAGGGGAATACAGGGCAAAAATAGCCAAGATACACAGACATCCGAATGGTCTGGCAGGACAAAGCAGCAATATGAAGCTCAGTGTTAAGGACGAGGACAAGATGGAGTGGAATGGCACAATGGAGAATACCCTTTTGCTGTCTAACATAACAGAAACAAAGGTCTATTTCACTCTTATAAAGGGACTTTCTTTTATATGTTACAATAATTTATCAAACATTTTTCTGTAACATAGCAATTTGGTTGAAATGTCTGTTCAAAACCAAGGGCGAAAAGCAATGATATCCGAGAAGAGAGGAAAATGAAATGTACACTAGTGGTACAAGAGGGAAACAAAAGAGAATGAGAGAAGGGGATGGGAGAATAGAAGATATGGTTTCCTATTGATGATCTAGACCATTGCTACTCAAAGTGGTGGTTCTTGGGCCAGTGCCAGTCCTTGGGCTATCGGCTGTTGGTCCCTGACAAGTTTCCAGAAAATTAAAACACAGTTGTACCCAATGGGAACAAATATAGTATATTTGTATACTATATAATATAGTATATAATATAGTATATATAGTATATAACTATATAATATAGTATAGTAATGTATACTATATAATATAGCACCAGTGCCTGGAAAAAAATGCTGGTCCCCCACATCAGATGGCCTGAAAAGCAATGATCTAAAGACAGCCTACTCGGACTGTTTGTGTCTGTGGATCTTTACTTTTTGCCCAGAAAGTCTGATGACTCTTCAGTAGAGTTACAGAATATCTATAAATTGCATGTAGATTTAGGATTTGAGCAATTTTGACCAGAACATTCTTGAACTGCCATTCTCTGGGTGTTGTCAAGTTTTCTTGGATTTTCTCTATAATTGTTAAATATCCCAAACTGAGTAAGTGAATTGTTTTAAATTAGGCCTGACACCAGAAAGTGATATATTAATTCATCCAAAATCATTATCATTAATTCATCTAAAATTAATTCATCCAAAATCATTATCTTTAATTCATCCAAAATACTGTTGTACATAGTTTAAATAACTTTAAATATTTTAGATCTATTTTTAACTCATTACTATTATTATTATTATTATTATTATTATTATTATTATTATTATTATTATTGCCACAATTAGTCTTTGTGTCATAATGCTGATCCATGTTTAGCTTGTGGTCTACTAAGGTTTCTGGATCATTTTCAAATGTACTGATTTCAAGTCAGGTGTCTCCTCTTGTACATCTGATTTTTTTTCCCTGCCTAAATGCAGAACCAAGATTTATTCCTGTTGAAATTCTTTTCACCGCCCTCTTTTGTTTTGACTCAGGTCACCAACTAGCTAAGGTGATAAGTGAATAAAGACTGTGAATTCAGTTCTTCTTTGTTCTACTTCTACTCCAAAGACTTTATCCTTTATTTCACACTAGCTCTGTTGCAAGAGACTATAATCTATGTACAACTTAAACTTTCAACTGTCTTAGAAGTGCCATCCAAAGCAAGTTGCCAGGTCTCAGTGAGAGATCAAATACCCCCATATGGACACCTGACCTTGATAGCATTAATAGTTTGTCGGGTTGTTACTGTGTTAATTGAGATGTATTGGGTTGAAGTATATATGCCTTGCTCCATGGTAAAAAGTGTGTGTGTGTGTGTGTGGTGGGTGTATGTATGTGTGAGAGATACTTTAAGCATTTTTCTTTTGGAAATCAATGGTACCATAAAGTAGAAACACAGCAAGCGACGGTGCTGTTCTTTTTGATTTGATTCTTTTTTGGAATCTGTGTTAGATCCAAGCAGGAGGAGACTGTTAAGAAAGCCCTACAGGACTTCTGTGTCAAAAGACAGTAGAGGAGGCCAGGTCTTGCTGGACAAACCAATGAGCTGAAATGTTAACAAAGAGGATGATGACACCTGCAGTTTGGGATACAGAAAAAGAGTTTCAGTTTATTTATAGAAAGGTCCATTTTGAGCAGGGACAGAATTGCAACCATTCCCCTGTTGCAAAATATTCACAAATAAAAACCTGGGGAAGGAAAATCTGGAAGTCCAACATGCTTTGTTAATTGTGTCTTTGGAAGGTACGTACAAAAAGAAAGAACTTTTCTACAAGCCTGGGTCCCCACTTTTCAAGGACCTCCTCTTTGAGACCTCAGGAATGAAGAGGAAGAGAGAAAGGTCCAGGTGTTTTTGTGGTTCTGTGTGGTGGGCTTACTAGGAGTGTGCCCACAGAGCCAATCAGCTGCATCAGTTGGCTTGCAAGGGCTGGTCCAATGGGAGTATTCCTTCTCTGGTGTTCCTCCTTTTCAGCTTGCAGTGAGGCCATCTTTTATATCTCTGCACTAACTTCTCTTTCTTGACTATGAAATACTGTCGGAATATTTTCTGAAAATTTGAGAATGATGGATGCTGATCAAAATGCTGAGATTTTAATATTATTGCGTGCTATATAATCTTAAATGCAATAGTATATAAAACATTTCTGCAGCTTCCTGGGAGTTTCAATGGAGGTTGTGTTTCACACAAATATCAGAGCTATTTATTAAATGTATTTACTCCTTAAAGTACCTGTAGCCCATCCCTGTCTAAAGGTTTGAAGTTCTGTTTATGTGGTTGTTGACTCTGACTCTGGTTCAAGTCAACTCTGACTTTTGGTGACTTTCTCCTAAGGTTTTCTTGGCAAGATTTATTCAGAGGAGGTTTGCCATTGTCTTCCTCTTAAACAGAGAGAGTGTGACCTGCCTAAGGTTTCAGCAGCTCAATGGGGATTTGAATCTCCTGGAATACTTGTCCAGCCCTCAAAGCTCTACACCTTCCTGGCTTTTGGAAGTGCCTTCAAGTTAACTCTCACTTATGACAACCCTGTCCTAAGTTTTTCTCCCTAGTGCAGCCCTCCAACCACCATAATAATGCAGCCAAAAGCACACATAGTCAAGACTATGCTCCATTGAGTTTAGTGAGACTTTCCATAGAGTAGCCATGCTAAGCACTGTTGGTTAACTGTTAGTAACTGAAAGAATGTCGCCTCTGCTCAGTTCTCTGCCTCCCCTTGTGGGATTATGCTAGATTTGCTTTCAAAGTACCTGCAAGAGAAATAAACAAAAATGTAAGAAGAACATGTCAATAAGCAATTCTGTTCTATAAGCCTAATAATATATCAAAACAGTTCTGTAACCGCTGCCTCAATAAACATAACAAAGTTTTCCAATTAGAAATATCAATAAGCCTAATATTTTTTAAAAAAACAATGTAATGTCAGCAGTACTAATAATTTCATTAAAATGAGTTACAAACAGCAACATAAAACCAGAGAAATGATGTTGTGGAGAGAGAATACCTGAGAGCAAAGAAAGTTCAATTTCCATGGTGAAGGACATAATGCAGAGGTTTTAAATATTGCATAGAGACATACTGGCAGGCAGCTCTGCTGCTCACTACCAGATCTCACCTAGACTGGAACTTCTCTAAGAGGTTTGGATCAGGTCACTTTTCATTACACCTCATAAAGACTGAATTACTCAAGCATCCACTTTGTGTATTGAAGAGCAGCAGTTGTGTTTGGACCCGGAACCAGTCAGAAACTTTAAAGTTTGGATCCGGACTTAGTCATACTAAGAGATGCATGGAAACCAATGATATGGGTTAATCGTGGGTTTCAATTGGGTTATTTCAGTTGGCTACATCTGGATCCAGCTCTATGTTACTCAGAGGCGGCCAGCATGTGGCCTGTAGACTGAATGCAACCCCAGAAGAAAGATTTCATCCCTAGCAGCCCTGGCACATTTTAATCTAATGCATCTTTCTAAAAAAATCTAATTTCCTTGATTGCAGTAATTAAATGTAGAGCATTTGGTCTGTTCCCCTAAAACACCACCTACCATAGTTTTTGGACCATTTCTCTGTCAACATATATAGTTCCACAACTGTACCAAGTGGCTGATAGGCCAGAATTGCAGCCTTCTCCACTAATCTGAATACTTGGATCCATTTATTGTGTAATTTAAGTCTGTCATTATTTCATGCCTTTCAAATACACAGTATGTTCAGAGAGAATTAGAATGGCTTTTTGGAACAGCATTTGGTCCAGTTGAAACATTGTCAAGGATAATTTCAGTGTGAAATAGATGCCTCAAGAGGGAGGTAATGGGTTATAGCAGTATCTTACTCCATCTTGGGTCACCCATTTGGACTTGGGCCTTGGTGATTAATAACAGCTAATCACCATTAGGTAACAGCTGTTAGTTATGGCAAAGACACAATGATCACAGCCCTTGAAGATATCAAAATGTATTTGGAAAAACACAGATTGTTCCAGCTGGAGACCACAAGAAAGACCTTGCTTTATTATTTGGGTAAAGAGGGTTGAATGGTAATATCGTACATTTGTATCTATTTTCACCTCTTTTTTAAAAGCACTTCTGGAATACTAACATAAACATGGAAAGTAATTGGTGGAATTATTACAGTCCTCCTTAGATGACAGCAAGTTGCCTTAGTTCTTTTCTGTTGTCTATAGTTTGTGTTTTCATCACTGTTGCATCAATACTTTCTTGTTTTTCTTCTGCTCACCCACTTGTGAGACAGCTCTCTCTCTCTTCTCATTGATTCTCCCATGATAGTCCAGGAACCTCTCACAGAGTTGTGGTGATAGCAACATATACATGATAGATATTGGTGTGAGACTGAGGAGGAGACAGGCTGAGCCCTCACTTCATTACTTTGTGAAAGAACCTATGTGATCATTAACTCCCAGCCATCCATTTTTGAGACCAATGGAAAAAGAACAAAGGAGAGTTAGAGTGAGCAGAGAAGCCTCCATGCCATGACTGAAAGATGCCTTGGATTCCTGTGGTAGCCTTCACGTGCTGATTTTGCCTTTTCATCTGTCATTTTATATACTAAATACTGTAGTGTCCACAGAGAAGCTATGAGATACTGCAGAGTTCTTGCCTCCTGACATTTCTTCTGAATTTACTGGTACTCATCCCTATGTAAAATCAGCATGCTGTGCACAGTTTCCTGTGTGTTTTTAAGTTTAAGAATTTCTCAGTCCCCATGGAACCAGCTAAACTGAACTAAAATCAACCTGTGCTGTGCTGTTTAGAGTATGGCCTCACTGTTTTCCTGGATCAGAACCAAAAGCTCATCAATGAAGAATAAGTCCTCTCAGTCCACTATGGTTTCCAAGTAATTTCTAGATTTTTCCGTTTGTTTTCCCCATAAGTCTATCACTTCATTTACATATATACTATTTGTATTAATAACTGTCATCTACAAGGGAATACTGGAAATCAATAATGCCTTTAAACTGATGTCATTAAAAAGCTATAAACTGTGCAAACATCTAAGTTTATTGGTTTCACTCTGTAGGTTTAATTTTCTAGGGAAAATGCCTTCCTGTGAAGCTGCTGCTGCAGAAATATTGAAAATGGAGATTGCAATTTTTTGTTCAAAGTTATGTACCAAAATCCATGGTTCAAATGATCATTAGAACAGGCTAAAGTTTTCACCATAAAACATCAACGTGCATATAACCATTAAGCCTTTGATATATCCCTCTATTATCTTTGACCAGACCATCTTAACCAGTCACCCCTTTCTCTTTGATCTCATTTTCTTTAAAAAGTTGTAGGTGAGGAAGTCTCCTATAGAGATGTTTTCTATATTAAGATGGATCAAGAAGAATGGTAGATCTCTTTTGTTTTAAGCCAGAAATTAATAGCAGGTGAATTGGTATCTAGTGGTAGATCTCTGGATGACTTGTATATGATTGCCAACTCTTTGTAATTCCCAGTAGCAGATGATGTAATTTGCAATAGCAGATGATGAAATCTCTTATTTTGTGCTAATCATTTCTCTCTTAATCTCAGTGTTCCACACATATACAATCTAAGGATTATTTGGGTGCTTCTTACCTGCTCTTTGTGCAGCTCTGTTGGCCAACTTTAGAGAATTCACAGTCGCTAATCTACATAATCTTAGAAATAAGTTTCTACTTTAAAATGATGGTATACATACAGATCATGGGTACACTAAGTGCTTCCCCGCCCACAAGCTATACTTTGCTTATGGCTTTAGTCCATGGACATTTGAAGTTCCAGTGAAATAATCAGAAGTATGCCCTGCAGGCTTGAAATCTGATTATCTCTGGCTTAAACTAACAGTCTAGAAACTGTTCACATCTTACTAATTAACCCATATACCACCACTTAACTACAAACTATAGCCATTGCAACTTGTACTGGCCTTCAGAGCCCCATATCAGCCAGAGAGCAGATATACCACACAGTGCCCAGGGGAAAAGCAATAGTAGATGAATTTATGGGCATTTCCGCACGACACTGTTATAGTGCTATTATTGCACTTTCAATCTTCTATGAAGTCCTGGGGTTTTCAGTTTAGGGAGGGGCCTTTAGAATTCTGAGCCAGAGAGCTCCGGGGCCTCAGTAAACTACAAACCCCAGAATCCCACAGGATGTTGAAAGTGGAATAATAGCATAACAGGGTACCATAACAGGGTAGTGCGGAAAGGCTGGTAGTGGTTTGCTGTGGAAGTATCATATTAAACTGTAAGGGCCATGCCTGTAAGTGGCAGCATCTTTGAAAGCAAAAAGAATAGTTACTGCGAAATAAACACTAAAATTGTGTAAAATGAATGGTTCGTAAAGAGTCTAAATACTTCAGTGAAAATTTCAGGGTTGGTATGTCTCTTGAGAATCCTGTGTGAATCCAAGATTTCACAGAGCAAAAATGAGACATGTGTGGCCAAGCAACATCAAAGCATGGTCAAGGTGGCAACAGTTACTAATGAGGAAGAACACAGACAATAGAAGTGGCTACAGCTGTTAGTTGAAATGTTCTCTCTGGTTGTACTCACATAGGTTACTGGAAAAGTAAGTGAGCTTTTATAATTGTTATCATTTTATTTACTTGTATCTTGCTTTTCCTCCAGCCTAGGGACTCAAGGCAGCGTTTAATGTTTCAGAGATCTAATGCTGAAGAGTGCTATGAATTTTGTACCCCATTCCACCAATCTTAAGTTGGTCAGCAATTGATATTCTGTTGCTTACTTTGAATCACCTACATTCAAACAGAGCATGATGAAATCTGTTTACAGCTACTTTGTTATGATCCTTATAAAAACTTCTACATCCTATGCTCTGAGATAGATTTATTCTCATGCTCTGGTGCTTTATATCCAAAGCTACATGGGATGGTGTTTAGAAACAGAGGCGGTCTCTTCTATAAAATGTGTTGCTGTAAATAAAAGCATTTATGGACCTCCCGGGATGGGCTTTCTAAGATGAGAATTAAAATATTCCCTGATTCACGCTTGTGAAATGAAAAGCGGCCTCTACTCTGATGTTAATTTGCTGTATAAAACTCTAAATATAAATCTGTAGTTGCTCTGTAGTCTTTGAAATTTATATTTATCATCATGTGTAATTGTTAAGGTTGTTTTATGAGGCTATCACTTAAAAGAAACTGTAAACCCAAAATAGAAGTCAAACTGGTGCATTTATAACACTGCAGTAAATGCATTGTTCCCAGTTTCAGAGGCAGGTTGGCATAGATGTTTGGTTTTCTCTACTGAAATGAATAGGGGTGCCCTGGTGCACTAGGGAAGGAAAAAATATTCAAAAATATTTGCAAAATGGTCAGAAAAGATATTTTTGAGTACTGAGAAACCCTTTTGATAAGAATCTTGGACAAATAAAAATCTTTGCAGTTTGGGACTTACTCTGCCCAAAATTCTCACCTGGTTCCTTTGCATAGAAAACAACAATTTCAGCACAGAAAATGCCATAACTTGTGGTTGATTTGCATAGAAATCAACGTTTTCTGTACACAAAACAGTATTTCCTCCATAACGATTAGTACTTCTGAAGAGAAACATTATTTTCTCTACTGATAATTCTGTGCAGACAATGCTGTTTCCTATGCTGAAAATGTTGCTTTCCACTGCATGAACATTTTGCACAGAATAAATCCTGGATTGCAAACAGGTTTCAAAAACTCTGTGGTTTTCAAAGATTTCCTTACAGCAGGAATGAAATTGTTAAAAGTACTTGTCGCTTCCTTTGAGGGGAAAAAAAAAGTTAATGAAAAATTGTATCCTGGTTGACATGATGAGCACAAAACTGGGTTTGAACCACTGTTTGGGATATACTTAGATATTTTCTGACACTACTCTGGTTTCTCTTTCTTAAGAGCCACCATATTTTACTTCTGAACCAGAAAGCCGAATTGTAGCTGAAGTGGAGAAGACTGTGCATATCCGGTGTCAGGCAATGGGTAAGTGAGGTGTGAACCACCAGTTGCAGTTTTTATTAAAGTTGCTGTCGGCTACATGTGGGAACTGTGGTTTGCTTGTTTATTGCTTTATAAAATACGATTCTCTAGGTGACATACTCAATACAAAACAAAATTAAAACAATTTTTACAAATACAACAATTACCAGCCAAAAAAGATGAATCATGCTTGTCTGCTGGGCAGACTGCCTTCTCTTCTGTTGTCTGTGCTCCTTGCCTTAAAGGATGCGTTCGACAAATGTGGTTGGCTAAAAAGGATTAGTGTCTTGATCTGAGTGAATTAATGGAAGTAAAACAGCGGCTTTGGGACCCATAACTTGGGCTGTGGAGAAACAATCAATAATTGCAATAGTTAAAGCTCCTTGTTTCTTAAAATTATGGTGCTTTTGTAGTGGGAGGAAAATGTCAGCTAGAGGAACGTTTAAGTGTAGTTACACTTCTGTGGTAGCAAGCTTTCATCCACAGTTTAATTGGAAGGTATTTGAACATCACTAAAACCTTCACAATATTTATAATTCCACTTAAAATGAAAGGCTTTTTTAGGACTAATTCCATGGAACCATGCTAATTAAAAAAAAAGTAAGCATAATCTGCTTCTTAGAGCTGCTAAGTCGATAAACCAAAAGTGAATTGATTCAGTCACCAAATCATCATGACCTTGACAAAAGTTAGGTCCACTGCCCATATTTTCATTTTATTTGCTTGTTTATTAAAACCATTTTTCTTCAGTGGTTACAAGGCAGCTTACAGCTGAGTATACAACTAAAATGCTCTAACATGAATGTATAAATATTTGGCTTAGGTACCTACAGGTAAATTCATCTGAGAGCTTTGTTGTTCTTCCCCTGTTGAGTTCACCCTCTGTGGAAAACTCAGCTGTGTCCTAAGGGATGCATGAAATGGCTCTTCAGAAATTTGAGTCAAACCACGTGAGGGGTCGGCACTCCTCAACAGCAACTGACTTCCACAGTTAGTGCATGCCCTCAACTTTGTATGCAACTTTAGCAATGCCCTTGTCACCTATTAGACAGGAGTGTGTATGTCTGTTTTGTTTAAGTATGCTCTTGGTGCACTAGTTGTGTGAACTGGCTGCTGGCAATAACACACACAAGTCTGCAGACTGTGAGAATATCTGAACATATCGAACAAGGGTACTGATTTTTTCTGGAGTGTTGTCCTAGTTCCTAAATGCCCTTCCTGAGGAAATAAGCCTGATACCAGTGTGGCTTTCCTTTATTTACCAGGCAAATGCTTTCTAATTCACTCATGCATCTTAACGCACGTCCACTTTCTTAAGCATCTAAAATTCTCTGAGTTTTAATTGATGTTTTGTAGGCATGCATTGTTGTCTAAGCAAGCACTCTACTACCTTATTCTTGTTGCGACTAATTCATGTGACTTAAATTATGAAAGATAGAAGTCTATAGCTTGAAGTTCTACAAATTGGTCCATAGACCACCACATCTGAAGTAAGACATTGTTTTGTTTGGGGCTGGGCTTAAGTAAGTATATTTAAGTATACAAGACTGAGTGTCAGATTCTGAATCCATACCAAAACTTTAGTGCAATTTCACAACTTCTGATGAATGAGTTGGTTAGAACTAATTTTTGAGGCTGTTCAGAGCATGGAATTTAAGAACAAAGTTCTTGTTGCAAATGTCTCCTGGGAAGGTCTCCCTCACTGATTCCAGCTTCCATATATCTCTAGCATTTTGACTGTTTCCTTTTCTGCTGTTGCTTCTTATCCTGAATTGCAGAACTATATAATAACGAGATGCTTTAACTGCATATACAGTGGTCTAGCAATTGCTCTGACCCAGATCATCATCCAAATAGCCATGTTTTTAAAAGATGTGCAAGGGAAAAATGTTAAGACTTCCATAAGAAATTATAAACTCCGTGGTAAAAGTGATAGATCACTTCTACCTACATATCAGAGAAATAAGTCAAGATACCCACCTAGACTTTTTCACATTCTCTACAACAGAGACATGGTTGTTCTGAAGTGATTTATAGTTTACAGAGAACTTTCTGTTTATTTCCTGCATATTTTCATAGAAATCCGTTCCCAAGCATCCCCAAGATACATTTTACCCAGAGCCCATTATCAACAGAGACAAATGGTGTAACTCAGGGCAAATACATATCAAGTCCAACAGTGACAACTGTTAATCTTTCATAGGCTTACCTCCAAACTATAGCAGGTCAGTAATACGAGAGGACGTGCCTGTCAAATCTGTGGCAGCCATACTGCTGACCCAAAAAAAAGAAAGATAACAAAACCAAGTTACTAATTCCAAACTCATGGCTGACTGGCAGGAACCTGGGAAATCTAAGCCGTGACTGTCATGGCTGTTCATTTTTTGGTTTATCAAAGAACTAAGCACCTCTCACTCCACAACAACTGCTTAGTAGTGAAGAACCAATGTGCTTTTTAAATATATTTCTCTATTTAATTGTGTTCTTTGACGCATTAAAAATTGTGACTGGACTTTTTTTTTTAAAAAAATTATACACCACTTTTGAGTCACATACCAGGAGAAAGGCAGAGTATGCATTAAAAATAACTAATCAGCTAAATAAAATAAAACAAAACAAGACAAAATAAGAAGATACATTAGGCAGGATGTCCTTGAAAGTCAAAGAAATGTTTTCTTTGGGGACAGAGTGTTAACTCTTTAAGAAGCCATTTTTCTCAGATTGGGAGGGTGGATTCTAGCAGGAATAATCTGGGACTAGGGAACTATAAAGCCCCAATCAATGTGCAGCTTTTGACCAAGGAACTTCTGAATTTGTAACGGCCCAAGATGCTGAGGTTCTGGCTCCCTTGTTGCTCCACTGTCTTGCTCTGTAGATTCTTGTTAAGGAGAACATGAACGGTTCAGCCAGAAGCCAGCAGGGTGGTCCAAGGGATGTCATTGTTCAGATTTCTGAACAACCAGGCAAAGATCAGAAGGGTTAAAGATAAGCAGTGTGGTCCAAGATGGACTAATACTCAGCTTCCATTTGCTGCAGAGGGTGGATGTAGGTGTCTAAATGGCCATTCTGGCAGTGAGTCGGTCAGACTAGGAAGACAGATCTGGAGCAATTCTTACCCATGGATGATGATCAGGATTAACAGAATTTGTAATCTGGCAACTAGAATTTTGTGCCCCCAGCACATTGTAGAGATATTCAGGAAAAAAGGACACATAGAAGACACAAGACCAAGTGAGAAATAGAATTCAGCTTGGTTGATGATATGGAATAAAGGGAGGGACGCTTAGGATGAGACATTAGATCCTGTGCATCATTTTATCACTGGGACTTAATGCAGCATAAACCAGATCAAGAAATGAAGATCATGGTTTAAGTGCTTCTCACTTGGCCCATGCCTGTCCATATTAGTGCTCTATTTCCAGGTCTCTTGATGCTGTAGTTAGGAGGTATACAACAAGTGCTAACTTTGTTACTGTTTGTTGTAAGCAGTATTTGGTGGAGCCCAGCGTCGCAGAAAGGACATAAAATGAAATGGGAGCGTGCCAAGCCAGGTGCTTGAATAATAGCCCTGGGAGCATATCAGAGCTGCTCGGTGCCCTGACCATAAACAGGCAGGAAGTCTCAATTTGTCACAACTCCTGTGGGGTTCTTTGGCACAAAACCCATTTATTCCATCTTTGTGCACTGTGAGTGTGAGAGACAAAGATTAAATTTACTTGATACAACTAGATGAACTATAAATAAAATTACAACCTGTAAAGGACAACCTTTTTACTTCATTGTAAATTGAATTTTCTTGGGAGCAAAGTTCCGTTCTCTTCCTTGGCAGTGAATCCTGTTGCAGAGGTTTAAAATGCAATGTATCTTTGCTTGTTTTTTCAAGAGAATCTTGGATTTAAAGAATATTTAGATTATATAGTGCCAGCAGTCTGGAGGAATCAAACATTTTTTAAATTAATTGTACAGAAATTCTGGCAGTTTTGGAGAAAGAGCTCCAGTAGATTTCAGTAAATGATCAAGAAAATAGAGCAATTATTAGCGCAAACAAACAAACACCTAATAATGCATAAAGAACAAAATGCTGATGCAGGTTCATTTGTGCTTAAATGTCCCACGACCTGGGACATTCTACATGAAAAATTTGCTCTGTCCACTGAGCTATAGTCCTTTTCAGCTAAAGGGTAAGCACATTTCCTAACAGTTGTCATCTTCAGTGAGATTCTTTCTCTCCTATATAGGAAAGGAAGACTTCTTTTAAGTCATAAATATTGTGTTCACACACACACACACCATTGCACAACACAAATACATACATATCTGCTGACCAAGGCCAAGACCCAATGGTATGCTTCAATAAGTAGCACTGCTGGACTTGGTACCACAGTGCAGCCCTATGTGGTGCCCAAGATCTGCTCCAGAAGAGTTCCCAGCTATCCAAAGCAATTTTTTTTTTTTTTTTTTTTGAGGAGGCGATCAGGGAGGATTGAAGAACAAGGGAGAGATCACTCATGCTGGCAAAAGTGGAAGAATCCAGTGGAAGTACAGCACTGATCCTGGTCTGACTAATTTGGAATAAGCTTCTGGTCAATAGCAGTTTTATTAATCGGCAAACCAGATAATCTAGTAAAATTTACAGCCCCGTTCAGTACAATTAAAAGCTCCTAAGACAGATCTTTGTGCTGTATATGCCTGTGTGTGTGTGTGTGGATAAAATCTGTACATGTCTGTTTTATCTATTTAAAAAAGTCTGTTAAACACCAACTTTATCTTTTCTTCCTGTCTTTCTTGCTTGGGAACATCATGAGGAGAGCAATGGAATGGTGAAATAAGAAGTGGGCCTGGTGTATTCTTACTTTCACATATGATCCAACATATGTGTAAATGTATGAATAGGGTATTAGAGATGGAAAGATAGCTGTCCATTGATAACACGATGGAAAATCTTGTTAACAGTGTTGAATGGTTAGAGGGCAATTGAGAGAGTAATGCCTAATGCTAGACTTCACTCAACTGTGTTTCCACAATTGCCATTATTTAAGCTTCAAAGCATTTCCTGTCCTCTGTCTAGGGGACTATTCCATTTTTTGTATCATCTGTTTCCTCATTACTCAGTGGTAATTTGTATTTTCCCAGGGGGGATTTGATGAGATTAATAACATTTGCATTGAGAATTCTGACAATCAGACTGTACACAAATTCTATAGATGGGCCTTTGGTATGAAATTTAAATTGTGTTATTTCACAGTGGTACACTGTGTCTATTTTGTATCAGACAACACACACAGCACACAAAAGATGACTCTCTTGGGCAAAAAATAGCTTTATTATTCAAGCAAAATGGAAACTTCAAATGTGATTTCAGGAACTGATTACATCCTTGTACAGAAATATAATTTCATGGCTGCTCCAGTATTCCCCCCCCCTTTTTTTAAAAAAAAAACCCCAGTTTTCTCATTTGTTGCTGTGCTCTTGAGGGGAATAATGCATCTTTCATTCTCCACAGAAAGATGAGTAAACTGAAAACAACTTGTTACATATTATTGTATTTGTTGTATTTTGAAGTTCTCCATTTTGCATTGGATGTTTAAATTTGATACAGCATGATAGGTTATGTCTGTATTTGCACATAATCTCTAGTCTCCATACAGTGTGAAAACTTGCTGGTGAAAGTATTTTGAACTCTAGATGGTCCAGTAAATGATGATTACCCTGATCCAGAAATCCATATTAGTTTAGATTTTGTCTGTAGAGCTCATTCTCATAGCAGTGGAGTCTCTGTCTCCTCCCAAAGACAAGTGGACCTAGTTCTGCTTCTTTGTCTACAATAAACAGGGAAACCTTTCAGAATGGGTGACCTCAGCCCATAGTTGGGCTGCTAAACTGCAATGGAAGACATACTTGGCTTACATTTAGCCATTTGATCCATTTCATTGAGTAGCTTAGATTTAATCTAAATAACTTCACAGTATACCAATCAGGCTTCTTAACCCAATCACAATGGTTTGGCTTATATCCCTCTAACTTCATTGTGTTGTTCCTTATTTGATAGTCATAAGTCACTCTTAACTGATAGAATAAGGAAAAACTTCACTGTCTTGCAATTTGACTCATGGTTATGCAGGGGTAACTCCACAAAAATGGAGAGCGAGTGGTGTGCTTGTCCCTTTTCCTTCCCTGTGTCTTTCAGACTGTCCATTACTGTTCCATAGTTCTTTCTTCTTTACCAGACAAATGACTTGGAGAACTCTTCCGTCAACTGCTGGAAGAGGATGCTGTCAGAAGGTCTTGAGAATAGCTAAAATAAAAGTAAATGTACATTTGATAAAGCCCCATATATTCTATTATCACTTGTGGTCATTTAAGCCTGTCCTTATCTCTCAGCCTCACTTTCCCAGCTGCCTGAACATGGGAACTGTTAACCCCTAGGCTGTGCTTTGAACACACAAAAGCAGTCCACTCCATTTACTCAGATATAAGTTTGGTCAGGAGGAGGTGGATGTACTTTCCTAGTAAGGATGTATGGATATCACATCCTCATGTGCTTCAGTAGCATATGAGGACATAAGAGGCCACAATCCTGTTGGTGTATTATTCATGCTTAAATAGGCCAGAGCAGGTGGTGGCAGCAGGGGGGGGAAAGGCCAGAGTTTTTCACAAAGCGAAAAGGACTATGAAATAGGGAAGCATTGGGGAAGTGGACTGTGTGAAGCTGGCAGATTTTGCTTGCCTTCTTCTACTATTACCCTGGACCAAGTGCAACCCCTAGCAGGGTGCACCAATAGGATTGCAGCCCAAGTCTTACAAATACTACAAATAGTTTCTGCCTTGTCATTTGACCTTTCAAAAGTTCACTTGGCATGATTAACTGAATTCTTCTGTCATAATGTTTAATGTTTTCTCATTCTGATGTATAGTTTGGTTGTGGTTAAAAAGGGCGGGGGGGATATAGAGATGTAATTCTTTGTTGAAGAGCTTGACATTGGGCTTTCTACAGCCTTCTTTCCTTTGACAACATAATGTATGCTTTATAGGAGGCATTTTCAGAACAGTTTATCCATATACAACCTTATAAAGGGCAATGATAGATCAGCATAAAGCACTGTGTTGTGCACATGCATATATTAAGAGTTTTCTCTCTGTTTCTGTTTTGGGCAGGTGTCCCACTTCCTACTCTGGTATGGTATAAAGATGCTGTCCCTGTCCTTAAATTGCTGAATCCTCGCTACAAAGTTCTGCTCAATGGGAGCCTGCAGATCCAGGGACTGCAGCCCGATGACTCTGGAATCTTTCAGTGTTTTGCAAGGAATGAGGTTGGGGAGATGCAGACCTATTCGTTCCTGGATGTTACTAGTAAGTCTGGACCTTCATGCTTACGGGGGAGCAGGGAAGATAGAGGAAGAATTCAGGGACCCCATCTTCTCACTATTCATGTCCTAGTGGTAATAAGTTTTTTAAAAGACTTTCTTTCCAGAAATAGTTTGGGATGGAATGGGAGAGGAGTTCTGAGGAACTTCCACACAACAGATCATCCTCCATATGACAGTCACTCTCTCTCAGCCTGTCCAAAAACTACAACAGACTAATAGGATCACAATTTACAAGGGAAGAGAACATAATTCATTACTTGGTTAATTGTTTTTTTAGGAATTGGGTGCCTAGGCTGGCTGTACTACAGCTCTCCCTGGGCTGCATGCATATCTTTCAGACTTTCCTTTGACATTTTCACTCATTATTTTTTCATGTTGCTGTCACTGTTGCTGCCTTCAAGTCAACTCTGACTTATAGCAACCTAGGGTTTTCTTGGTAAGATTTTTTTCCAATTTAAGTTTGTCACAGCCTTCCACTAAAGGTGAGAGTGGGATTCAAACCCTTACCTCCTCGAGTCCTAGTGGAAGACTCGGAAGACTAAACCATGCTGCCTCCTAGATTTTTTTTGGTATACCTGGCTGTTTTTGTTTTTGTGAGGGTGAGTCTGTGTCCAGGCAGGAAGAACTGACTGAAGGGGCACTCTGTTCTTTTTGTTCTTCATTCATTGTGCCAGAGTGGAAAGATAAAATCCTGAAAGTAAGGAGAGAAGACAAAATTGTCCAGTATGGAGGTTCTTGTATTGCTGCTGTGTACCTTTGAGTTATGGTAACCCTAAGGTAAACGTGTCTCTAGGGTTTCCTGTCAAAACTTGGTGGGTGGGGTGTTGTTGTTGTTTAGGCTGCGAGAGTGTGACTTACCCAAGGTCACCCAGTGGGTTTCTGTAACTGAGCAGGGGTTTGAACCTTGGTATCCCAGGGTTGTGGTTCAGCACTCAAGCTGCTATACCGCAGTGGCTCTCATAAATTGTGATGATAGTCATAAGAAAGACTTTGCAAGGGATTGTTGTTGGGTGTGTCTGTTTTTTCATTAGTTTAAAAAAGGACATTCCCTCAGTGGAAGGCCCAGTTGTAAGGATGAACCAGTGCAAACAACATTTAACTTAGTTGTAAATTAAAAGGATATAGTAGTAAGATTTACACTATTATTTAGCAACAATTTGAAATAAGTTCAATATCAACTTTCCTTAAGTCATTTATTTAAAATGGCTTCTTCTTCTTCTCCTTGCTGATTTAAATAATTAAAATCACTTCAATCAACCCACTTTTCAGAGTTCTTCTTTCAGGTGATGATGTGCAAATTGCTTGCGTGTTATCACCTGCCACAGCTGCATCAATTGGACCACGTTGCCTTACCTGCTGACATCGCTCTCACAAACGAACAAGGCAGTAGCTCCCTATGAGACACAAACTAGTTTCTACTTATAATTTCATGTTACTGTTTCTACGAGGCACAGCTTGTCATTTTAAGCACCGTCTCATTTAACAGCAATCGTAAAAAGTAAATCCTTTGTAAGGTTTCTGGGCAGGAACCCCGTCACAGAGGATTCCTGTAACTGGAAGCCAGACGCTGAACTCAGGTAACTAATGGATTCAGCCACAGGAGTTGAGTGACAGAAGCTCTGTCCTTCTTGTTATTAGTGCCATAGATACTAAAGACATTTTATACATGACTTTTTGTCTAATTCTTATACTTAAAAATTACTCTGGAATGTATGAAACAGTGTCATAAATGTGAATATTTCAGTGAGTTGGCAGCATAATGGCCTTCCGTTTCATAATGAGGAAAAAGTAACTATGAAGTGGCCTTTAGAAATGATAAAAGTGTGACTATCTCACAAGCTGGAGACTTGTTGCTGTCTGGTATGAGGGAGATTACTCTCACCAATATCAATGTGTCTGTTTTAAATACGGTGGCCCCATAGCTTTAATTGCAGCTTACAGAATATTATTCTGAATGAAATGAGAAAGGCCATACCCTTCCAGTGATTGTCATTTTATACCAAAGGAGGCAAGCTTACAACACTTTGCTTGTTGGTGGAAAGATCTTATCATCTTACAGTGTTAGGTTTGTTGTTGTACTCTTGAGGTTGGTGTTAAATGCAATCTTTTATAAATTGAGTTAAAATGGCAGCGCTGCATTTGTATCATCCTGAATTTATGCCAGACAGAATTTATTTTTATTTATTGTTTCTGTTTAAGCATACCAACCCTAACTTAAAAAAAAAAAACTAACAAAGTGGACTTTTTTTGTGAATAGAAAGAATTCTTGAAAATATTCGAAATACAGTCAAAAATATGAGTTTGGTTGGTTTTTTGGTTTTTTGTTTTTGTTTTTGTTTTGTTTTGTTGAGTTTTGGAAAACTCTGAAAAGGAGAATCTTAACATGGCGAAAATATTTGTGGTTTAGGATGTCCTGTGCACAAAATTTGCGTGTGGTTCTTTCGTGCAGCAAACTGCAAGAAAACAGTGTTTTCTTCCCAGGAAACAATATTTCCTGCACAGAAAGTGCTGTTTTCTGTGCAAAACTGTAATGTGCGAATTTTGCACTAAATAAATCCCAAACTGCTAATAATCTCAAACTTCCTCCCAAACTTCCTTCCTATGATTTTGCCACAGGAAACAAAGCATAAGGAGCACCAACTAGACATGGCACTTTCCCCGGAACAATCATACTCTGGATGGCTTGCCAAGTGGCTATATGTGAGGCTACTGAAAACATGCTTTAAATTGGGAAGACTGTTGATAGGGAGAAATATCACTGCATGCATCGCAACCCGATTGAAACCACATAACTCTCTCCTCCCAGCTGATTGGCATGCAGAGGTAGATGCGGAGTGACACTGGGCACACAATGGGAGGAGATTTCAACCTCCCAGCGCTTGTGCGTTGAAATAGAATGGTGTGTGTGTGCGCGCATGCGCGCACACGCACTTGACTGTGTACTGGGCTTGAAAAGGGAAGAAGAAAGTCTGACCATGTGTTTGCCTAGCTGCATGTTCTGTCTCAGTATCTATATTGCAGGTAGGGCTCTTGAACTCTAACCCATCATTGCCCTAGGAAATTGGGATGTCAATCCTGCCCCCATATTGAGGCTGGCAGCATCTAGAATAATGATAGAGAGTCTAGGCTTGGTGATAGGTACAGGGGCTGTAATCTCTTCTAACAGCTTCAGCTTTAGTAGTGACAGTTATTTGCTGGATTCCAGTATGATGGATAGGTGCCTGGCTATAGGATCTTCCTTGACTGGCACTGGGCTATTTTGTTAGATCGTTCCTAGGATTACCTCTGAACACATATGGTGCTCTTATAATGTCTGATATGTTTTCTGGGCTGGAGATAATAAAGCTGTTCTTGTTTGATCTTTGCATTGGAAGCTGAAAGAATATGGCACATTAAAACAGAATGGAATGGGAAAGAATGGTAGAAACATAGAAATACCTTGGATGAGAATCAAATGGAAACTTCTTTTGGCTGACATTTAGCTTTGCAAACTAATGTCAGGCTCACATTGCTTTTCATCTTAAAGAAGCACGTTATGAGGATAAAAGCAAATAGTGCTGTTTATTTCAGTTCATCTGCTTCCCCCAAACCCCCTTTTAAAACCTTTTTGCTTCACCTGAAAGCCTTGTTGCTTATACTTGTACAACTGCTGCCTGGGTTTTATTTTATTCATTTAACCAATAATCCAAGTTGGAAAATTCCCAGGAGATAAATAGTGAAAGGTTACTTTCTCTTCTGAAAGGTTTTCCTGTTGTTATTGTCATGTGCTTGTCCATTACCAGTGTAACAAAAATAGATTGAAAAATTCCACTGGGAATTTAGAGATCGTTCAAAGAGTTATTCAAGAACCTTTAAAAAAAATCACTTTTTTTGTTCCAGATGTTGCCCCCACTTTTACCCAGCCTCCAGCCGATACCACTGTGACTGAAGGGATGACAGCAGTATTAAGATGCGATGTTTCTGGAGCTCCAAAGCCTGCCATTGCTTGGAGAAGGGGTAAAATTTTATTATTCTGCTGGGAAATCACTCCAATTAGCCTAGAATTAGCTTCGTCATGCACTGCAAATCAGAGAACTGTAGCTATTCTCATGTGCTCTGTTTCAGAGAGCCAGATTTTGGCCAGTGGCTCGGTGCAGATTCCCAGGTTCCTTCTGCTTGAGTCTGGAGGGCTCCAGATATCACCTGTCTTCCTTCAAGATGCTGGAAACTATACCTGCTGTGCAGTCAACTCTGAAGGAATCCTAAATGCTTCTGCTGCTCTCACTGTGTGGAGTAAGGACCATGCTTGTTTCAAATTTCAGCATTAATCAAGGCCTAGTCTACTCCAATAATGCCCTCAGAACATTAGTTTCCAAAATTTCCATTTCAACTGAATAATTAGGAATAGTCTGCATGGCTTCTAGATTTGATTTAAAGCACTGGCTTTTGGATTATGACTGTTTTGAACTACAGTTTACATAATCCCTTAGATTTGTATATGCTTTGGGCTGCAGCTCACGTAATCCTTTATTTTTCTCTGTATTGCCTGAGACTTCTGGGAGCTGAAATCCACAACATTTGGAGGCCCCGAGGTTCTCCACCTTTGCTTTAAAGAGAGGGGCAGGGACCTGGTGCTTCTTTTGACATTTACTTTTGTAAACATTTCAGCCTATTTTGAGAAGACACAGGTTTTCATGTTCAGCAGGTGCTGAAGGACTAACATGATGGGATCAATGCTCAGGGCAGAATTATTTTTAATTGACAGCTAAAATCTAGGTTTGAGATGAACAGGTTGTTTGCCTGTAACCGTCTTTCTTTGAGTAGTCATCCATACCCTCACACCAAGGGGTCTTTCACCTGCCAGAGCCCACACCAGAATGTTTTAGAGCCAAGTAGCTTTGGTGGGAGCCCCACCCTTTCCTCTCTTCTATGCATGCTCAGTCACACCAGTGCTACTCCTCTCCCCAGTTTCTCTCCAGCTACCATGAGATTGACACTATGAAGAGTGTTCTCCTACCTTTTTCATTGAGTACCTTATTTTATTTTTCCTTCATTCTTCTAACTTTTCCATATTTCTGATTCTCTCCTGTTTCTTATTCCTAACTTTAAGGGCTACTTCCTGCCCACTTTCAGTTCTGCTCTTCTTATGATAGGAAAGTGCCCCTATTTGTTGGGTGTTCTCAGTGCTTATTTTACTTGGGCAAAGTGCATGTTGTTCAAATTAGGATAGGAGGAGTAGCATTGGTGGGACTGAGCATGCATGGAAGAGGGGATCGGGTTGGTGGGGCTCCCACTCTAGAACATTCCAGTAGTGGCTCCGTGCAGGCACAAGACCCACTTGTATGAGGCACAGAGATCAAGACAGATAATCTTGTTTTCATGATGGTGAAACATATTTTCTTTTGTCCCTAAACATGAAATGTATCCTATAAAATTATTTTTCCTGATGGAACACAATACACATTTGACACCTCTGTGTTCCAAATTACATCAAAGCTACCACAACATGTGCTCCTCTAGATTACTTCTTTGGTTCAATCACTACAAGACCTGGCTGCCACATAAATGTTTTGTCCAGAGCTTAAATATTACTCTTTTGGATGACAACTCCCCAGATCCCCAGTGGCCATTTTTTCTTCGGATTCTAGGAATTACTGTCTGAAAAATAAAATAACTTTCTGAAGCTCTGGTTTAGTTGGCATCATCTTAAAGATATGCAGCAGGAAGATCAAGAAAAGAGCTGCTTGCTGACCAGTACTAAGTCAGTGAAGTGTGTGGGTGGAGGTACGTCTCAAAATCAGAAAACTTTTCTTCTAAGTAGGTCTTCATATGTGAAATACACATGCAGTGGTTGCCAGTTTGTTTTGACTTCTTACTGAATCTTTTAAATGTACTGAATTTACTGAATCTTTTAAATGTAAATTGCACACTGTGTGTGTAGCAGTGAGGATGACAACCATTATATAACCTGAAGGGCAGAACAGAAATATTCACTCTTGGACATATTGCTTAATGGTGTCTGAGGCTCACAATTAACACTTGACTCTTGTACCTTGTTGAGAAATCTCTCCAGGCACTGTGGCTTGTTATTGCTTCTGAAAAATGGGACTTTATTCCTTTTTTCCATTTATCTTCCTTTCTTGCACCTGGATTCAGCTGATGCACTCTGCAGCCATATCCTTTATATGAGATCTTTTGTGTCTTCACTGTTTGTTCAGTGACCTCCATTTCCTGGGCATGTTTGAATGATAAGACTTTATGATGGTGTGGGTGAATATCACCTCTTAGATCTGTGGGGCATTATGGCATATATTATGAGCTCAGGCTCTGCAGCTCAGTGGAGAGCACAGGCTTTGAATGCAGGAGGTCCCTGGTGCAAATCATGGCATTTCCAGATAGGGCTGGATCCAGAAAGAATCCTGTTGAGTCATAAGACAGAGATCCTGGTGAACTATATGGTAGCTTCCTATGTTACTACAAATAGTGCACATCCTAGGATGTGGAATAGCTTTGTGGTTGTTCCAATTGCTCTCAAATTGATTTTGACTTATGGTGTCAAATCATCAACAACCCTGCTCAGGTCTTGCAAACTTTCTGTGGTTTCCTTGATTCTGTGTATCCACCTGTAATGCTGCCTTCCTCTTTTCCTACTGCCTTCTACTTTACCAAGCATTATTATCTTTTCTAGTGAGTCAGGTCTTCTTGTGATATGTCCAAAGTACAACTGTCTCAGCACAGTCATCTTGGCTTCTAGGGAATGTTCAGGCTTGATTTGCACTTGGACTCATTTATTTGCAACTTTATTTGATGGTTTTCTATCACTGTTATGGTGGCAGCCAGCTTTGCTGTTGGTACTGCCCAGCCTTTCCTTTTTATAAGTCCTCCTTAGAACATATTTTGCACTCACTTTTCCCTGGAATAAATCATTCCCTTCTGATTTAACTACAATTAATGGAAACATCTTCATCAAAGTGCAGCTAGTTAAAAATGACCACAGTTCCCTGAAATGAAGATATGAAATATACTTTAAACTTCTTTTTTTAAATTCTGATTGCATGGCAGCCATTGCTAGTATTAACTACAATTAAGGTCACTGCTGCCATTTTCCTAAAGCGTGGTTATGTGCAAGGAGGAGATTCCATCCAACACAGCAAATAACTGCTTCCTGATTTCTTAATTACAATGAAGAGGTCAGCACTTGAACCCATCTGATAATGAATATCCAGCAGTAAAATTTGCTCTAGATTTGGTTGTCTAATATTGTCATACCTCTACAATTGGACTCCTTTGGGAAAGTGAATATGGGGAGGGAGACATAATCCCTCGCATGACTTTTCTGGTAAACAGTGGTTGTAGAGAACTTTGCACTTTCATATGTTTGCAGGATGCAAGGAGCCCTGGGAGCAAAAATGTTCTTGTCTGGAATGACAAATAACCAACCTCATTGCTTTCTGAGGGCAAAGACCCAAGTCAAGATGGAAGCCAGCAATTTTACCTGAACTGTGGGTTGTGTTCTTTTTCAGATCGCACTTTTATAGTTCACCCTCCCGAGGACAGCACCGTTATTAAGGGAACCACAGCGATGCTGCAGTGTGAAGCTGCTCATGACCCAAGAATTTCAATCAGGTTGGTGGTGTCCACAGTTCTTTGTGCAGGTTATTTGAACTTAATTTTACAAACCAGCAGCACTGTGCCAGGAGAGCTCATTCTGGGCACCAGGTTTTTCTGCCAGTATTCCCAGGGACAGTGTCCTAAGGTTGTAGGTTGCGCCATTAATCATGTCAAGTCCTTTTTATTTTTCCACTTCAAACTTATATATTATTTACAATGAACTATGTTCCACTTCATGACTTCAGTACAACTTCCCATGATTTACTGTCAAGGTTAATACAATATCAATAAAAGTGACTTGTCAAAAGCCGATACTTAATGAAACTCAAACCCAAAGCAATTTAATGGGGTTGTAGGAATGTTTACAGAGAGGGATCTTGAAAAGTTCCTGAAAGCATCACATCTGCTTCTGAAACCCCCCCCCAAAACAATAACCAATTCAGCTCTGTAGAATGTAAAGTAGTCTTTAAACTGCCAAATTCTACAAGCAGGAGTAAGAGGAATTCCCCCTCTATTTCTTTGACATTCAGGGAACACGTAGAGAAATGAAAAGTAGCGCAGAGAAAAAAAGGGGGAAAGCCAACTCAGAATGCTGCAGTTCCCCTTAGAACATGTTAAACAATCCCATTGCTGTAAAAGAACAAGAAAAAGGAGTCTAGACATGGATAAAGGGGGAAACTGCCTCATAAAAGCTTTTTCTCCCTTGTAAATGCTAATAATGTTATGTCTGTGAGTCTTGCTATACATGGTTGTAAAATAGTCCTGCACGATAAATCATGACACTGAATTCACTGGCAGGAAAAAAAGTGGAATGACTCAAAAGATAATGAAAACTTTAATGTTAGGTATAGTTAGCTTTTATACAGCATATTATAAGTGTGTGAAGATTTGCACATATGTTGCTTTAGATATCTTTGCAAGAACTCCCTAAAGCAGGACAGATGTAACAAAGTATCTAACAAATATTCTTCAAATGCATCTCCTTTTTTTCCTTTTAAATTCAAATATATCCAAAAGGAGAGTATTGTCTTTTGCCACACACCTTAAATGTTGAAGGGGTACATATCACACAATTTTTTTTATGGATTGTTGTCAATCCATATTTGGATGAAAGAATAAGAGGTAAGAGATTAGGGAAGGAAAAAGGTATTCATAATTATTCATTTGCAGGTCAAAAAACAGTTTTCCTAAGAACTAGAAAACCCCATCAGGAAGAATAATAGACCAGAAAGAAATTTATGTCATTTTGTCCTGGTATTTAACATCCTAAGGTACAGAGGAATTATTTTGCAGAGAAAGGTGTTTGTTTCTAACAATGGTTTTCTCTGTAGAAAATGAGTTTCCTGTGTAGAAAAAAATCTTTATGCACGGTGCTTGGAAACATTTGAATATGGGGAAAATATTCCAGAAATTTTTTTCCCCCCAGCAGGGATAAAGCTACCTTAATGTTTTGTCCTTGCATGCAAGGATGAAGTAGTTGAAGACTGGCACCTGTACTATATTGGTATATGTGAGGGAAAATGGACATATCGTTTGTGGTGATAGCAGACTCTAAAATAGACTCTAATTAGAGGGATGTAAAAGGAGGAGCTAGATCTATGTTTGTAGTCTGCAGAGAGAGAGAGAGACCTATGTTGATATTCTAGACTAAAGTCTATTTTTTTTAAAAAAAAAATGAAATTAAATTTGTCCAGAGATGAGGCTTGGCAATTCTTGAATAGAAATTCAGACACCTTATATGTTCTGGGAGAGGATCCCAGAGCTGGGCCCAGGGCTTGGAGGGTTCAGGGTGGTGCCCACAGATTTCTGGAGATTTTGGAACAATCACAAAAGCTGCCAATACATTTAACACTTGTAGCTTTGAAAACACAATGAAGCAAACTAAAAAAGGTTAATGCCCTTGTCTCTTTACATTGCCAGGAACCAGCCACAAAAAGATCAACATTCTGTCCATCATCACCCCCACCCAAAAGCCCATGTCTGGCTCAGATTGACAATCCATGCTTCAAATTTAATTTCTAAGGAACAGAATTGCACCCTTTCTCTTGAGCTAGAGTGGATTTCATTAGTCTTGCAGGCCTGTCAAATATTGACTGGATCCAAATGAGTCCTTGGAAGATTACCAGCAAGCAGCACTGTGCTACATAATTATTTAGCTCTGTTTTTACCATATAATTTCAGCACTTGATATTTCATCATTTTTAACAAAATAGACAGCTGACTTTAACGGTCTGAAATACTGTGACAATCAGGTATGTTTGGAAGAAGGACAACGTTGTCATAAATCCATCTAGCAGCTCCCGAATCACCATAGAAAAAGACGGCACTCTCATCATTAGCCAGACGTGGTCCGGTGATATTGGAGACTACACATGTGAAGTCACTTCCTTTGGAGGAAACGATTCCAGGGTAGCTCGAATGGAAGTAATGTGAGTGTTGCGACAGTTTTAGATAATACTGGCGATCATTTATGTCTTCCTCTTTCCAATGTATTTGACTTTTTGTTTACTTTAAGAAACAGAATCAGCTGATTGTTCAGCATCTCTCTAGAGGTACTGAACCATAGATTAGATTCATGACGTGTTGGCTGAGATCTGGCAAGTGCGAGTAGCTTCACATGTGCAGTTCCACATCTGCCTACTGCCCGACAGCTGTTAAGCCCCAGAACCAGCGCTGTTGCTCTCAATTGCCAGTGGGGAAGGGAAGGAAGAGGAGAGTGATTCAGGTCACAGAGAAACAGTTGACCTTAGCTTGGTTGGGGAAGAAGAAATGAGACTGCACTCTCATACCCTTCAACTGTCCCATTTTGGCAGGGAGTGTCCCACTTAATTCTGTTATAACCCCTTTTTAGCTCCTTTTACAATGTCCCAGTTTCCCCTATGGCTTCAGCTTTCTGCAATTGCTGCAAACTAAGTCCAAAGTGTAAAAGTAGTTTCCATTCCATTAATTAAGGGAGAGAGGAAAGGAGGGAAGGGAATCTTGCCCTTCTCAGTAGGCTCAGAAAAAAGCAAACTTAGACAGCATCTTTTAGCTTGTGTTCTGAATTGCCTTCCCTCCGCAAGGGAGAGGTGTCCCTCCTGGGGTTTGGCAGCTGCCAGGCATGGAAGGTTTTTGGATGGAGCACAAGGGCAAGAGAATAGCCCTCTGTGCCTCACTCAAAAAGAGACTTATGCATGTGTAAGCTGTGTGTACGTGCTCGTAAGTCACTAACAGGATGCTGGCCACAAGGAGTTTCCAGGGCAATGAAAGTGGCTAGCTGAAATTGAACATTTTATGGCTACTTTAACTTGTCACAACAAAGAAACTGGTTCACCCAAATAGAGTTTTAAGATGACTATAAACTTTCACAGCAAACAGTAGTTTATCTAGTATTAACGGTATTCTCACTATCATCATTGTCATAATTTTATGAAGCAATATGTTTTCTCTCCTCTTTAGCTGCATTTTTCATCTTCATAGTTTTTCAAGCTTTATTATCATAAGTCACAGACATTGGATGACGCTGACTTTTGGGATAAAGGGGCAGGTCCACACCATTTCATTCTATAAAACACACAAATCAATGTATGAGATGGGTGTTCCACACAGAGGTCTACACAGTCAGTCCCTGAATTGACGCACACATTCTCTTCTCTCAGTTTTTGGAATGGGAAACACATGAATGAAGCCATTGTGCCTCCATAGATTGCAACTTTAGCTTCTTGACCATTCCTCTACTACACAAGTTATAGTAAGAGCCTTTCTACTGGGGGGATCAGTTTCTTGTTGTTCCATTGTGTGTGTGTGTGCGCGCGCATGTCTTTGCATTTTTTAAATCAATGATTCTAACCTATTGTCTTCTAAATTTGTGTGTATATGCCTTCAAGTCATCTGTCAACTTATGGAGACTCCACAGATTTCCATCTGTAAAGTGGCTAAAAATGGCAGTATTTGTTATGTTACCATTCCCTCCTTGCCCACTGATACGTGTTTAGAACAACAATATGTGAGTTCATGCTGGCAAATATGAGAGATAATAGTCAATTCAGTTAGCAGAGTAATCAGGTTGGCAAAGCAGAAACTGAAAAATAACCAGCCCCACAACTACCCACCTACAGAACCTAGCAGAGAAAGAAATAAGGAATGTCTTCTTTGTAAACCAGCCATCCCGTTACCCTTGGGATGACTGGAGGCCTTCCTTTCAAGGGAAGCAGAACATTCCCTTCCCACTGCTATCTGAAGGGTACTATGCAGCAGTAATATTTAGGTCATCCATACCCTCCACATTTCACAGAAGAAAAAAACCCTAAGATTTGTGGCCAAGAAGCATCTGAATGTGATTGAAATGGCAAAAGTTACTAATGACGAAGGAAAGACAATGTAAGAGAGGCATGGGCTTACTGGAAAGGGCAAGATTCCACTCCTTCCTATCATTTCCCCATGCTGAGTTAATTGCATGCAAACTGCTTTTGCACTTTGAACTCAGTTTGCAACAATTGAAATAAGGTGAAGACAAAGGGGGGAAGCAGCAAGAGAAAGAGAAACTGGGAAATTTTAGAGCCAGGTGAAAAAAATAGATTGTCATAAGTGGATTGGGAATGTCTTTGCCAAATCAAGACAGTTGTGGGGTTTGAGTCATCCAGTCCAGCCCTTCACTGTAATTCCTTGATCTGAGCTTTACAGATAGAAGGCTTGGTCCCAGTGGCTTATTGCACTGGGTCCAGTTGCAGGCCTGGAGCTTTCAGATTCAGGGCTTTAACTCCCTGCTATAGTAAAAGCACTTCTTCTTCCTGAGGAGCTGTGTTTGGTTGTGATTATCCATATTCAGTGCTCCAATGATAAGTATAAAATTGAAAAGGGTCTGCATTGATTGTTCTTCCTCAGCTGAGCTGATCTGTAAGCTCTGATGGAAGTGAATTGTAAGAACAGCCAGCAGTTCTATAGAGCAGGAGAAGATGATAGTCTAATACAATAATCTTTTAGAACAAGCCTGAGTACTGATGGGTTTTTTGAAAAAAAAAATAGCATCAGTTTCTATTGGCTAGTCACGCCTAATGCTTCTTCAGCCTTGCAAGGTGACATATTCATTTCTGAGGTTTTGTTATATCCATCTTGCATCACTTCTTCAGTGCCAGGATTCAACTATGTTTGGAAGCCATTGGTTTTTTTACATTCTCTCCTTCAGTTCTCCTGGTTAAAATCCAGTTCTGAGAAGAGAACTCCAAGCAGATTGTTTCTTCCTCTGTTTAATTAGATGGTTATTTCCTGTGCTTAAATTGTTGTCTTCTCTACTTCTTTGGGGATCTTTGAGAATAGATCAGGTGCAACTTTGTAATCTTAGCATTAAAGCATTAAAGCTAAACTACCGGCGTGTGCATTAAAGTATTAACATCAAAGCTAAACTGCCAGCGCATGCTGATTTGTGTACCATTTAGAAAACCTTGAAAGTGTGAGGGGTCTCCAGGCATCTTATATAATCTTCCTCTCTTGATCAGGGTGCCAACAAAATCTCAGGGACCTTGCAAATCCTGCTATCACAGACTGTGTTAACTGGAGATGCTAAGAATTGAACTGAGAACCATATGCATACAAAATACTTGTTTGGCCACTAAACTGGCTTGCCACTTAGGCCCAGACTGTTTGAAAGACTTTGTCACCCTATATAAACCTGCAAGAGTCTTGAGATCGTCAGGAGAAGGGCTTCTCTTAGTCTTGTTGCCATCACAAGCTCATTTTGTGAGGACACAGAAAGAGCCTTCTCAGTGGCTGCTCCCACCCTATCAAATTTCCTTCCTTAGGAGGTTAGGTTGGCTCCCTCTCTGATCTCCTTTTGCCAGGAGGTAACAACCTTTCTTTTCAAGCCAACTTTTAATGAATAATTGCTTGCTGAGAGCCTTCTTATGGGGTTGGGTAGGCACTCTAGTGTTTTCAAACGATTCTATATTGTTTAATTTATGATTTTAAAAATGACAGTCTTTTAATTGTGTTTAATTTTTTCAAGTAAATGAGTGTTCTTGTTTGTGAGCCACCGTGTGTCTCATACCAGGAGAAAGACAGTGTATAGATGCAATCAAGAATCCAGCAGCCTCTGTTAACAGACACATTGTTTCGTGACTCATTGATTCACAGAATCATGGCCTTGTATGGCTCTTATGCTGTGGTCACTTTTCTTTGTTTCTAAGAGCTCTTCCTTTGCCTTAACCTCCCAAATGTAAACTTAGGCCATTTCCACATGATGAAGTTCTTCCGCGTTGTCTTGCTGCAGTCCCGGGTCCAGAAGGGACCGTGTCAGCGATGCTCCCCTCTGCACCCGCTCAGTCTATGCGGAAGAGAACGCAATGGTGCCACGTCTTCCTTCCGCAGCACAGCTGGGCTTTTTCCATTGCTGCACTATGGAAGGAAGCATCACCAATGCGCTTCTGCATCTTCTGCATGGCCAGAAGTGATGGGAGCACCATGCAATCCCAGGCGTGAAACAGATGTTTTCCATTTTGCAAAAACTGCTCGAGCGTGATGCTCTGCGACAGGATGGCAGCAGGATGGCGATGACGTCATGTGAAAGCACGACCTGCCAACCGCTGCCATCCTCTGGCAAAAACGCAACAGCGATGTCATGCGGAAACGGCCTTAGTCAGCCATGGCCATATGTTTGTAAAAATGTTGCCTCAAAACAATAAGTATGTGCAAATTACAGGGGCTTCACCAAGGAGAGAAGACCAGACACAAACACAGTGCCAGTAATGTAAAGGATGTCAGTTTGAATTTCTCCATTATTAAGTGCAAGTTAATAATAGTGATTCTCACAGATGTATAGGAACAAAACTCCAAATGACACCCTGTTAAAAAGCCATCTCGTCGTGCCATCTCCATATATTCCTCCAATTGCTTTGACTGCCTCTTACCATTTGTACTATTTTTTTTTTATTCTGCATGCTTCATCTAAGTGAGAACAATTGGGAAGAAGTCAGGCAGAAAGCAGATTATCTTTTCCACACAATAGAGAAGGTTTTCAGTAATTTCCAGCCTCTCTGGTGGGCTATTATCTAGGAAGAAAAAATTACTGCTGCATCCAAATTTACCTGCAGTAACAGAAAACACACACCAGCACAAAAGACAAGAAGTCCCTTTCCTTGTCAAGTGCCAAATGAATAGATTATTTTCGCTAATATTTCAAAAGGTCAGATCCTACTCCCCCCCCCTTTAGGTCATCTGTAGGAGCAAAATCAGTGCCATGCAAATTAAATAGGAAATGTCTTCCCCAGATAGATGAAATTTCTTCTGAAATCTGAATTGATATAAGACTATAAAAAAGACATGATAATGAAAGATCCAATCCCAAAGAAAGATTATTTCCATTAGTATAGAGTGAAAAAAAAATATGGAGGACCCACAACTAAGTAGTGAAGCATGCCTTTGAACGTAGAACA
The DNA here is from genome assembly GCA_948474755.1 of Ctenosaura bakeri. Classification (NCBI taxonomy): domain Eukaryota; kingdom Metazoa; phylum Chordata; class Lepidosauria; order Squamata; family Iguanidae; genus Ctenosaura; species Ctenosaura bakeri. The sequence goes on from CAOLHI010000654.1 coordinate 201,638, forward strand.
TCTCTAGCAAAATCCATCCCCTCTGGTCCTGATTTATTTTCTCTTATCCCACTTTTTCATATGCTTTTAAAATGTCCCAGTTTCTCTTTCCTCCTCCCACTTTATTCATTTGTCCTTGGCTTATTGCCATTGGTGAAAACTGATTTCACATGGTGAAAGTAGTTTGCACTTCATTAATTCAGCAGGGAGAAACTGGACAGAATCTTGCCCTTCCTGGTAGGCTCAGCCAAAGCAGACTGCTGCATCCCACCCACAGCCCCTTCTGTGTTCTTCTTCACTAATAACTTTTGCCACCGTGACCACATTCTGACATTGCTCGACCACACCTCTCTTGGTTTTTGTCTGCAAAACATTGGAGGGCCTGAAACCTTTCTGACAACCTGGAGAGCAACATCTGATCTGTGTAGGTGATACTAAACTGAAAAAAAATTAATGGTCTGACTCAATATAAGGCAGGTTCTACTGTACAAAAGAGACCCGAACTCAGTATATGTAGTCCAATTTCCCTCCAATATAAAATTTACTTAGCTGCAAGTCCCACGAAATACAGTGGGGCTGACAGCCAACCCTGTGTATTTAGGGTTGCAGCTAGATATCTGGTGGCTGAGGCAGCACTAGTTAGCTGAATTGCTGCCAAACAATTGTACAGAGGTTCAGTTTGTTGCAGAGAAGCAAAAGGTGGTGGGATGGTGCTTAATCCTTCCCTAACCAATGTTTTCCCGATTATATGTGATTCAACAAATATATATCCCATGGTTGCAGAGGAAAGGGGGCTGGCCAAACATCCCCATCCTGTCTACCCCTCCTTTGCCCTCTTCTCTGCTTCTTTGTAACTTGCTTTTCCAGAAAAAATGGCACTCGTCTCCCATTCCACAGCAGTTGAGAAGCAACTTGGTGTCTCTCAAATGGATCTGCCAATAATCCACTGTGTGTGTTTGCCTTCAAGTCGTCTGTCGACTTATGGTGACCCCATGAATTTCATTGGGTTTTCTTAGGCAAGGGATCCTCAGATAGGGTCTTGCCAGTTCCTCCCGTCTGTTCAGGCCAAAGCCAAAAGATTCCCTTTTGCTTATTAGCTTTTTATGTTTCACATTTTTTTTTTTGCCTCCAGCTGAGCCACTTACCATAAGTCCAACTTCATGCCAGACTTAACTTTGGAAGCCTTTTGTGACCACGAAGGAAAGCTTTTTCTTTTCTTTTCTTTTTTTAATAAATTGACAGAGAAGCTTGCTTAATCTCTCTCGCCTTCTTGGTAATCCTCTCTTCAGTCACATTCTTTCTAATTACCTGCTGTTGGGCTCCCCCACCCCACCCCCACCTTCAGCAAGAAATCTTTCCAAAAACATGTCTGGTTTATTTCCCTTAGCAAAATAGCCTGCTTTCAGCTAATTTTATAAGCAAGTCTGTGAGTGTTTGCTGAGTAAATTTTTCAGCTGCCCTCTGGCAGTTACAAACTGTTAAAAAACAAACAAAAAAACACTAGTGTATCTGTACCTACTCTGTATCATTTGAGGATCTAAAATTATTCTCCAGCCTTAAGGTTGTGATGAAACGGTTCCCACTTGACTAGATGAGGTGGTTAGGAAAATGGAAATGTTGCCAAACCCCAGAAGGCTGTGTCCTTATGATCAGACACTCACTGTCTGAGATAGTTTTAAGATACTTCAGAGAATTACTGGAACAAAAATGGAAAGAGGACGGGTGATATTACAACCATTTTCAATCTATGCAATTTTGGGCGATGGCATTCAGAAAGTGGGACCGTGTTCCCTGTCTTTACCTCTTTGGAGAAGAGGTCCCATAAATTTCTAATAGCTGCATAGAGATTTCACAGTCCCAATCACAGAGCTGTGAAGATTCTGCCCTTGTGGGTGCCCTTGTTTTGCCACAGAAGATGGCCCCATATAGATTTGTCCCCAGTCTGCGATCAGGTTAATAGGTACATCATTTCACGGATGTTAAGAGCATGAAACTTAAATTTCTTAGAAAAGAAACTCATGCTATTCATGCACATGTAAGTGTTTATGAGTAAGTGTCAACAGTTTCTCATCTTCTTGCCTCTTCATATTTTCTTTTCCCCCTGTATATAATGTGGAAGCATTTGTTCAAGTGAGATTAATAATGGTTAACCTCCACTTGTGTGGTCAAGTGAGAGAACAATACATTCCCCCAACTCAAGAGTTCTCCTTCACTTTTAAATGATGGTTCTTGGTGAGAGATATTTCTTGCAAGCTCAGTGCCTTTGCTGTAGGGATTTTGGTGCATGAGCTTCCACTGCAGCTGACAGCTACTCATTTTAGAAAACAACAGATCCTTCTCCTCATGTTGTATGGTCTTACAAGTTAGCACAGACTGCTGCTTAACCAAAAAGGTTGGCTAATTATTTACCCCTACTAATATTGGCTCAAGGTTACTATTTATGCTGTCCACTTGTTTTTTAAAAAACGAGTTTGCGACAAATCCATTTTAATGAGCACGCTGTGTCCTAATCGAGAGTAGCAGAGATTGCTTTAGACTGAGAACTTCAAATTGATTGATGTTATAGCACATTAATATTAAAATTTGGAGGAAGCCTTGCAAGATAATCAGATAAAGCCAGATCCTAAACAAGACCTTGCATTTAAACTCAGGACAACCCAAAAGGAACATTAACTTGTACAGTGTTTCCCCAAATGGCGATCAGACCTACTTTCCTAATGAGTGTAGACAAGTTTGACATTCAGTGTTTCAGATGCTGAGGAGTCTCTTTACATTTCCACTAAAGACCAGAATTCCAAATAGGCCAAAACAATTCCCTTCTATATCAACTTTGTACATAAGCAAAATGACAGGCGCCTTGACCAAGCATGCTTAATTAAGTATGGTTTCTAGCAAGTGCAAAGTAACTTTCAATGGATAGCTTTTAACAACTGATTTACATATGAAATGCTTCGTGCTGTGGTTGCAGTCAGAGGCAAGTTTAACTTGGTGCATCTGTAACACATTACCCTTAGAATCTCCAATTGTGTATTTTGATTTTGGGTAAATAAGCAGCTTTTCTCATGTAAATAAGTGGTGGTTCTTGTAATAATTTTTCTTCTAGCTTTTCTGCAGAAATTCTGTTAAGTATTCCAAGGTGACTGGATCTAACTGGAGCAGGACATTTTTCAGTAAGACAACCAGTTTCTGGCCTACGTGTGGGTCCAAACACTACCATGTGCTCACTCTTTCTTTCTTTCTTTCTTTCTTTCTTTCTTTCTTTCTTTCTTTCTTTCTTTCTTTCTTTCTTATTTAATATGCCACCTTTCTCCAAGAGTCAGATCCAAGGTGGCTTCCAAAAAGTTAAAAACATTAAAAGATGTATAAAATTATGAAAACCTACATTTTTAAAAACACTTGATAAATTAAAAGCACCTGCTTATGATTTAAAAGCCTGCTTAAATAGGAATGTTTTTGCCTGCTGGAAAGAGGGAAGCAAGAAGGGGGGGCATCCTAGCTTCCTGTGGAAGGGAGTTCCAGAGGGTAGGAACAGCCGCTGGGAACACTCTCTCCCACATCCTCACCAGGGGAGCCTGGGACAGTAGTGTGGCCAAGAGGAAGCCTTCCCCCTGTTGATCTTAAAGCTCTGCCATGTTCATGTAGGGAAAAACAGTCCTTCAGACAGTCCAGTCCTAAGCTATATAGGGCAGTAGCTAGAGAAGTTCCCCTGCTAGGCATTCTGGGCTGCAGTTCAGCATAGAATTGACTTACAATACTTTTACTAGAGTCTCTTAAGTCATTTTCTTTTCTGGAGATACAGATTAGCTGAAAGGGGAGGATTTTTGCAAACGATTTCATTATAGTGAAAGTCTTTCTTTCTTTCTTTCTTTCTTTCTTTCTTTCTTTCTTTCTTTCTTTCTCTCTCTCTCTTTTTCCTTCTCTCTTTATCAGAGATAGTAGGAAGCCAATTTGAAGTCCTCACTATCTAGAATGCTTTGACCTGGGCTGGTTTCATTTGCTCCCAGTTATGTTATCAGTTCATATGTGTTCACTGATTGACTAGGACAATGCATGTGAAGAATCCAGGAAATTTTGCCCCATTATGCTTCAGTTTAATTTGTTCTCCACGAGTTCATTATATGGTCAAATTTGATTGGCTGTGCAGCACTTGGTGACATTGTCACTGAGGGATCACTGTGGAATGAAGAAGCTAAAAAGCTCTCATGTGGGATGGGTGCTGAAAGACAAGCAGCTAAGGAAAAGAAAAGCAGCAAAGAGGACTGGAAAATATGAACAGTTGCATAGGAAGAATATGAAGTACTTTTGCACCAGCAATGAAAAAGGCAAACATTTGGCACAACTGCAGTGCATACCTTAAATAATGATCAGAAGTGCAATTTCTTGCCTTCCCAGAATTTTTTTTTTACATTTTTACACAATTTTTAAGGCATTTTAACATCCATTACTTATTTTCCCTTTTCGACTGCTGTACAGTTCCTCCAGAGCATCTGTTCCTTCATTCTGCAGAGAGGGGGTCTTTTGATTTGCAGTTTAATAAACAGTGTCAGAACAGCCCTTTCCCCTTTCTGTAATCGCTTTTACCAACTCCAACATAATTTTGTTTTTCAGCTCAGGTTGTGCAGACTGGTATGAGCTGTAATAAGCTATGGACCATGGTTCAAAGTTAATGCAAAATTAAATTCATTTCTCCTCTCTTCACTTCAACTGCGAGAAGGAATCTGAAATTCAGAGCATGCTTTTTACAGCTCTGATTTAAAACCACATTCTCAGGTTTGGAATTGCACTTGTTTATGAATCTGGACTTGTTGTGGGTTTAGACAGTGCTTAATAAATTATGAAAAGAAATGAGTACATTTTTTAATTAACGCATGTCAAGTACAATTACTGCTTTTTGGTCTGACCAGCAAGGGTCAACAATAATTGATCTTGAGAGAGAACTTCCAGTGAACAGTCAGTGACAAATTGCTAGGCAGGTTGGCATTTCCTTATTCCTAAGTGAGGAGTTTGAGTTCTGCTTTGATTAGAAATGCCAAAAGGAGCCCCGGTTTTGTTAGCTACAAGTGGCACTAACCTAAGAAGTTCTGAGTTAGCAGAGGCAGAAAAAAATCTCAAAACTGAACCTACTGGTCAATGGGTTCAGATAGAAGATACCACTAAAGTCTGGCATATTAACACCCATTGGGTTTACCACCTAGGGTATAGATAGAGCCCATGTGTTGAAGAAGAGAGTGCTGGGTTTGGTCCTTGGCTTCTCTAGGTAGGGAGCTGGGAAGGTCTTCTATCTGAAACTCTGGAGAACTGCTGCTGCAAGTTAGCATAGAGAATGCTATAGGATAGCTTCTTAGGTTCTTGTAATCCGCCTCAGACACCACGACCAAACTCTTCCATAGCTATAACTTGCATAATGGCGCTCCAGGTGCTTTTCAGCATAAAATAATAGGGGTATAGATTATTTTCCTAAAGTTGTGAGTGTGGCTTACCTCACACGCTCCAACATTTCTCAGATGAAAACTGAGACATATGATTGAACAACCTCTGAGAATGGTCAAGATGGCAAAAGTTATTCATGAAGAAGAACACACAAGCTAGGAGAGACTGCAGAAGCTAGCTTTTGGCTGGATCTATTGGGAAGGGAAAGTTCCACCTCCTCCTCTCCCCTCTGCTGAATTAATTGAGGGCAGACTACTTTTGTACTTTGGACTCAGTTTGCAGCAATTGAAATAAGCTGAGGGTGAAGAGGAAAGTGGGAGAGAGACACCGGGACATTTAAAAGCAGCTGAAAAAGTGGGATGACATAGGATTGATTTGGACTGTCCCAGCCAAATTGGGACAATTGGGGAGTATGTAAAGCCACACTCAAAGTTTAAGAGGCATGTTATATTTCATAGCTGACATTTATGTTTATGTGACAGAGAGAGAGAGAGAGAGAGAGAGAGAGTCTGCATTTCCCCCCTTAAGCCAGGCATTTGTTTGTTTGGTTAAAAATACTCCATTTAGCCTTGCATTTTTACTCTTGAGCATGTGTGTATGTGCCGTCAGGTTCCTGTAAGCATATGGTAGTGTCAGTTTTCTTACCCAAGGGCTAGTCAGAGGTAATTTGCCATAGTTTTCCTCTGAAATACAGCCTACAGCACTTGGGGTTCACTGGTGGTTTCCCATCTAAATAGTAACCAGGGCTCTGACCTGGCTTAGCTTCCAACATCAGACTGAATCTGGTTTTATTTAGGGCCTCTGTGTGTGTGTACTTGCCCTCCTTTATTTTTTTAAACAACTCAGTTATGTTAATGATATACCAATGAGAGCATGTGATTTTTACATGGTTGAGGCCTAAGAGCATGGATAATAATTTTGACTGGGTATACTATATGGAAGATGGCAATGTCTTCTACTTTCCTGATTATGAAAAATTCCACTTTAAATCATTTCTCCTCCCCACCTCGCCCCCTTGGTCTCCTGTTCGTATGTTTTACAGCTATTCCATTACTAAGAACTTGCTGTAAAAAGAATTTATGGACCAAGTGTCTCAATTAAAAAAAACAAATTTGAAAATTGGCTTTTCCCCCACACTAAGTAACAGCACCATTAGCTATTTAAGTGTCAAGCTAAGGAATTTCTGTATAAATCATCATTTAGGGACTGGACAAAACCCAGCTTTACTCTGAAGAATTTTCTTTTTATTCCACTTGTACATTAGGTTGAAAGATATGTATCCATCATGGCACCCATGTGATGTTTTAACTGCTTGTAAACACCCCAGATGTAATGGCATTTGAGTGTGAGAAACTGCAAAGCGTGGGTTTTGTTTCAGTGCTTTCTGATTTCCAATGGGCTCTTTTTTGGTCTCCCCTAGAGAACTGCCTCACCCCCCTCAGAACCTTCTGGCCACCTTGAACTCCTCCTTTAGCCGCAGCGTGATCCTCTCCTGGGTGCGTCCCTTTGATGGAAACAGTCCTGTCCTTCACTACATTGTTGAGCTGTCTGAGAACAGTAAGTGAAGCAAAGCCCTCTTTCAGCCATTTCTGTCTTTCACTTAGGAAGATGTTATTTTATATTCTTGTCTTTTTTTGAGCATGTTAAGCTGATGTCCTCTGTATGTCTCTCTTTCACTCTTGCCAAAGTACAAGTGGATTTTTAAACCGCATAATTATTTTCCTCCGGTGGATAACACTGTGTTCTGCAACACTGGGGATTCTAATTGGGAGCTTCCCTGAACCACGTCTGCTCCTCAGACCGCTGCACATGGCATTAGGTTTGACTTAATGTTCCAGGCGTGACCACCTTGATGTTTGCTGCTCAAGAATGAAATTATGTACCCTGGCACAGCTATGAAGTTTAGGGTATGCTTATTGTCACTGAAATCATGATTACAAAGGGTTTCCCTTTGCACCAGAGTCTGATTAAACCTCTCATGCATCATCTACTTTTCTTTACCATCCCTGCATCCTCCATCAAAAACACTTTCTTTTCCCTCCTCACCCTGCTTCCCCAACACTAAAATACAGCAGCAGACACTCTCACACAGGTGCCGGTAAGGTCTCATGTTGGCTAACGCTAGCTTAAAACTTAGAGATGCTTTGCCACAGCTTCTCTTGCTAATTCCTCTCAGCCTGGCCCTTCTCTCTTCCCTCTCCCCCAACATCTGCATGACACATCTGGAGCCCTGCAACCAACAGCAGGCCTGGGAGATTGTGAACACAAGAATGGCTGGGCGGGGACTGGGAACCGGCTGCAGCTGCTTCATCTCCCAGTTCAGCCATGAACTGAAAGATAAGAAAGGGAATCTTCAAGTTCCAAGGAAGCATCCTTTGTTTGTACCTTTGAGCTGCTCCCTTCTATGCTCCTTTCATCTTTTGCAAACATACTCTTGTGTCTTTCTCTCTCTCTGTGTGTGTCCGTGTGTCTGTCTGTCTGTCTGTCTCTCTCTCTCTCACACACACACACACACACACACGCCATACTCATTACCTCTGATCCTGTCTTTACCTCTTGTTTCTTGCTGATCACAAATGGGCATGATAGGTAAATGAAGGAATTGGATGCAGTCAAGGAAGAATAGATTGTGTACATATAAAGATATACATACACATGGAACATATTTACCAGTGAAGGCTACCCTTTTCCACATTTGTTGGATTTCAAAGCAAGCAGGAAGCCCTAACATGAGTTTCTGTGAATGTGAAAAAGCTGCATATATTGAATGTTTTGAGTCTGGCTGCTTCAGTGGACCTTTTTCTTTTTTTGTAATCCTGCTGTATACTTCAGTCATTTTTTTGTTTCTCTGGCCACTGCTTAGCAGGCATGCTCCAAGAATATCAATGCTACTGGAATATTTATGGGCTAGAAAGGTGGGTTTGTGCATGTAGTTTGGAGTGGCCTTCAGGTATAATCCAGAATATTAGGCTTTGCAGGATTCTGTCCTGGAGATGGGGATGACACTGTCAACTGGAAAATACAGTAATTCAGCTCTAAAAATCTGTAAGAAGCTCAACAGAGATCTGATAACATCCTACAGAAATTGCTTCGATAATCCTGAAGAGTACGAAGGGATTTTCTGAACTCTCACACACTGTCAGACAAATCCGATGATTTTAACTGATGGCATTGTAATCTACAAAGGCAAGGTCTGAGTGCATATCAGATACGTGTACTTCACTCTGCTTTGTGTTGGTAAGCACACAGACAAAGAGCAAAGAAAGCCTAGTAAGTGAGAGCTGGCATTAGGAAACATTTCATTTAGCTAGGATAGTCTAATCTTTTAGGAGGATGCCCTTTTGGATGACCTGAAGGCTGGCTTCTCCTTCTGGATTGCCTGGGACTTCTTTGGTGGTCTTGGGCGTGCTGTCCAGTCTTAGTTCTCATTTGTCCTAGGTCGAATCAGGGACAATTGATTATGTTACACATCATAAAACTGTTCCAAGTATCAGTGAATATTGTTAAACAAAACAGCATTCAAGAAAGCAGCATGTTTGTAATGCTTTCTGTGCAACCAGTCCAGCAGCCTCCGTTCTCCTCTAGCTTCTCATTTTCCTCCTGTGTTTAAGCCTCTGAATGAAAACAGGGGCCCAGTCAGTGATTCCCTGTGGAGGCGGGGGGGAGAGACTCCCTAAGACATGAGGAAGGGGGGAGCAAACTGTTAGGAGCTACTGCTGCCATCAAGCATTATCTTGACACCCTCTTTCCCATTTGCTTTTAAAGTATAAGGCCATCCTGCCTGCCTCCATACTATTCACACTGTCTCTCAAGCTTTCCCAATTTGTTCAAGGATGGATTGTAATGTGTGGTCATTGTGTGACCCCAGAAACTCCCAGGCTTTTGTGTTCATGTACAGATTCCTCCCTCTCTCTTCGCTTCCTCTTTCAAGATGGTGTATCTGCTCTCCTGAGCTCCTCCTCTACCCAAAACATTGTCTAAGTCCTGGCTAACTAAAGAAAATGGTGTATATATGCTTATAGTGTATATTTCAATGTGATTAGTAAAACATTCAGTTACATAACTTGAACACTGTCCTTTAGCCTTGTTTTAATATTCTCAGGTGGTTCAGTGTGTTTCTCTGTAAACTCTGTTAGTGGAGCTTGCTTCTCCATTGAACCATCTTTCCTAAGAAGGGGCTAACACCCCAGGAAACTAACTCCACACCCAAAATAAATTAATAGCATAATTGATTTGGCAAAATATCCACCATTCATAGAAAATCATTCTACAGAATAGTTTAAATAAAAGTAATAGACTTCCAGATGGTGCCACTTCAGACGATAGATTGAGTATGTCCTCTTCCTGTATCGTCCTCATTTCAAATAAAAAGCCAGTTTGTTGCATCTCATGAATGAATTGGTGCATCAAATTGTGGTAAAGTTTTCATTCAGATGAAACTAAGTTTACTAAGCATAGGGATTTTGAACGTGTATTTAAAAATACAAGTTTCCACCCAAACTCTACTCAAAGTAGAACATTTTGGAATGCCACCCTCTCAGTTTCATTCTGTATCATGTGTTGAATAAAATCAAAAACCATTCAAAGCATCTAATAAGAACTAAAAGAGAAATCAAACATGATACTTTATATGTATCAATTCAAAGTGTGGTTGATGAACTCCTATGGTTTGATATTTGTGCTTCTCACATGAAAAATCCAAATTCCTAGCTACCATTCCACACTTTCCTCATTGCATTAAATATTAATTCTTTACTGCTATAAAGAATCCATTGGAATATAAAAATATGTGTGCACTTCCTTACCTTGTGTCTCCAAGTCATCATCAGAGAAAGTATCAGAGGCACAAGCAAAATATGCAGGGACCATTCTCTCTGTGTTGGTAACAGAAGAGAACCTTTGGAAGCATGCAAATTGAGAGTGGGATTAGTGCCCTCCTTTCCAGTTCCCCATGATGGGCTTCCTCTTCCCTGTACCAAACTGTAGGGTAGATGTTCCATTAACTTTTCGCTGCCAATGTTCTTAACAATACTGTTGGCTTCAGTTTTGTTTCCTGCGTGCAGTTTCCCTGTCCTTTCTATAGAAATATTGACTTTCTGAAAATGCTTGGCACTTGTGTGCCATTGTGTTGTCAATTTCTTTGGGTGGCACAGGTATCTTTTTCTGTATTCAAGCTGACACCGTTTTTACATATGTTTTCTATGAGCTCGTTTGCTTGTACTTGTAGCTTTTTAAATGTCAGCAGTATTATCATATGTGTTGTGCATCCTAATCCCTACTTGCTGTTATGCAGATAAATGCTGAAGGAAACCTTCTTGTGATCCCCGCCCCCCCGCTAGTTGTCTAGGTTATATTTTCAGATTTGACACCATTGCATTTTAATACTCCATGAGTTTTTCATCAAGAAGCGTTGCAGAAGCTTGATTTCCTAATATATCTGTTGCCAACCTTCAACCTGCATTTGTTCATGGTTTTTACCTTGCTGAGGAGTGAATACTTTCCTCATAACTTTACCATAGAGTGAACACATTTATGGTGTGCAAACTTGAAAATTCATAATCAATGCATCTCTTCCTGCTGAAGAACAGTTGGATAAGGTGCATCTTAGCAAGTCTAAATTTAAAGCAACCAATTATTTGCTGCATAGACAGGCCAATCACCCAACCTGACATATATTTACATGTCTTTCCTTCAATATCATTCATGTAATATAAGAGGAGGATGGAGGAGAGTGGCGGAAAAACCAGTCATGCGAAGCACAGATATGCAAGAACTTCAGGTATCAAAAAGGCAGTAATCAAGTGTTCTTGTTTCAGTTTTCATTATCTGGCACTGGCGTAATCTGCCGGGAATTTCTGTTACAGAAGCTTCATTTAAACAATATGAGATGCACAAGGACACCTGCTCTGTGTATCTCCTGAGACCCCTAGAAGACTATCCACGCCCGTAGCAAAGAACAGGGGAAATCTAGAGATAATGAGAATGCAGCACAGAGCCTAAGGTTTAGTGTAGTTTGGGTTAAACGCATCACCAGTATTGATTGCTACAAGGGCACCTGCCTCTATGAAGCCCCCCTCCACAAAATCTTTTCTTCCATTTCCACCTTAGTCAGTGATGTTTATATGCCACATTTTCCACAAATACCAATTGCTCAAAGCAGTTCACAGGACAGACAATTGAAGCACGGTGAGCATAACAAGTGAAAACACACTACAATCTACCACTGACATTTTTTAAAAAATGCAATTAATTTAAAATGTTAATGAAAGCTGGCAATATCCAGTACCCATAATATCAACATAATAGCCACATTAAACATTTCGTGTAATGGTTCATATTAAAACATCCAGCAACAAGATAGCTAAACCACACAGAATGAGCAGCAAGATAGGAAAACATTTAAAAAAACAACACCAGTCAATTGTCTTTAGCAGTAGTGCCCCTTCATCAGCAAGCACACTATATCCCTCTGCCTAAATGCAGTTAAATTTTCAAATACAATTCCCATTTTTTCTAGATTAGACAGTCCTCCCTTGGAGCCCAACTCTAGTACCAAAAGAATAGGGGCAATGCAGTTTGAGCAACCTGCCTTTCTCCCAGAAATCCATGGCCTGAGTCCTGTCCATACTTTTATGCTAGCATTGGCACTATTCAGTGGGTTGCACAGTGGTGGCAAGAGAATGCAGACATAATTGCTCAGCTCCAAGCAGCTTACTGTTCCAATGCCTTAATTCCTTTCTGACCACTTTGTCCGTGGCCCTTTTCCCTCCTGGCAGTGTAGGCTTCATGAGTGTATCATGCCAGTGCCATTCCGGTCCCTCGCCTGAGTCAGGAAAAAGACACCAGCTCCTCTACTGGCTGTTTCTAGGGGGCTGAGAACAGAAAGGAGCAGGAAAGAGCCTCTTCCACAGCAGCAATTCTTATTAAAATCTATGTGTAGAAGACAACCCGATTGCCTGTACACATCACAAGTAGTCTTTACGTTGAGGGCGTCCATCACCTCCACAAGATTTCTTGGCAAGACCCCCAAAACATCTAGAGATGAAGACTAGGAAGGACAGATGTCAAGTCAAATATGCAGTGGGCAAATTCGGAGAATGCTTCCAAAATGACATCTCCTAGAGCAGGAGAGGTTCCAGGAGCCGTTTTCCTACCACTCTCCTGCTAGAGGTCTCAGCAGTCTGTCTCCCAAAGTGGAGCTGAAAGTGTGCAATCACTTCTAATTTTTAAAAATCAGGGGTTTAGCTCTTGGAAGGATTTGGAGGGGGGGACGAGATGATGGAAGTGTGGAGAAGAGCAAGAGAAAAGGCAAAAGTGGCCAGTGATTTCACAGGATTGGGGCATAGAAGAGCCCCAGTGGCCAGATCTTGATCAAATGGGTGGCCTTTGCTTTCCATCTGCAATCTGGTCTAACCCCAGATCTCCATGTGGTGCACAAATGTATCCTCATGCGCTAGTTGGAGGTTGGTTTCCAGGGACTGACTTTGTAAAAAAAAAAAATGTTTCCAATCCATAGCATGACATTACATTTTTGAAAACTGACAATTGGGAAAAGAGAGGGTTTTTTTCTTCAGACAGTATGAGCTGAAGTGGAAGAGAGAAGAACAAGCACAGCCAGAGCAGGCATTCTTTGGTAGCCTACGCAAAATGAAAGATTAGCACTGTCTCTTCAGTATAATAGAGGCTTATTTAATAGCTTGACCCGGTGTGTCTGCTGCCACTGCAGCTGAGCTTCTCCCAGCTTTCTGGGTCAGGCGAGTGACAGTAATCCCCAAAGGAAGGGGAAGTGGGTGTTGACATTTTTATGGAATGCTTCCTATTCTGGAGACAGGATAGAAAAGGGCAACCAAAAAAAAAATGATCAGGCATATGGAACTCTCTTGTCCTTTTCATGCTGTGCAACTAGCTACTTTGCTCTTTGTATACACGCACACATATATATAGTGCTTAAAGGAGGAGCAGCCTTTGAAAAGGCTTAGCTTGATTGTCAAGAGAAGGCTTGCTATTTAAATTTTAAAGGTACTCTGTGAACTTGCTGAATCCTTGGCTCCATGAGAAAGCAAATCTTCCCTCTCAAACCACTTTTTTTTCTGTGCAAAGCGGAGTGCCCAGGAGATGAATAGGGTTCGTTTATATTAGTTTTCAGTTTAATCTCTCTTCCTGCCAGATCTTTTATCTTCTACCAAGAGAAGAGAAAAGGAATAAATAAAGTATTCTACAGATGTGGCGTATAAACAGAGCACAACCCTAAGCCAGTGGAGAGATTAATAGGCTCTGTTGTTGAATCAAACTGTTCACTAGATCGTATGGCTTGGGTTAAGCACTCTCGAGTGGTGTTTACACTTGTGGTAAACAAATACAAGAGAATTGCTCCAGGAAACCAACTGCTGACAATTAGCCTATTTGTGGACATCCAGCCTTCTCGTTAGCATCCGCTCTTCCATTTTCTTGATTAAACCCCTCCAGGCTGCTTATTAATTCAGCCCAACCTTCATTTCTGCTTCTCATTCATTTTTGTCATGTGCTTTGCACACCGGCACAACAAATACTCTTTTTATTCATCAGAGAACATCTGTAAAAGGCAAGCGAAAGAAGCAATCTATGCTATATAAAGTGAATGGGGAAATGAATGTCTTTACTTTATTCTACCCATATATCACACAGGGTTGGGTCTCATCTGCCTTTTGCGGTCAATCACTGTCTCTTGCAAGCCTTGGTGCTCATCTCGGTTGTTTTATTGTAAAAAATATGAGACTTTCTGATTGCTACTTAACCATGTTTTAACAATTCCTATAATAATCATTGTTTGCATAATTCTTTAGAGGGTTCAAAGTGTTTCATGTCGCATGTTAACACTGTAATCAAACTTGGAGTTGAGAGATCTTTAGTCTTGCTGCTGCATGTGCTCACAGTTCTTTTGCATGCGTCTGTAGATTTTCATGCGTGTTAATCCTGGGCATGTCTGTCATTGGACAGCTGTGTGATCAGGTGGAGGAGATCCACCATGTTGTAGCAGTTGGACTGTTGGACTAGGATTCAGGGTGTGAATCCCTGCTCGGCTAAGGAAACCCATTGTATGGTCTTGGATGAGTCACACTCTCTCAACCTCAGAGAAAGGCAAGGGCAAACCTCCTCTGGAAAAGTCTTTCCAGGAAACCCCATGATAAGTTCACCTTAGGGTCCCCATAAATCAGAAATGGTTTGAGGCAACACAACAGCAGTGATCTAGTGGTGGGATCTCAGGGGGAATACCACAGAAAGAACTTTAATAGATAAAACTCACCAGATATAGTCAGAATATTTTCTTTCATTTAACTGCCTGTCATCAGGCATAGCAGGGATACATGTGATTGTGAGAGTGAGTCCCCAAATTTAACATTATGAACACCAGAAAAGGGAAAAAAAATCTATTCTGCACCCTGGAAGCCAAAGAACATTCCTCAGAAGGGATACTACAAAGTCTAGGATGGAAGTAAACTCAGCTACTTATATACAATATCCCACAGAGTTATGCATGCAGTTAGTTTGTCAATGGCACTAGCTTGGATTTGTTCAAAATCAGAAGTTGTCGTGTCAAAGGCTCTGACTTGGATGCATGCACAAATCTCTATTTTCACTAGGTAATTTATATTCTAGTAGTTTTGCAGGGCTGTTTGGAAAGCAGCCTTTTAGTTTACTAGTGTGATTTACTAGGAGGTAAAAGCCCAATTCTCTGTCCAATATGTCTAGATGGGTTTGGTGCACACACTTCATTGTATTACAGCTATTACAGATAAGGTAAAATCTTTTGTCAGGCCAGTGATTGTGCTGATAGCTTCTTGCAAGTTTTTAAGGCTTCACTGAAGTCCTTTTCAAATGACAGCCTCTTGCTAATATTTTACAGTGTTAGAAATTCAGTATTTTTCCCCCAGACATATGGCAATAATATATATTTTGATTGACTGAAAGATGCAGTTTTTGCAGCTCAGTTAGAGCAACATCCTCAGAGCTTAATTTGTGGCATGCTAGCCAATAACATGCTGAATTGGGGATTATCAGCTGGTGTGAAGTATCCCAAATTATTGAACATTGTGTCATTTCTTTTTGTTATTGCACAGTTTGTGGGTTCATCACAGTGACCACAAAGGCACCTCAGTGCAAGACTGAGGCCATTTCCCGCACTAGACAAGTGCTATTATAGTGTTATAGTGCCTTGAGGCCCCTCCCTAAACTGCAAAGCCTAGGATTCCATAGGCTGCTGAAAGTGAAATAATAGCACTATAACAGCCAAGTGTGGAAATGGCCTCAGTTAGGTGCCTGGATGTGATGCAGTTCTCTTTAGCCAGGGTCTCTGAAGTTGTTTGATCTCCCAAAAATGCAACAAGAAATAAACAAGTGCCATCTTCCACCCAGGCACCCTCTCTAAAAAATCAAAATGCTACTATTCATTTCAAAAATAAGTGTGGCTCTGGAACAGAAGTAGACATTGCCATGTTCTGACCCCTTTTGTGAAAGCTGCTGCTCTAAAGAGTCCTGAAATAGTTGGTGAAAATGTCCTACTGCTGCGATTTCATGCTTTCTTCACACCTTTTCATAGCCATTATTCCACTGGACAATCAGTTCCTGCTCCCACCACACATTGAATTTATTTCTCATTCAGTATATGTTTGCAGCCAAATCAGGGAGAATGAAGTGAATGTGATGATGTTTTGTTACATACCCACAGACTTGACAATGAAGTGACATCATGGAGGGCAAACAAAGTCGAGTTTGACTTAGTGTTGCTTTCGAGACAAGCCTCAACGTAGTCTTAGCCAATTGGAAATGTAAAAGCAGGGGTGGCTGGCTGCTGGCTCCTATGTTGGGCGGGGGGGACAATCCATTCCGGGTTTTAATTCGAGATTTAAAGGAGGTCTCCAAGGTGCTGAACCCTCCCTCCAAAATAGATCCAGCGTGTTGGGTACGTGCTCTAAAACAAGCGAAAATCTGAGATAGATTGAATGCCCTACTGATATGGAAGCTACCAGCAGCCACTCTGTATGAGTGAATATTACTTTAGTCATTTTTTTTCCTATAGGAAAGGAGTTCCTTTCTTTTTTTAGGTGATCCGTGGAAGCAGAGATCTTCTGACATTAGCCAGGAAAAAAAATAGCTTCCCTGCACATTTTTCCCTCTGTTCTCTTTCACACACACACACACACACACACACACACACACACACACACATATGCTGTGTGAGATGGTAATAACTCAGTTCTAGAATGGAAAGGAGGTAGCATGTTCTATTTGCCATATGTTTCACGTTTTCACTCCTCTGAAAACTTGTTAATACAATGTAGGCAGTAGAGAAATTCAATGTGTTAAATATCCAAACTGACAGTGGAATAGCTTATAGCCCTGCTACCAATGCTGTTTTACTTTGGAGAATTCACCTTTGGAAGTGTTTGTGCCAAGTAACTTTCTCAACATAAATCTCACACGCATGCACACACACGCACAAACTCACTTCCAGGTGTAGCAGAATCTTCGCTGAGACTCGCAGCAATGAGCCGATTTGGCTCAGAAAGTCACTGTTGCATACGTGCGTGAAAGCTGACGGGAGAAGATATTCCACCCTAGCTGTGAATTTCATTAGAGTCCTTCAGCCAGAGCTACTCGTGGTTGTGGTGCTGTAAATGGACTGCCAAACAGATGGGTTGAGAAATACACAGCCCATCTGTCTTTATCATGCTCATTTCCTCCTTTATTAAAATGTTAATGAATATAGTTTTTATTTATTATGCAGTGACATGTGCAGCATCCTTTTTTTTTCTGTGCAGAAATGTTTGGTCTTCTTAATCATTTGGACTGATAGGGAAGGTTCTCCCATTCTCAGACACAAACTTAAAACTCAAACGTCTCACAGAAGTTAAAAGAAGTGCTGCCAAGTTAAAATGACTTTCATACCTGGTAGCTTTTATTTAAAGTTTAAACTTGGTTAGGAAATAATACAGGATGTAATGTAATCACCTTAGATCAGGCATTGGGAATCTGCGGTCCACCAGTCTATAGTCTAATCCAGCTCACAGTGCTCTCCAGTCTACAAAGATCTCCGACCCCATCTCACCTCTGTTTTTTTGTGGTTTTTTTCTTTTCTTTTCTTCAGATGCCAACATAAAGTGGGTTTGTCCCCCTTTATGTAAGGCTTATATGAATTGATACTACAGCCCAATTTTGAATCCCGTGTACGGTTCTTGTTGGTCCATTCCAAAAGACACAACTCAACTATTGTCCCGCACACTGCCTGACAAAGTGTTATAAGATCTCTATCATGAGAGGACAATCTGTTAATAGATAGACATTTCATATAAATGTCTCAAATCGTATTCCCACTGATGGAAGATATTCTAATCAAAGGATGAATAAAGTCAATGCGCTTACAACTGCAGATAAGGACTAAGGGAGACATGCCCATGACTTCCAAGAAAGAAATGGGTTATGAGCTAAAGACGTGAAGTAAACAAGAGAGTAGCATTCTGTATATGTATATATATTGTGGTAATGAACTTTAGGAAACAATTCTAGAAGTCAGATTGTAGAGAAAGATAATGTAAACAGCTAGAGGAAAAGAGTACTTTTCCACAGAAGAGATTATGGAGGCAACACTTTGCATTGCTTTTCTTGAAAATGCAAGTGCCTTTCATGAGATGCAAACACATTAATATGGAAAACAAAATAAGCACATGGAAAACAAAATAAGCACTCCTCCTCGGTTGTGCAATCGTCTTGAGCTGTTTGTAGTGAGTACCTTCCTGCCAAGCCTATGTTCTTTGCTTTTTGGTCAAATTGGTTAGGATTATATCATGGGACACAGAGTGAGGGATCTAGCCTTGGCCTTTGGGAGCTGTCATTCTTTGAGAATGGCAAGGAAGCTCCAATATAAATTTAGACACATTTTTTTGCCAAACTATTTCCAGGTTACACCGCATAAAACCATTTAGTGTTGGTAATACATGTGTGCCTCTTCAGAAAAACACTGTGAACTTGCAGATTGCTTCCAGCATTTGGCTGTGTGTGGGAGTAAATACAGAGAAAAACACATGAGTTATGGTAGTGCATTTTCAAATATGTATGACTTGAAGAAGTGCACTCATGGCATTAAGAGGGAATGTCAGGAAACAGTCTTAAGAAGATTAGGTTCTGCAACTTACAAAAGAATAGCTAAGGAAGGATGTGATAGAGGTATATAAAATAATTACAAGGTGGATTAAAAGGTGGATTTTAATTGGCTTTAATCTGCTCTTTTATGAAAAGGTGTTCATTGCTGATGATGGTATTGTTGTCAACACAGTTGTCCTAGTGAAGAAGAGAAGACATTTTTTTCAAAGAATAAATTATGTCTATGTTATTAAGACAAGACAATCTGTTGCCTTCATTTAATATCCTCAAAGTATCCCTTTTATTGAGCTACCTCCATATTTATTTTAATCAGCTAAGCAGTTGATTAATTGGTTGAAAGCAAGACTATTAATTGACTAACAGCCCAATCCTAAGAACATTTATTTGCAAGCAAGGGCCATTGATTTGGATTGAGCTTGCTTATACTCTGTAAATGTGTTTAGTATTGGGGTGTAACAGCTCTATCTTCATAGTAATTAAACCAGAGCCAATGAGGCTAAATCAGTTTACCAAGTGCCCTGGCTTAATGGGTTTATGGATTGAGCTGTAAGAAACCACTGATCTGTTGATAGCCCTAATTTGGAAATCATGAATAGGGAAACACTGCTTCACTTTGAATACTTTTAAGCTTCCCTCTCTGGGACTTGCTGTGACATAACATGGTGGCAAGCTTGAAAGAGGAGGCTAAACAGCAGAAAAGAAAAGTGGAATAGCAATTGTGTAAAGCTTCAGAGGTATAAAGTAGAGTTCTCGGTTGTTGGCTTCATCTAGGCCTGACTACTTGCGGAAGCAAGATGTTTAAGTTGTCACAAAACAAGGCTGTTTTGTGTCTGAAATTCTTTTTTCTCTTCACCAGATTCTCCCTGGAAAGTGCACCTCTCTGACATTGATCCAAAAATGACCAGCATTACTGTGAGTGGGTTAACACCAGCCCGAACCTACCAGTTCAGAGTGTGTGCCGTCAACCAAGTGGGAAAGGGCCAATACAGCATAGAAACCAGCAGGTACAGTTAAATGAAGTCCTTCTTGTCAATACCAGTTGATTACACATCTCTGGGCAGAAATGTGTGGTCCAATTAGAACCACAAAAAGAATGGCCCCAGCAGTAGATACAATTGGGATCAGAATAATGACTTTCATTGTAGTTTCCCTTCCAAAACTATCAAAAAGTTCAAGTCCATATTCTGTCATCAGACTAGTTCAGCCAGAAAAGATTGTTTTGTTTCATTGTGCATGCTGTGTGTATATGTAAGGCTAAGACTAAGGGAAAATGTAATAGAGAACTGAAAGCACTAGTAAGTGTGTTGTGTTAGCGTAGATTGGGGAACATGCAAATGGTGCCCAGATCCATTCTGGTGGCTTCTGGAAGCTTCACTCCAACCATTCTCTTAATTTTCCAGAGTTTTTGTCAGATGTTGTGTTCTTATAAATTCCCCTTTGCACTTTTTGAATTCCACTGAATTGGAATAGACTGCCAGACTATAGGTCAAGATGAATTGGGATTTAGTAGGGATCTAAAATCAGTTTCCCTCACTTTTTGGTCACCTGTGCAATAGCTCTAACATATCCCTTAGGTATTCATCTGTCCCACCGGGTTCCATCAGTATAGCACATCAAAGGATGACTCCACTTCGTTTGGTTTAATATGTATCAGTGCTTCTGAGTCTGAGTTCGAAGCTTCCTGGGAATTTTAAGCAAGTCTTTACTCCTGAGTTTTAAGTATTTTTTTTTTGAGAGGGGAACATCATCTCTCTGGTGAGGTGGAAATGCTGAAGGAAATAATTTGAACAATATTACAGATTCTGGGCCAGCATGTGAAATGGACTCGCTCAAGCTTGCAGTCTTTTTAACAGATCATGGCAAGCTGGGTGATTCAGTGAGAATAAGCTTACCCCAGCATCTGTCTTCCTTGTTGCTTGCTTAACTGATTTTCTATTATGTTGATTTGTTACAACTATTTCATGCATGTCTACAGTAACAGGGCCATGTAGCTTTCTATTTAGATGTCTGTAAACAAAACCAGGTTGCTTTTTAATTTAAGACACGAGGAGAGCTATATTCACCATTTTCCTTCATGTTTGCCTGCAATAAGGTTGATGTTACCCGAAGAACCACCAAGTGCTCCACCTAAAAATATTGTGGCTAGTGGGCGGACCAATCAGTCTATTATGGTTCAGTGGCAACCCCCTCCAGAAAGTGAACATAATGGGGTTCTCCATGGTTACATCCTGCGGTAAGTGGCCTTTACTTGCACTATAGAGCATAAAGCCTGGCAATTCAGTGGAAATCAACCACCTTGCATTGTGACCTTGGGTAAATAGAACTTTAAAGGAAGCATGGTAAGGAATTATCTCTAATATTAGTCCAAATAATTACAATTTTTGCCCTGGATTTTCTCCTTAGTCTTCCTTGGAGACAAGTTTCCAAATTTTCTAAGGGAAGCCTTTTTTTTTTTTTTTAATGC
This sequence comes from Ctenosaura bakeri, assembly GCA_948474755.1. Classification (NCBI taxonomy): domain Eukaryota; kingdom Metazoa; phylum Chordata; class Lepidosauria; order Squamata; family Iguanidae; genus Ctenosaura; species Ctenosaura bakeri. The sequence continues at coordinate 222,648 of CAOLHI010000654.1, forward strand.
TTTTTCTCCTATACCAAAGTCTCCAACATTTCACAGATGAAAACTGGGACATTTGTGGCCAAGCAACATCAAAGGTCAGCCAACAAGAGAAGTTATTAATAAGGAGGAACCCAAAATTATTGTGTTAAGGAGAGACACACTGGAGTTGATGTACTGTGTTTAGGAAAGCCTTAGAAACCCACTCTACTCCTCTTCACTCAGTGAAAACTACTTTGTACTTTGAACTCTGTTTGTAGCGATGGAAGTAAGCTAAGGATGAAGGAGAAAAGGTAGTAAGAAGAAAGAAACTGGGATATTTTGAAAGCAACTGGGAAAGTGGGATTGCAGAAGATTAACTGGGACCCTTCCTTCCAAACTGGGACAGCTGAAGGATATGCTATACTGAAATTAGAGAAGTATTCCTGGCTCCTCTTTTTACTCATCCCCACAGGCCCCAAACCATCCTGATAGCACTGGGTATAGATATATTAATAGGAAGGACTAGAGCAAAGGAAGTAAGTAGATCTTAAGGAGATTTTTAAGTCACAGTTGCTACCATTCTCTCAAGCTGGAGGCCTGAAGTACTCCGGAAAATTAGAAAGCCAGTGTGCTGTAGCAGTTTGACCATCAGACTACAACTCTTGAGAACAAGGTTCAGATCTCAACTTGGCCATGGAAAGCCACTGGGTGACCTTGGGCAAGGTCACAGTTTCTCAACCTCAGAGGAAGACAAGGACAAACTCCCTCTGAACAACTTGTCAAAAAAAAAAAAACCCATGGTAAGTTTGCCTTAGGGTCTCCATAGGTCAGAAATGGCTCAAAGGCACATAACAACAATTCCAGCTTTTAACAAGTTAGTACATTTCTGTGTCAATCAGAGGAGAGCCTAGGGCCAGCTGGCTTAGCTCTGCTGATCACTAAATACTGTACAGTACAGCCTACTGAGCCAACATGATTTAGTGGTTAGGATGCTAGATTGAGAAAAATGGGTCCAGGTTTGAATTCCTGCTTAGCTGCCAAGCTCACCGGGTGATCTTGGACAGTCATTCTCTTTCAGGCTAACCTCCATCACAGAGTGGCTATGGGTAAACAAGGATAGAGTGTGGGAGGGGGGTGCTGCACAGAGTTTCTTATTATTGTCATTAAATAGCAAGTTTTCTGCCTCTAAGAAATGCTGTTGATTAAACAGAGACATTATTAAAATGTTTTTGCAGAGCTGGAAGTGCCAGCTGCTAATTAGCGATTTTATATGAAGCATAGTGGAGAACGAAGATATTCATTGTTCTTATTTAAACAATTATGAGTCATGCAGCTGCCACAGTGGCACTCGAAGGCAACATACCTAAGGATCTCAAACTCATAATCAGGGTGATCTCTGATAGCGCATTTGCTTTGGATGGCAGTCCTCTTAACGTTTCCCAGTTCAACTGCCACAACTGCCAGCAGTAGTTCAGCATGTTCGGTGACAGTGACAGCAATTTGTGACAACTTACCTTAACCAGTGTTTCAAGTTGTTTTTAAAAAATGATTTGGCAAGCTGTTACCATTCGGCAGACATGAACACATGTGTGTTTAATGCTTGGGAGAGAATGTGGGTGATATATCTTTTTACAGATTTAGGTAGCTCTGAACTAGTCCAGTCCCAATCTGGTGACTGATAACCAACCCTTCCTTATTTGCTTTGTAGAAAATCAGAATTTTGCTCTTCATCCTTCTAAGTCTGACCTTGAACAAACCGTAGCAGGCAAGCTGTGTTTTTTTGCTGGACCAGCCTTTGTTGATGAATGAACGGGCCTCCAAAGTCGGCTTTCATTTCAGCGCTGGTTGCACAGGCTGTGAGCTGCTTGTTGGTTTCTGGCAGCATCAACTGTCAGTGGGAGTTTTTCAGTTCCCAGCTGTAGTCTTCACTGAAGCATGCAGCTGGGAGTTGATGTACTCTTATCGTTGTATATTTAGAGCCAGAGACTAGCAAAGGATCATGTGCCTATTGGGCAATGATGCTGTCAGGCCCAGGAGTAGACCACCTTTCTGTTGTCCAACTGCAATAACACCTGAAGGTGCGCAGAACCTTCAGCTATAATATTTGTCAAAGCTCCTGGTGAGGGGAAAAAACGCAAAAGGACATGACATTTCCAAACTGGCCATCACCTGCTCCCCTTCTTCCCTGCAGGGATATGTTGTATTTATAGGGCCAGGATTTCTCACTAAGCCAACAGCACGGATGCAGGAGCATTCCGCTCTTTGCCTGCTTTGGGCGAGACAAGCAAAGAGAACAGCCAGGTGGGCACACAGCACTGGACAGAGCCTTCTGTTCTATCAGGCCATTAGGTCCATCCCACCCAGCTTCTTCTGATGTGAGTGGCAGAAGCTATCCAGAGTCTCAGAGAGGTGGGGGGGTTTTCCCCCACATCTCCTCCTGTCTGATCGCTTCAAAAAAGTGAGATCAAGGCTGTGACCAAACTATGTGCAAGCCAGATGCTCTTGTTAGCCAGAAAGTAGATGAACGATGGGCTTTGTCCTAGCTGTGTGGAGAGCGGGGGGACAGAGAGAGAGCATGGAAGAGCCTTAAAATGCAAATTTTTATTGAATATTTTAGCTAATCTTGCAATTCATATTTTGAAGTGCACATTTATAACAGCAGATGACAAAATAATGCCAACCCAAGAATTTTCATGCCAATGGGGTTTGAGTGTTGGACTAAGACCCTGGAGACCAGGATTCAAATCCCTGGTCAGCCACAGAAACCTACTGGTTGACCCCTTGGGCAAGTCACACTCTCTCAGCCTCGAAGATAGGCAAGGACAAGCCCCCTATGAACAAATTCTGCCAAGAAAACTCTGTGATAGGTTTGTCTTAAGGTTGCCATAAGTCAGAAATAACTTAAAGACAACTATAAAACAACAAGCTATAAAAGCTCTATAGTTCAGTTGAGCTTGTGCCATAAAGAGAAACAGAGTTGGAAAGGGTCTGATAGGCCATTGAGTCCAACCTCCATGCAGGAACTCCAGCTAGAGCATCACCAGCAAGTAGCTGTCCAGCGTCTTTTTGAAGATGTCCAGAGAAACCACCACCTGCCTAGGGAATTGTTTCCATTGCCAAACTGCTCTTACTGCTCTCAAGAAGTTCCTTCTAAAGTTCAATCCAGATCTTCCCTCTGCCCCTTAGACTTGGTCCTGTCCTGCTCCCTCCTCTTTGTGACAGCCCTTGAAGTATTTAAAGGGTGCGTTCATGTCACCCCGCAGTCTTCCCTTCATCAAGCTGGACCAGCCTTCAACCTCTTCTCACATGTTCTGTTTTCTGTATCTCTTATCATCCTTGTTTCCCCTCTCTGAACTTGCTCCAACTTGTTTAAATCATTCTTAAAATGGGATGCAGTGCTCCAGATGAGATCTGACCAGCATAGAATATAGTGAGACTATTACTACCCTTGACTTGGAAACTATGGTTCTATTAAGGCAGGCTAAGATAGCATTTGCCTTCTTTGCTGCAGCATCACACTGCTGTCTTGTGTTCAACTTATGATCAACAATAATTCCAAGGCCCTTTCCACATGTACTACTGCTAAGCTAAGTACCCCTTATCTTATATTTGTGCATTGGTGTGGGCGGGGGGCTAAATGCAGTTGTTTTTTTTCTCTGTTGAATTTCATCCTATTAGTTTCAGCCCTATTTTCTAGTATGTCAAGGTCCTTTGGAATTTTGTTCCTATCTTCCAGTATGTTAGCTATGGGTCCTGACAGCATTACAATACCGCTGCTTGGGTTTACCCCTACTGAGGGGTTTAACAACTCCATGTTAGTGGCAGGGGGCAGGGAAGCAGACATTAAGGATCAGGACGTGGAGGGAGTGAATGGAGCTACAGCAGCCGTTAGGGGGACTTGGCCTGGACTACCGTTTTTAGCAGCAGCTCTGTGTTCTTTGTCTCTATGCAATTATCAGAGCCTTTAGTAATACAAGTCTAGCAAGCCTTGCCGTCTCACTCAGCCCTCTCCCACATTTGTGGCTTATTAATTTAGGGATAAACAGAAGTGTGGGCAATGGAATGATTTCCGTGTTTGTTTTCACCCGGAGCCATAATGCCTTATTTGCAAGTCAAACTCTTACTCAGTCTACTTATTTCTGATATGTGGATTAGCATATTCTGAGCCACTTCTATACAGTTTGTTTCCTGAAGGGAAAAGAAGAGATGTTGGTCCCCCACCCTCCAATTCTCAAGCTTTCAAGGACTGTTTGTTTTTGATAACTGTTATTTCCTGACAGTGTTCCACCCTCCCCTCCTCTTTAGAGAGTGCAAAAACTGGGCTTTGAGGGATTCACCAGATGGCCTTGACTTTCTAGGTCATAAGTCTTACGCAGAGACACTTACACTGTGTCTTTTCTGCAGAATGTTATCTTATGTCTCTTATTTGTAAAAAAAAAGGAACTGTCACCATGTATGTCATAAGTTTCTGAATATTTGCATTGGTGTATTTTAGGGAAGTAATCTTTACTTTCAGTCTCACACATGAAAAGAAAAAAAAAGTCAAATGTTTTCTCCCCACAGTGCTACATGACAAGCTTGTCTGCATGTTGGCTTTAAATTATTTTCCACATATGGGATTTTAAAAAAAAACAACTCACCAAGTTTCATGTGTGTGCATGTAAAACAAACTGGTTCTGTTCAGAATTCAGTCATTTTGCATGAAAAGCAGCGTATTTTTGCTATTGCTGCTGACATCCTTGTGAAAAACACTGGTCTTTTCACTCTCCAGAAGGCACAAAAAACATCTTTTAGTGATGTGTAATTGTTTAGGTGAGGTGCCTGACAAGTTAAAACACACATCCTCATTAATGATGAGGAAAAAATAAAAATAAAATTTACTCCCTTGAGAGGGAATTCCAAAATCTGGGAGAAGCTGCCGAGAAGCCCTTTCTCTTGTTTCCACTAAATGCGTCAAGAGGATGACAAGACTAAGGCCCCTTTCACACGTGGGGAGCCGAAACGGGGCGGCGCGCACAGGGGCGGGGATTACCTGCGTGCCTTTTGCTCCGTCCCTGCTCCGTCCTTGCGGGGAGCGCGGCTCCGCTGCTCCACACGCCGCCGAATTTCGGCAGCGTTCGGCGGCGCCCAAAATGGTGGCTGGCGGCTTCCGGCGGCGCTCCGCCAATCAGGGCAGCGCGCCAGCCGGAAGCCCGCCCCCGGGCAGATCTGCAGAGACGCACTAATGCGTCTCTGCAGATTCACACCGGGAGCAGCGACGGATTAGTGCGGGCGAGTTTCGTAAAAACCACCTGGGAAAGTGGTTTTTAAAAAACTCGCAGCGCCACCCTTGCGGCTGCACTAGAGTGGTTGGAGGTGTGGAGCCTCACCTTTTCCAATCGCACTAGATCACCCCGCGGTGTGAACGACCTCCGTCTCGGATCGTCTGGACGCGGAGTTTTACCCCGTGTGGAAATGGCCTAAGAGAAGATCCTCATAAAGGTAGATATGGTCTTTCAAATAGCCTGGATCCAAACCTACTCACAGTATAGGATAAGATTGTTTGTTTATGGTGTTTTGTTATCACAATAAATGGGCTCCTTGGGCGGACCGGACATTTAATGTATAGCTGTCCCTCCACTTTCACAGGAGTTAGCGGGGCAAGACCAACTACCCCCTGTAGTTTTTGCAGAGATCTTCATCAAATTCCAAGGAAAGCCCATTACTCCTTTGATTGTCATTATGGGGCTGTAGACATAGCTCCCCAATAATAGCCTCATCACTCCTAAACTCTCCATTTTGGAAACAAAGGTGTTAAGGGATAAGTGGGGCTCATACTGATTTACAGCTCTACCCTGGCAAAAAAATAATAATGTCAAGGGGAGGAGGCATGCAGAGACAAGTTGGACACTAAATCATCATTTTTATTGGACAAGTTGTAATTTTTCCACAGCCATAAAACAGGATAAAACACAAGTTTTACTTAGCTTCAGGCATGTATTCTCACTGAGATCTGAGTATAAATACTGTAGCTGTCATGCAGAAATCTTTCTATTTTTGAGGCTGCTGATGTTGTTTAAAGCTATTAATTAGAAGCAGTACTATGATTAGTAATACTGTCAGTACTGATATTGTTGCTCTTATTCTATAGAACAACTATTTTGGAGTTTGGAGGCTGTGTTGTTCTGTTTCTGCCAGTACTGCTTTCCGTGTAGGATCACTTCTTAAAAGTGAGGCCAGGGAGCCTGTCCAACAAGATGCTCAGCAAGGTTTCAAAAAAGAGTATAGGCGAGGCTGGATTATCAGTGGTGCAGCTGGAGCAAATGATCCAGGCCCCTGAATGGGCAGGTACTCCATGTTGTTGGTGGCAGTTATACATACGCATACTTGCAAGTCTTTCTGTGGTACTGACAAGAGACGAATGCTTCTGGGGAGAAGGAGTTGCTATAGATATCTTTTCCCTAACCATCTTCATGGGTTGGTAGTACCTCAACCTGGCCCGATTTCTCTGCTGCAGTGTCTGTGCTGCTCCATCTCTTTTAATATCATCAGCAAACCTTGAATCTGGAACGAACAATGATTCTGGATTCTTTAATCCATACATGTAGAGATAAAAGAAAGAAAATATTCTGCTGCTCCATGGCCACTGTGCCTTCTGGTCTGGGATTCCATTCGGTACTACCACCATCTTTGCTCCACTGGCGTTGCTCTTTTGCTTTGGGTATCATTTTTGTCTTTGGAGCATGTTGGGTAAGGAAGTCAAAATACATCACAGCCCCCAAATCTGCCTCTTCCAGAGGATCACTTTCCTGAGTGGTGATGTTTGGTAGCAGATGGTGTTCACTCTCCACAGGCTTCCTGGATATATGTAAGTGCTAGGCTAGCAATCCTCCAGCAAGGTTTTAGACAGTCCTGGTCTGATCAGGGAGCATGGTGAGGCATATTATATCCCCAGGAAAGAAGACATTTAGGATAACCCGTGCATCTCCTTTAATTCATTCAGCTTCTTCCAGTGACTGATTTTCTTTTCTTTGTAGGTATCGCCTAGCAGGCCTTCCTGGAGAGTACCAATACAAGAACATCACCAGTGCGGAGATTAACTACTGTTTGGTAAAAGACTTAATCATCTGGACTCAGTATGAAATCCAGGTGGCATCTTACAATGGAGCTGGCCTGGGAACCTTCAGCAGGGCAGTCACAGAGTATACTTTGCAAGGAGGTAAGCCCTGTCCTGGGTTAGCACTGACAGTTGGCCTGTTTGTGTATGAAATATGTGAGCAGCTATCTGGCCAGGTGGGAAATTTTCTGAATGCCTATGGGTTGGTCTTGTTTCTCACTAGCTTTCAATTGAGAGAATGTTAGATAAGACCAGAAGGAGATATTGGGTTTGTTCTATCCTGAGGAAGTAAGGAACAACGGCTGCTCCACTGCAAATTATGTTTCATTTTTGAACCATATCAGTGAGTTCATTTTGTTGTTAAACAACCATTCTGGCATTTTACACTTATTGAAACTTTCTTACCGTGTTTGCATACTCCTGCTTTGTACTTTGTATTACATACAGCAACAATCACATTCAGAAACAAAATAGGTAAAATTCTGAATAAGATGAACTGTGGTTTCAATAGATGTATACAAGATTTTGTAATTTTTCAATAGACATTATATGGCCTGAGAGTACTGTGAAACTCTGAAAGCTTGCACAATCTCATAGTCTTAACTAAGCAAGAAAAATGTTGGATTTTCTTATCCTGATTTAGATATACTTAGAGAAGACTAATTAAAATTAGTGGACCTTGAATTATATGATTATCTTAATTTAGATGACTAATTTAAGCCCACTGATTTGAATGGGTTTGCTCCAGGTATGATTAAAGCTGGATCCAATGCAGTAATGTCCAACCTTGTACCTTCTCTCCTTGGGTCAGTGCAAAAATCACTGAGGATTTTTAACATACATGATTCATTAAAAAAAAAAGTATGATATTAGGTAGCTGAACCATTGCATTGGAGACCAGTAGTTATATCTCTTTTATTTATATCTCAAGTGATGGGATGTCTTTATTGCATATTTACAAGCAACATTTTTTGACAAAGTTTGAGAAGAACTAAGAGGGAATTGTAGTTCATGTGTAATCTAGATGAAATGGTGCCCAGAGTTCTTGGTGTAAAGATCATTTAAAAAAGGTAAAGTGTGCCATGGCAAAAGAGCTATCTGGCCAAAGGTCAAAAGTGAGCCAGGACCAAGAAGAAAGGTGTTGACCAAGAAAGTTAAAGCTGAGGGACAAAACTAGAGATCAGAGTTAAGAAAACCACAGAAACTGACCAGACATGGGAGGTCTTATTGCTCAGACAAGGTCACAGAACAAACAGAGCGGTCTGTTTTAGAACCCCTTCTGCCCATGAAGACAATCCAGAATTTGGGAGTGCATCACTGTTCGCAGAGATGTTCCAAGCTACGGTTCTGATAAATATAACATAGAGCAGCCAGAAACTGACAAAAGAGCTTTTATTCCGTTCAGATAAAATGCCTGCAACTCAGTAGCCCCAATCTTTTGATCCCTTTTGGATTCATTGCCCCAAGATTCCTTCCAAACTTCATTCCTAAAAACCTCTTGTGGTTAGAAATGAAGCCATGCCTGTTCCTGTCAATGGCCTCAATTGCAGCCTAATGCCCAGATTTGAGCTGTAGAGAGTGTAATGGTCTTTGCTTTAGGAGGCTGTAAAAAGCACGAGGGCTATTAAAGCCTCCCATTTGAGATACACTACATCGGTTACTTCATAATCAGTAACAGTTTTTCAATGTGAGAGGGAATAGGACAGCAATATTATTGCATGATTAAATACAATTTACCCTGTAAGAAGGTTTTGTTTCTATGTTTTGGTTAGAGGTGAGGGAGAAAATGCAGTAACAACTCAGTGAGCCAATTTAAATAAAAAATCAGATGATTTTCTCTCTCAGGCACTTACTTAGACAGGTAATCAACTTAAAATAACCAGAATAGGGTCTCTGGCATTAAATGGGATGGAGATTAAGCAGTGGATGTCAGTGAACGGTTGCTGACTAGTGATGTTAAACCTCAATTTTCTAAGTCTAGGTGAATATCAAGCAACCAGCTTTTCGTCCTGTAGCTTTGAGACACTCAGGAATTCCTTCCCCCCACAATGATGGGAAACTGCACTGCTTTCTTATGAGAGCTGAACAGTTTATTCAGAAAATTGTATTTTTCTGGAAACAGTGCAGCTTCTCCTCTTTAGAACTGAGCAGCCTTCTCTGAAAACAGCAGAGCTTTCAGCAAGAAAGCAAAATTGTGCAACATTCAAACCAGCAAAGACTGCCACTTTTATCAGCCTGAGTTTCTTTTCCTGCTGCATAATGCTGCTGCTGCATTCCAGCTAGCAAACACTAAGGCTTCAGCCCAAAATCCTTTTCCAGCTGTGTAACATTGCTTGTCTTTCCTTCTCCATGACAATTCCAAATCAAAGTTGCTCAGACTCTTTCTCCTTCTATGTCTGTTTCCCTGTTAGTTAATGGTAACACGGTGTCACCATCAATGACAGCTCCTGTAACAGCGATGATTGAATCTTCCTCTCTTGCTTTTGGTTTTCCAAAAGTCATCTGGTTGCCCACTGTGGGAAACAGGATGCTGGACGAGATGAACAAATCCTTGGTCTGGGTCTGAATGGGTCCCCTCATATTCTTAACACTCTAGTAGTATATAACTTTGGCCTGACCAGTGGCAAGACCTAATCCTATACAAAACTTTGCAAGGACTGCAGGAGATATTGGGCATCTCATATATCGGATTTCACTTTGGAACTGCTGTTGTTAAGTTTTAATTTCAGTCATTGTTGTAGCAATGAATCAGGGAGGGCAAACACTACCTCTAAGGATGTTTTTTATGACCTTCAACTGTGCTAGATTCCCCAGATCACCCTTTTTCTGGTTGAAAGAAAGATTTTTAGCCTGGTCACTTCAGGAAAAGCAATTTACCTTCTACATATTTGCAAGACCAGCATGCCCTATTTTAACCAGAAGTGAACTTCTGGACACTTCCAGTCCCCACCCCCCTTTCATTGGCTTTCTGGAAAGTCATGCAGCCACTGGAGGGTCCTAGGCTCAGAAAAATATCTTTGTCATAAAATTGATTTCAGACTTAGTCCAGCCCAAAGAATGAGAGATGTCCAAGACCCCTGGCCATCAACTGTCCTCCTCATGTATTACGAACTCAGACTCACAGCTTCCTTGATACACACATATTCGAAGCACCTCACAGTTTTAAAAGTAAAAACCCAGGGTTTCTATTCTGGGAAGAATCTTCTACAGACAAAGCACTAGAATAAAAAAAGCTCCCACTTTATTTCAGAAGGTAGAGGGGTCTAGAGGAGAACTTCTGGTGATCAGTAGACTGAAACAGGAAAAGGCAGTCTGTTAAGAATACAAACTCTGTGTACGGCTTTCAAGGTAAGCTGCAACACTTTGAATTGTGGGTTGGATTCTCTGAGCACTGTTGAGATACGATGTCAGTGCCATTCCCAGGCTGTAGCCTCATGTTGCGTTTTGAACTAACTGTGGTTTCTACACCCTCTTCAAAAGCAGCTTCACATACAACATGTTACAGTAGTCCAACTTAGAATACCTTTGGGCTAAAGGAAAAGACCAGATATTCTGACTACAAAACACAAGTATGCAAAAGGAAAGATAAAGAAAAAAAAATAATCCTAGTTCTGTATGGCATTATATTTTAAAAGGTTTTAACTGGAAGCTGAAATTCACTCTCCAATTCCATGGAAATCAAAGCTCTCCAGACATTTCCCTAACAATGATTAAATGGAACAAGCAGAGTCAATTAGGGAAGGTAATTTAACAAATAATATAATTCTCAATTCGCTTAAGATATCTTCATTAGGACAAATGGGCCAATAGTTAAGCAGACACAACATTGTGTTTGTGTATGTGCCTTCAAGTTGTCTGTCAACTTACAGCAATCCCACGGACCTTTTTCGTGGGCTTTTTTTGAGTAAGGAATATTTAGAGGTGGTTTTGAGAGTTCCTTGTATCTCCTAAAACTCCACTGCTGTGTTTTCTCTTTAGCCAGTGGGCAATTTTCCTTGATGAAAACATTTGAACTGCCCTGTGAATTATTCATTAAATTAGGAGTGTACCTTTGCTTGCTGCATTTATTCCTGATTTTGGTGTAGTCTGCTTTCTTTCATTTACACAAGAAAGACTAATGTGTTTAAATGAAAACAGTTGTAATATGCTACTCACTACCCACATTTACCCATTCTGATGTTCCTTCCCTGCCTTTCCTTTAACCACATTCCTTCCGTTACCTTGAAGGTCTGATGTTCTCATCCTTCTGACATTTCATGTTGTGCTAGAACCATAACCATCTCCATCAGCATCTGTTTGTGTTTCAGACCATTCGTTCCTGTGCTTACATCCAGCAATTGGATCTAAGGTAGCTTGCTTGATATTGTGCGATGTTGTGATCATCCATTATTGACCAGCTGTCTGTAGTCATTTATAAATATATAAATCCTGTGTTGTAAGCTAAAAGTGGTCTATCATGCATTAAGGGACTGACAGAGAACAGTGTTTAGGATGCAAGGACCCCTGGGCAAGGATCTTTAACTATCTGATAGATAGCGGCTGGTTGTAGATTAAAAGCTGGATATTTGTACTTTTTTATGTTACTGCTTCATAATGTAGATGGATGATTCCAATATGGACAGTGCCATGTGCTAATGTGGACTTTATTGAACAGTATATGATTAGGCTCTCTCCTTTGAAAGCTTTTCTGTTTGACATGGAAAGAGGCCAGAAGAGGAGCAAGGCACTTGGACCCAGACTCATGTGAAGATGCCATTAATGTCAGAGCTGCGGAATAAAATGATCGGTTCCTTTTTATTGCTCTGCAGTTGGAGAATGTCCAGGCAATTGCTGTTTGTGAACATTTTTCACTCCTAAATAAAACAAACAGTTCTTAAATCCAGGGCGAGAATATGAGAGATAGAATGTGATAAGATGGGGCAGGAGGCAAGGGCTGGAATTCTCTTGTAGCAGACTGCTCATGGTGTGAGGATTGCGGGATTAATACAAAAATTTCTGTACTTCACCCAGTTCTCTGAGCTTGTGCAAGAAGCACAACAACATTGTTGCTGTCAGTAAAAGCAATGAAGGGAAGATGAGACTGGTTCTGAACCATTTATGTCATGAATGCCAGCCCTTTAGGGACCCTCAGAGCCAAGGCACTATGGGAGACGTGGATAGGAAAAACACCTTTGCAGGTAATTTGCCATGTCAGACCAACTATAATACCTTCATTCTAAGGATTATCTGACCCAGACATTTATAAATAGGCAACTTAAATCAAGTTAGCACCACCTCCCATCATTGTCTTTTCCTTCATTTTCCCATCACCGCCTCTCCCTTTTCTTTCCTCACTACATAAGTACACTGGTAGAGCTAGAGGACCTCTGCCAAGGAGGCCATATTATATTATAAATGTCGGGTAAGATAAGGAGATTGTTGTTGAGATAAGAAGAGTGAAGACAGATCAAGGAAAGTGTTCATGTTTTGCAAAGGTGCAGAGAATTATGCTTTCGGAAAATGCAAGAACAAGCAAAAAGCCCTGCTGGATAATAGCAAAGGCCTTTCTGTTCAGCAATCTGTTCTTCAGCGGTTGACCAGATGCCTCTAGGATGCCCACAAGCAGGATGGGAATCCAGAAGCACATTCCCACTCATGTTCCCCAGCAAATTATGCTGAAGGGCATGCTGACTTTGATACTGGATAGCTTATATAGCTGTCATGACTGCAATCACTGATAGTCTTGTGAAATTATCAATTCCTCTTTTAAAACCATCCAAATTGGATTTCACTACCTGCTGTGACAGAAAATTCCCTTGTTTAACTGTGTGCTATCTAAGGAAATGCATCATTTTCATTGAGACAAGTCCCACTGTCTAAGAAGAATCTAAATACAGCCCTTCTGGATTATGCCAAAAGATTGTCTTATCCAGCCACATGTTATCGACATCTGCATTTGTAGCTTTTAACAGTCAGTATTCAGTGATACACTGACTCTAAACCTGGAAGGTATGCGCAGTCCTTATGACTTGTAGCCACTGATAGGCTCATCCTTCATGAATGTCCTTCTACAGTCATCTAAGTTATCTTCCAGTTACAAACAGCCCATTCAGTGGCAAACCATTGGAACTGTTATATTTACATGCATTTGTAGCTTTTGAGGAAATATGGTTCTGGCCATACATTCCCACATCCACAGTTCTCTGATAGATGCACGTTCTTCTAATCCCGCAAGATCAGAAAAGTGAGAGGAAGCTGGAAATTTCCTGCAATATCTCATGAGATAAAAATGAGCAATATAAATTCTTCCTGCAGATTCTTGATATCTGTACTAAATTTTAGAAGGAAAACCTGAATTGCTCTGAAACACAACATTTGACTAGGAACTTGTAGAGAGACTAAAGAGAAGAGCATCTCACTATCAGAGTCTACAATTCTTCATCTTCAGAAAAAAGTGCTTGTGTGTTAACAATTCAGGGAATGGATTTATTTACAGAAAACTGGCAAAAGCCTTCCACCTGCTTAAGAGAACCTCAGGGGCTTCCCCAGGCTCCACAATTAGAGGAAGTCGCATTATTGTTCTCAGATGCTGATGGCTACAGCCATGAAAATACCAGGAGGCCATAGCCCATTTTCTGTCAATCACAGCCTGAGGTTTCTAAAAAAACACACACACACAAAAACACAACAACACCCAGGTCCCTTCAAAGAAGAACACTTTAGTCAGTCTGGGAGTGGTGCTAACCCTCCTATAACTGGCTGTGCCTAAGACTCAATCAGGATCCACTGCTGTTTGGAGCAACATAACTCCAGCTTGACTGAGCTCCATTCTCAGCTCCACTTGCAGCTCTCCATGGTGCTGTTCCATTCCTGCCTCTTTGGGAAACCTGATTGGTCAGAATCCACTTGAACCTGTCTTTCCCCAAACTTTAGTGCACGCTTGATCCACAGTAGGTGTCACCAACACTTGAGGATGTAAAACCCTCACCACAACAAAGCCAAAACAGAACATTCGGTCCTTTCCATGCGCCTTATCATCTGTTTGGATAGATGTATTTGGGCCCTTGTAACAGATACTGCTGGTGAGTAGAAATGTTTCACAGATGCCACTAGAGGTTCTTTTGTAGCATGTCAGGCTATTTCTCCATCTAGCCCACTAAGGCTTACACTGACTGACAGTGTCTTCCACTGCTGTCCAGTGCCCCGTGCCAAGGAATCATGCCCATCATCACCTACTATCCGATTTTTTTAAATAAGACATTTCCTCGGATTGAACCTGGGAACCTGGTCTCTGCCACTGAGCTGCAGTCCACCCCTGGGAAGGCCCTTAGAACTTTAGAGGCTTGCCGTCTAAAGGAGTAGCCAGGTCATGGAGAGTTCAGAACCTGCCACCAAAAGGACAACTACTGCAGCTACTTAATTATTTAGTGCCAACACTATAAATGTCAGTTAGCCACTCTTGAGAAGGTTGTTGGCACAGCATTAAAGAGTCTGGTGTTCAGCTAAGAGGGCTGACTGAACCTTAAACGTCTTTTCAAAATGGTGTTCAGCACAGCTTTTTGACCCTACATGTGTTTGCTGTCATTCATTAAGTCCTTTAACAATGGCTGTTTCTTCCATTTGACATTTCCTCAGACAGATGTTGGTGCCTGTTCTGGCATATAGAAGGGTGTGACCCTCATGATTTTATTGGCATAAGCACATGCTGAGTTTGAGTCTCAGGTTGCACTTGCGTGTGAGGCTTATTTAGTGTGACATTTGAGAGTTGACCTAGGAAAGCATAATGAGCCTTTATGGTGCTTTGACGGGTTTTTCTCACATTACGCTTCCATAATTCAAAAAGTATATTCTGGTGTCAAGGAAAATTTGAATCTTTCTCCATAATTAGAATTTTGCAATCATTACTTTGAGTATAGTTTATATGGAAAGGAGGTAGACGAGGGAAGTCTTAATTCCGTGAGGAATTCCCTACTCAGGAAAGTCTGTAAAGGAAAAGAACATTTGAAGCAGCACACTGAAATTCTTTGAAATCTTGACTTCAGCACATAAACAACAGTCATGTGACTCATCCCTTGGAAAGCTATTTCAGTAAAGGATGTTGCAGCAACTGAATGAGAGAAGTGTGAGGTTTTTTTACATTAGGTTTCAAATACCAAGAAGCTCTGAAGCTAAGCTTCGACAATTTTTGTCCATTTTTCCTCAAACAAATTATGCCAAGATCATTGCTTTCCCCGGCTCCAGAATGCCAGAGCATGGAAGCCAGCTGTGTTGGTTCAAATGACGACGTCTTTCTGTTTCTCTCCAGCATGGTCTCAGATTGTCAGAGCACCTGGTTATGTGTGCAAAGTACTTAATACAAAACAGTTCATAACTGCCTAGTTCTTGCTCTGGCTCTGGAAAATGGATGATCTCATTTCTCTTTGCACCCCAATACATAAAATATCTTGATGTTCCAAACCTAAAAACCATCTTTCAGCTGATTTGATGATGGCTGTATCAAAGCTGAGAATTTTAGTTTTGTAGAAGATGCTGAAAGTTTTGCGGTAGAGTAGGGATAGGTAACTTGTGTCCATAAGATGTTGTTGGACTGCAACTCCCCCTCTCCACCTTCAGCTGTGCTGACTGGGGCTGGTACAATCCAAAACATTTGGAGGGCTCTAAGAGGGCCACCCATGTGAGAGAGTTTCCAGCCATGCTTAAAGAATTAAATTCCATTGGAGACATGAACCATGTGAGTTAAACTATTTGAGTTTGAAATAAAGAAAATTGTATTGGTATTGGTATTGTATTGTACGGAGGTAGTATTCTGAGTAGACGTTTTAATTTACTTTTTGGAACACATCAGAGTTGTTGCTAGCTGAGGTGGCATACCTGACAATTGTCTGCTACTCACTGAAAGAGATGTCCTGGCAATTCTTTTCTGTTATGTACAGTCCTAATAAGCATGTTGATTTGAAAAGTATTTGTATCAAAGTCTCTGGAACCCATTAAATAAATGTACTTAGAAATGAGGTGTAAGTACCACGGTACTACATTTTAAACCACTGAAGGAAAAGACGGAAGCTTCAGAAAGTGACAAACCTGCAGTCTAAAGATGTGGCTATGTTTAGAACTAGAAACTGACATCGTAAGATATGAAAAGCTCATTTGAAGGTTTTTCAAGCTGTCACTAAACACTTATCTGCAAAATTGCTCTTCTGACTCTCTGCATATTCACAAGGAGCTAGTCACAGCAGTAGCATGTTTAGCCTAAATTCTTTCTCGTTTTCCCATTACCTTGCTGCCTGAGTCCATTTAATGGCTTTTATCCATACTGCCTCCCTGACCTTTTCTGCTAAAAGTAGTTTTGGAATGCTACATATTAACTTGTAGTTCGAGCAGCTGAGTTTTAATGCATTTCGAGCTAAGTGAACTTTACCAAGAAGAATGTAAAGGTTGGATCTGTCACAGCAACATTGCTGTTAAATTTGGGGGATTCCTTAAACATGTCGCAAGACATGTTAAGCTACACGCATCCAGGGAAAAAGTTCTGGTTCGGTGTGATATACCCTATGAATCCTGTAACGTGATGGGAAGAAATATATTTGTGAACCATGCAAAGGCAGGCACTAGCAACTGCTCGCTCCTGTACTGTGTGCACAGAATGATGGGTGACCATCAACATTTTTACTGTAAGTCTCCAAGAATTTCATATGGCGCTATTGCATGTGAATCCATACATTCCCAACCTTTGTCGCATCCACATATTAAATACATTCATTAGGATTTATGTTGATTTTATCTAAAATAATAATCAAATAATTAATAAACAATAAGTAAAAGGCTTTTTCTGGATATGAATTACTTAAGATAGCTAGTTCATGTGCTCATGTAGAGTACCTCAACATCCTGCACCTGGAGGTATCTTCAAAGACTACTGGGAAGCTGCAGCTAGTACAAGATGCACGCTCTAGATTATTGACCAGGACATTGCATAGAAACTATATAGCATCAGTCGTTATGAAGTTCCACTGGCTGCCAATGCACTTCTAATGTGAATTCCTGATGCTAGTGATGACATTAAAAGCTCTAAACAGCTTGGAACCTTGAATATTAAGGAAAGTACCTCTCCCTGTATACATGCGCATGAAGACTGAAGGTCAGCTGAAAGAGCTCTTCTCTGTGCCCCAATGGGTGGGGCAATGTGTATATCAGGAGGCACAAGAGATGGTCTTCTGTGCTCTGTCACCCCAATTCTGGAATGCTGTGCCTTTAGAAGCCTGACTTGTATCAGTGCTAGTGCTGTTCCAACACCTAGTCAAAATTTAGTTTTGCAGTAAAGAGTTTGGAAGCTAACTGATTTCATCCAGATCTTTACATGCTATTCAAATGTCTTATGCTGTTCTAACTGGTTTTGATTTGTCTTACTTTAACTTATCAAATGGTTTAATATGCTTTTAATCTGTTTAAATTATTTTCTACTGTTTTCAAACAGTCGAGTTTCTTGTGCACTGCCCTGGGAGCTTTAGATGCAGAGTGAAATATAAATAGTTAATTGCCGTCATCCTCATAGCTTTCATCACCATTGTCATCATTGTCATCCTTGTTATCATCAACAAAAACAATGGTACCATAAATTATTATTCCTGCTGGTTCAGTTTTTCTATGGGCATGTTATCATTTGCTCCCCCTCCTTGCAACAGCCATTTGCCATTATTATAATTATTTTTTTCGGGGTTCAACCACATCACCTTTTCACTACAACAGAATGTCTTCTGTTTTAATATGAAGTGGGGACTGGGGGGAAGACACTGAGTTTGTCATGTTCCTGTGAACATTGTGCATAAATACTTAGGCATCTTTGTCTGGGCTTTTGTAGAAGATTCAAAAAGTGAAACATTGTGTTTGCATGCGACACTCTTTTAAGATATTCTGAGTTCTCTTACAAGTGTCACTCCCTAAGGGGAGATCTCCCTGTTCCTCAAAGTCATTCGGAATTTTCAAAGAAGGAGGTGATACTCAAAGGTTCACAGTGTGTGGGCAGCAGGAAAATGTTTAAGACTGACTTCTGTAGGCAAACTCTCTGTGAACTTTTTTTCAGAGCTCTCAGCATGCTATTTTTCCAGGAAGCCATCATTCATTTCAAAGTGTGAGGCAGTCCTCCCCAAGGAGGCAAAACTTCTCACAATCAACTACCAGTGTGAGCTTTCTCTTTCTCTCTCTCAATCTCTCTCTCTCTCTCTATATATATATATATATAAAACCCCAGCTGGAACTGTACTATTGACCAGTTCACAAACCCACTCAACGCAACTGAAGTTGCAGCCATTGGGTATCATGACTTGTGGGGTAGCTGGAGAGAAAAATTGCTGAAAATTTCTCTTGTGAAGAACTAATTAAAATGCCAAGGGTAACAGGTCCCTTTCATTTCAGCAGGCAAGGGAAACTTCCTAGTGACTTGTGTACTATACTAATCAGGGCTGCAGTTCCAGACACCTTGGAGTAAGTCTCATTGAACTCAAGGAAATTCTCTTCTGAACAAATATCCACAGGATTGCACCTGTGAACAAAATAAGCAGTAAAAAAGGACAAAAACTGCTACCACAAACAAATGCAGACCACAAATCGGTTGTGGTTTAGTAGTTTTCTGATGGCATGTGACTTGAACAGGTTCAGTGCTCCTAAAAGCCACCTCCCTTATAGCTCAAAGATCTGCCTTGATGGGCTTTGGCCCCATTTTGTAATTTCTCTTGTTTCAGGCATCCATCCACCAGGCCATTCTGACAAAGTATAGGTAAGAGTAGCCTGCAAGAGGTCAGGACCAGGGACAGCTCCCTCTGCATCATTAAAAAAGCTCAAGCTGTCTGCGAAGCAGATGGACAGACCGGGAGCTCAGTGTGTAGCTCCAGCCAAAGCATACACAGTGTTACAGCAAGATGCATGATGTCTCCACCTTGTCTTCTGCCTTCTGTCTTCTTGGAGATGTTGCTTGTGTTTAAAGGGATCATACCGTATTCCATAGGTACATGTTTTGGCAAGACTGGACAATCTTTTTTAACCTTGGGCATGTCATGGCAACCAAGGGGCATTTGCATGTAGTTCTGGGGACCAGCGTTCACACCAAAGAATGGGGTCCAAAGCCATTTCTTCAGGAGCAGAGGATGGGTAGTAGGTAGAGCAGGTGGTTTCTGCCCCAGGGTGTAACTCTGGCAATGTTTCAGAGGCAAGAGAAAATCCTGAAAGCATGGGGAGAGGGGAAGGTTTTATGAAGGGCTTCATGCTGTTTTGAAAATCATGAAGGATGTTATGCTGTCAACAGATTATCAGACGAATATTTCTAAAGGCATTCTGGGAATGATATACCACATTTAGTATGGGAGCAGCACAAGATAGTCTCATGATTCCCAAAAGTCTTGTGATTAATCATACCTGGTGTGACTTCAGGCACCAGTTTCAGGTTGTGGAGTTAAAGTGATAAATGGCTTCTGTTATTGTAGTCGTGTACGTACATAGCTCATTCTCATTGCAACAATGCAGATGACCCATGGGGAAGATGCTATCTACCCAAGAAATCTTTACCAATTATGGGAGAGATTATCTCCAATTTTCTTCTTTTACAGACAGGTTGGGCCACATCTGACCCATCACAGAAAATTAATATACTAGTTTATTATTGATACATTTTATTTTTAAGAGTGCTGGGGTTTTAAAACATCTTTTCTGTCAGGGCCTGCATGAGGGCCAGCCATTCAAGTAAATGATTCAAATTAAGTCAATAAAAAAATTTTCCCCTCTATTTGGGGCCATCATCTGTCAAAGACTGCTTTTGTTAATCATCATACATTTGTATGGCAGAGCTGTTATACATAATAGATTATGCTTAATCTTTGTAGAGTTATTATTATTTATTTATGCAAAGATGAAGTGTAAATTTAAGAATTCTAATTGTTTAAAGGATTTCTCCTTGTTTTAGCTTCTGTTAATGTTGTTTTTAGAGTACAATTGAAGTCCTACATTAAATATAATACCAATTTTGCAGCATATATAATGCCATACATTTGCATTGCAGAGAGATCAGTTTCATATTTTCAAAAGGGAAAAAATATTTCTTCCTTTCCTTCTCCCAGAAATCCTGGAGGCAGCTCTAGATATAATCTGAAGCCGTTGCGTTGCCTGCTGATTCAAATGTCTTTAGATCTTTCATCATCCCATTTCACTTATGAATTTCACTGATTTTACAGAAACCAGGATTTCAACATCAAGCTTTATTCCAAATGTGCCTGCTTTTTGTCGCACCTTGCCTGATCAAGAGATCAGGTGATCTCAAAAGTTTGCACCTTTCGGATGACCTTTTCATTTGTATTTAGTGTAAAGGCATTACATTAATATGGCCTTTAAGATTTTTCTTGTGGCCCACCCAGCTACCTCTGGTTGATGCAACATATATTTAGGCTGCCCCCCTGTGCACACTTACTTGGAAGTAAGCCTTATCAAGCATAATGGAAAGTAGTTCCAAGTAAACATACAGATGAGGCTGTTAGATCTCTGATGAAAGAAAACAAGAATTTTTTGAATTTTTTTTATCCCGTAATGTTGTCCAGTGTGTCTCTTCCTGTTGTTATTATTTTAACAGACAAGGAAAGTGCTATAATTCCGGTATACTTACGATAAATTTCCCTGTCACTGAGTGTGGGTTTGAGTTACCATGAGTGTTTCTTCCTGAAACTGAAGATTCCCGTTACAGAGGGGTATATTCGCCTATCATCACCTGTGCTTCTGTCTTAGGTCTTTGGGGAAAGCTCATCTGTAGAATAATAAGCCACAAAACCTGTTTCATCTCCTCCCCTGCCCACTGGAGGAATCTCCATCAGAAAAAGAGAAATAAGCCAATGAAGTTTCTTTTTAAGTCACCACTGAGTTTCAGAAACATAAATCACCGGTCTCTTTTCACGCCACTGTTACTTCCTTTGAATTGTGAATGGCAGCTAAATGTTTCTTCTTTTTTCACTTCTCTTTTCTTCCATTTCATCCTGCCTGCCTGCAATCAATTTTACTTTGTCTCCTTCCCGGCCGGTATTGTGCAGTACCTACCGCACCTCCACAGAATGTCCAAGCAGAAGCTGTCAACTCTACCACCATTCACTTCTTCTGGAATCCACCTCCCCAGCAATTCATCAATGGGATCAATCAAGGATACAAGGTTTGGATGCACGCATTCCCAGTCATTTGGCATGTTAATGACCCATTATGGTTATGCATTTCTGCATATTTTCAGGATGGACTTAGAAGCCCTTTTCCAGCCCTGAGACCTTTACCATCCATAAGTGAGGCCAGGTTCCCTCCCTCAACATTATGTCACATGTATATGGTGTCCCATCATATGTTATTTTAGGGACATAGTACAGGAGGAAGGGCACTCTTGCAGCCTGTGTACCATGTAAAGCTTCTTATACCCAAAGAAACAAGTGAGGTCTTTCAGAGCTGGGTTGCCTGCGATACAGTGTAAATGATAGCAGATGACTTCTCATAGGGTCATGTGTAGTTACTATAGGTACAGCCAAAGGGCTCCAACAGCTATTCCATGGACTAGTATCCAAATCACTAGCTGCATGAAATGACCCTGCAACTTAAGGGGAGCACACCTGAGTAAAAGGCTCAAGAACTGAGACCAGTATCTCATATCAATCATGGATTTTGCTGCCTTTTTTTTTTAAAAAAATGTTCAAATCTAGCATCTCTGTTAGGCTATTTTCTGGACAAGTTTTTATACCCATTTGTTGTTTAAACTGCACTGTCCCCAGAAAATATATAAAGTACTTCACAGGCTGATTCACACTTGTCAAGAGATAGTGATATCCTTGCCTTTTACTGTCAACGTTCTTTTTTCCTTCACTTTTCTCTAACTCTTTTAGACTGAAACAGCTGTGCAGTTCATATTTCTCTTAGAGATCCCCCCTCAAAAACCTGTTATGTGGATAGTGTAAAGAGGACTTTTCTATCACATATTCTTGTACCACGTAATTTTGCATAATGATTTATAAATTACCAGTAATCAGAATTTTG
This sequence comes from Ctenosaura bakeri, assembly GCA_948474755.1. Taxonomy (NCBI): domain Eukaryota; kingdom Metazoa; phylum Chordata; class Lepidosauria; order Squamata; family Iguanidae; genus Ctenosaura; species Ctenosaura bakeri. The sequence continues at coordinate 244,723 of CAOLHI010000654.1, forward strand.
TGTTCTCACTTGTCAAGTGAGTTCCACCCATTTCATATTTTCTGTGGCAAACGCCGTCAGCTGCATTCTATAGAACGGTTCAGTATGAAACTCTTGGGAGTCAAGGAAACAGTTGTTGACATTTGGACATTTCCATTGTGTTTCATAGATATAATTTAGCAAACAGAAGCAAGACTCTCTGTATGCCATTACGAAATTGTTTCTTCTCTTTTGAAACTCACTTGAATTCCAGTGAATCTTTGAAGCACGATATGACAGTTCTATGAGCAGGAAAGACGGGTGTGTGTGTGTGTGTGTGCATGTGGGGAAAAAAGACAGCTTTCTCTTGTGCTGCTAAGAAACCAGTTCTGGTTTCTGGGAGCTTGGGCACACTGGCTTGAAGTATGAATTTTATAAGCTTGCTCCTAAAGCTTCTCTGTGCATGGGCCATGATCTCAGAGACCACAGCTGCTGTGGTAGATGGCTTCCATGCTCTTCCATAAGCTGATCTGTAGTGCATCAAACCTATGAGTAAATGTTTCTATGATTCCTCCTAGCAATATATGCCAGATTTGGAGATATTAGTATAATTGAGTATGCAAATGTCTCCAAATTATGTGTTCAGCACTAGAGATGGAAAATTTCTGGAGACTCTAAAGCAATGGGAGGGGGAAAAAATGTCTAGGCTGCAGTGAGGGTGGATTTTTTTTTTAATGAAAAGGAAATTGCAGGATTAACACCCTTTACCGATTGGAAGTCACTTTACTGCTTTATGAACGTAAAATGTGTTACATATAACTTGGCATGGCATAAAATTATAATAAAATTTTAAACTTTTCAGTTTATTCAGAAAATAATTCAGAAAGTACACAATGAATTCAGTTTTTAAAATTTTAAATTTACAAGTGGAGCTAGAAAGTTTTGAACTTTAAGGAATGCTTGAGTGGTAAGAACCTTTTTGGTGTTGCCTATTTATGAGAGTCAAGCAAAAACAAACAAGCAAAAATGTGACAGTAATAACAGAAGTAACCAACAGCATGAGTAAAACAAAGAAATGTATTGTGACTGCTTTAGTCCTCCATGGAGGACTGATTTTTAATTCCCCAGACCTTCACATCTCCAAACCAGCACATCATTTTTAATTTGCTGAGCATGTTTTTCGCATGTGACCGACCACATGGAGGATTCTAGGTTCATCTTCAGTGGCTTGCTGTTTATGATTAACTGTGGCCCAGGGGCAGACCATGAGGTTTTGCACCATATTTTTCTAATAGGGAATCTGCATACTTCCTTGTGTTTATTTGGAAATAATCATCAGGGTCAATGTACAGGAAAACCATCCTGAGGGGAAAGCCCTCTTTTTTTAATGTGTTAATTGTAAAACAGGCTCTCTCTGTGCTTTAAGGCAAAACTTCATCCCCCCGCTTCCTTTAAGGTTTCTTGACCTCCTCTTAGGATCAGTTAGCACCAATTAACATCAGTTAACCACACTGTGGAGATCACATTTGGCTGTTCCGCTAGGATCGTGTTGTGAAAAACAATCAGGCTAGTGAGTTCTAATGGGCCCTTCAGCAACATGGATCATTCTTCTTGCTGTTTGACATCAGCTCAAGTAGCAAGGACTGTGCCAAGCATGTCAGAGAAGCATGGTTTGAAGGAACTTGGAGCAGCTTTTCTCTGGATACGGTCAGCCCAAGACCTTTTGCTACCTGAGGCAAAGTGAAATGCAACATGACACATCCAGTGACGTGAATAAAAGCCACTTAGACTGTTATCTAATGTCAAAACAGTGATGACAGGACAACAGGCTACTTTGGACGGTTTGGATAATTCAAGGCAAGTTGCCTGGTATGCACAGCTATGCCCTGCAGCACTTCGCTGGCATTTGGTCACCACTCCACTCAAACAAGTGTCTCATTGCAGCAATGATGAGAACTTGGTCTGAGCTAGCTCCCTGTGAATCAGTCAGAGTTTTCCCAATGATGGTCTCTCTGATACCTTGCTGGCCTGAGGCAGAAGAAAGCTCCACATTTGCTAGGGTGCCAAGGTGAGAATGGGCATGGACCTCAGAAAGCTACCACCACTGTTCTCTTTGAAATTGATCGTGCGATGTCTGCTTTGGGGATGCTTCTTGTTCTAGTTCCTACAGTTTCAGTTCAACTCTTCCTCTCTGTTGTGAAGGAAATGAAGTATATTCTCAGACATGAAACTTCCCTGTCCTCTCAACTTCCCTTTGTGTCTATGTGCTCAGGGATAGGAGAGAATTCCATAGGTAGAAAAAGAAAAATGTCTGTATCCAAAATGAAAAGAACTAGAGGTTGGCTTGTTTTTTTAATGGAAAAATGAAAAGTGACAGATTTGTTAATCTTGGCCCAGGGTATGTAGCTTTTAACATTCTGGGCTTCAGTTCTGGCATAGTCACCTTTGTGAGTGCCAATTTAGGATCAACATCTCTTTTTTTTTCTTCTGAAAGGCTTTCATCTTTACCTCTTATAGGTCAGGCAGGTACAATGTGGACTTCTTCGTGCTGATAATCCTTGTACTGATAAGATTTGGCTATATTTGCAGTTGGGGGGAGAAATTCCTTTTAGGCAATTTATTTGAAGAATTTTGCCAGTCTTTGCAAAGTTTTTCATATTTGTGACACCTGAGAGCAAGAGAAAGTAGACCTGTTAGATTGTCCCATGCCTAAGTAGATAGTTTCATAAACCTCTTGCCTTTGTTACCTGTTGTACTTTCTACCAGTAATGTAATGTAAAAATTTTATCAGACAAGGTCATATTCAGCTCCCTGGTCAGCCTCTTAACCCTAACCTGCAGCAGGTTTAAAGGTCAGGGAGAATGAAGAGGCTGAGCTATATTTAAAGAGACAATACATCATTAATTTACTGGACACAATATCCCCTCCCTATTATAAGATAGACCTGTGGCAGGCAAATTCCCCTTGGTGCTTCCTGAGGATGATTTTGGGCATGCCCTCTCCTTGAAATAGCTATTCCTTATAGATATCTTAGACCAGGTTCAATTTTGACAAGTGACAGACTTCTCTTTTTCTATTTTTTTTTCCTGCTCCTTTATTCTTTACTGATTTTGTTGTGCTAATGCAGAGCCTTATTCTCCTAATCGGTGATTATTCATTCCTCTGTAAGCAAAGCCCCACCCTGCCACAGTTATGTAAATATGTCACACTCATGTAAACCGTTAAATCTAGCTTTAAGCACTTTATGTTTGCCACAGATTTTTTTAAAAAAGAATCCACACACATTTGAGACATGCTTTTTAAAATTCTTTGTCTGTAGCTGAATGTAATAATCAAGTCCTTTCAGCCAGCACAAAAACAAGGTTAAATCTGTATGTACAACCATACTGGTGACAATTGTGTTAACGGTTCTGTTTGAGCTTTTAAAATTGAGCTAAAAAGACCCTGGCAGTTGAGTGCGTTGGGTTGTGAATGGGAGCCATCACGAAAGTGATTTCTTATTTTAAATCAACTTTCCTTCTTCCCTGCTCTGTTTTTAGCTCCTGGCCTGGCCAATAGACACACCAGAAACTGTAACCACAGTCACTATCACTCCAGATTTTCATGGCGTTCATAGCGGCTACATAACCAACCTGAAGAAATTTACCTCCTACTACACATCAATCCTCTGCTTCACCACCCCAGGAGATGGGCCACGAAGTCCACCACAGCTACTCAGGACTCATGAAGACAGTAAGTACAGAGCTGCCCACGTCTAATATAGATCTTTTCAGTGAATCAGGCAAACAGTCCTACCCCCACTCCCCAGCGATTGGTTATACATGCCTCTGGTGCCTCATTCCCAAATGAGAAAGAGACCAGTTCACCTTGTTGTTGTTAACTGCCATCAAATTGACTTTGACCTATGGCGACCCTCCAAATGGGAGACATCCAGGTCACCCTGTCTCAACTACCCCATTCATGTCTTGCAGATTCAGGGACATGTCTTCCTTGATTGAGTCTATTCATCTGTAATGGGGTCTTCCTCTTTTCCTACTGCCTTCTACCTCACCAAGCATCATTGTCTTTTCTAGTGAGTCATGTCTTCTCACGATATGGCCAAAGTATGACAGCCTTACTTTAGTCATCTTGGCTGCTAGGGAGAGTTCAGGCTCACCTTACTCCTTTGTAATTGGTGCCATCATTGAGTATCGCCTAATGCTCAACCAAAATCTGCCCTTCTGTGGTTTGAGGGAGATTCTGATCTTATCTGATTCTGTCCTCTGGAGCTACAGAAGACAAGTTTGCTCTGTTAGCAGCTCTTTAGACGTTAAAAGAAGGGTATCATTCTCTCATCTCTCCTTCTGCAGCTTGAATATATACAAGTCCTTCTATCTTTCTTCATATAAAGTTTTCTCTACCACTGACTATCTTCACTGTCTTCCTCCAAAGCTGTTCCAGTTTTCTACTTGATACTTGGCCTGCAAATGAACAGAGTTTATGTAGCCCCAAATGGCCTTCTTAATTAGGCTGAAACCATTCATGAAATCGATTAACCAATGCAAAGAATCACTGCAGACTAAAAATGTACCTTTTCAATGGGAGCTGCTCTCGGTTGGAAGGGCATTCAGTGCATAGTTATAAATAATTTCCAGTTTCCCCCTGGGGAAATTATGTTGTTTGTATAATTGAGCCACAGTAAGTGGTTGCCTTCCTTAAATTGCTTCTAAAAGACTCAACTGTTATTAAATTACTGTATTACTTAAATTAATTGGCTAATTAATTGTTCAATCTAAGCTACTTTGCACAATGCAAGAAACAGTAGTTTTGTATTTGTTTACCATGTGTCTCCCGGGTGAGATGCCACAATATGTAGAAGTGAGATCCATCCATGAAAACATGTGGTTAACATGCACTCAGGGGACATGATTACCCATGGTTCCTGAGCATATGTTTAATAATAACAACAACAACAACAACAATTTATATCCCGCCTCTCCCCATGGATTGAGGCGGTACTACAACAATACATTAAATACATTTATTTGTTTACTATTTATTCTGAGATCTGCACCTCCCATACAGACATTATGAGCTTTACCTTATAGACTTACAGTTGATGAAAGGGAATACATCTTTCCAGTAGACATGTAATTAACCTTTAGTGAAATCCATTAAAAAAAAATTAATTGTCATATTTCCAACATTAGCCCCTCGTAAAGTTAGTACAAGATCAAAATCAAGGCCCAGTGGTGAAGTTGCCTTGCTAAAGCTCATCAGCTTTAGGTTTTCTGCTAGGTCTTCTGCTGAAATAGAGGTGAGAAATAGTTGAAGATCTGTGGTTTCATTTGTGTGAATAGTCCCCCAATGAAGCAGATCACAACTGGTCCACCCTGGCTCCACACCACTGTGCTGCTCGTAATTGCTGTAGCCAATTCACCACCTGAGGACATCGTCTGGTGATGAACTTCTTTTTACTAAACTGACCCTCATAAAGCCAACATGCAGAATGTCTCTGTCCATGAAGCCTAGCACAGCTTTCAAGAATCCAGGATTACCTCCATATTGTGATAAGACAAGATAACAGAGGAAAGTTGTGATTTAAGCATACTAAATAAAGATGATTTATTTCAGCTAGGTAGGCAGAGATGTCTGCACTCTGAAGAAAATATAAAATCAGCACCAGGTGCAACTTCTCACACTTTGACATTCTGGTGCTTGTTCTGAAAGGTTTGGGCATATGAGTTTGGAATACCTTGTGTTAGCTAGCAGATAGCAAAAGGCAGAATGTATTGGGGTCTGGCCTCATCCAGTTCAGACTGACTTGTAGCAGTACTTCAAGTTCTGCTTAGTGAGTTGGATCCACCGAAAGGACAGCCTGCATATTTCAAAATGCTTCCTGGGCTTAGCTTGGAGGTTTTTTTGCTGTATTCATAGCATTTTCCTGCTTTTGTAGTCTTGCAGCTTGCCAGTGGTCAAGTCCTGGGAGGGTGACATGCAGCCAACTCAAGTAGGCATATATCTTATTTTATATGTTTGTTTTAGAAAGACTGGAAGATACAAAATTTTGGCAGGAAAAATCATGCTATCTGCCTGTCAACAGAAAGAAGATTTGTAATCATGGTGAGCATGATTCATGGGGATGTTCTTCAGTACAAGCTCCTGTGAAGATTGTAATTCATTCATTCATTCATTTCCAGAATGGGGTAGTTAGCATCCACTTCTTCAATTTTCAGAGAGACCCACAGACTGGGTTACTAGGAGAGGTTTACTTATAGTAAACAATAACAATGAGAAGAGCAAAAGCAGAGCAGCTGCATTATTATATACTCAAAAGAAAAAGATTGAGAGAGAAATATCAAACATAATAAATCAGAAAGGCTGTGCACACCAAAGGGCAATGTGTTTGACTTTACTCCAGGTGAGGCATCCCGGGAAGACTATTCCAGAATTGTAGCACCGTGACCCAAAAGGTTACCACCTTTGACTATGGGCATGGAGAATGAAGGGAGGTCTTTGCAGAAAAACTCCTCCAAAAATACTCCAAAGAATTCTGAATGCCATTTCTCAAACGTACGTGCCACTGTCTGTCTCAATTTGATCAACTTTGTGCTGCACTTAACGGAAGCTGTGCTATGTTCATTGCCCTTCTGTGACTTTCATTCAGTTCCATGAGGTATGTGAATTTCCTTCTAGTTGGTACCCCATAAAGGCAAGATTGGTAGCTGTTGACAGGCATACTTTTCTGAGCAGTCTTTCTCCTCTACTCGTACAACTAATGGATGCGTGCATTTTGAAGGCACTTGGTTTACTTGGCTGTACCTGCTCAAAACAAAATACTTAGCCCAGGCATCAAAATTAAATCAGGAAGCTGTACAATTCTGTTCCAAATACATCTCTCTCCAAAATGGTGTTTTAAGTGTTCACCTCTCAGCAATTTAATAATCTTATTTTAAAATAAACAAGAAAAAATGCATGCATAGCATGTCCAATTTGTAATACTGTGCATTCCAATTTTTCTCCCCGTCATTTTCCCTGGCCTAATTTATCAAAGCCTACGGAGAGAGAAAACATTTTTCTTTGGTGTGCAGCACAAGTACTCTTCACTTCAATTCCCCACTTCCCATTCGAAATCTCACCCCTGCTGCTGTAGAGAGAAACCCAGACAATGCAGGAGATATGAACAGCTTCTTGATGTGGTTATTTCCTGTCCCCATGACTCAAGAATAACCATCTGCTAGTCAGTCCTGCTGCAAAGACGAATTGTATACACTGTTCCAGTGTTAAAGAAGTCTGATTCCAAAAGCTGACAAATTGGCCATGGGAGAGACTAGTTGAAAAAGAACTGGGTGATACCTCTGTGCTCAAAGAACAGATTTTCCGCCATCAAAACCTTTGCGTGTTTAGCAGACTGTGGTCTAACCCAATGGATATCTGCAAAGCTGCTTAACTTTAAATGTGTTTACTTAAATCCAGAATGGCAAAGCAGAACTGTTGCTTGGATTATTTACTTCGGAAGTAATCTGATTTTGTAAGGCTTCAGAAATGCTATTGACACACATTAAACCAGCCCAGTTGATCTGGTATTTGTTAAGTACATACATCTACCATGGCCCTAGGATACTTGTTCCTACTTAGAGCAGCTGCTGCTTCTTTTCTCTCCCCTCCTCCTTTTTTTTTTGCCAGCTGTCAAGAGATTACTCTCATTTCCTTTCCCTCAAGCCACTATTACATAGAAGGAAGAACTATAGGAGAATGGCAGTTTGCTCAGACAGAAGACCCGAGGGTCAATACATGGTCTTGCCAGGGAAAAGGATTGGGTGGGTGATGGGAAAGATCTCTGCTTACAGTCTAGGAGAGCTACAGCCAGTCAGTGTTAATGGTACTGGACAAGATGGACAAAAAAAATGCAACTCTTATAAGGCAACTTCCTGCCTTCTCTAAGAGCTGTTGCCAAGTGGGTTGAATAGGGCTAAGCTAGATGCATCCTTCACATACTCACTAGAGTGCTCCTTCACATAATCCCGCCCTCCCTCTCTTTCTCTCATTCTCTCCCTCTTACACACAGATGCATATACGAAGTTCTTCTAACCCATAAGAATCTGGTTAGGCAAGAAAGCTGCCATTCCAGCCTCCAGACTGTGCCAGGGAGCTGCTGTTTCTTGCAAGGTAGACTGTAGCACTGAGAACCCTCAGAGCTCATCATCCTGTCCACTTTGGATAGGAGAAGCTTTGTTGCTCACAGTCAGCCCATTTAGCAGTAAAAATGAAGCTCGGCTTCCCAATCGCTGCTGGATACTTCTGGCTAGCTTCGCTGCCTGAAGGAGGAGAGAGTAAGCAACTCCTGCTTAGTAGCTATGGGAGACCGAAGTCTTTCATTGCAGAGCACCAGGAAGTGAGAAAAACCTCACTGTTCAGGACATATCAAAAACTACTGGATATTGGCATTTGAAATGGATATGGTCAAGCATGATTTTCTTTATTTTGCCCAGGAATGCTCTGTATGATGAAGTGGAAAGTGGAAATACTGAAACGAAATGTAATCTCAGGACACCCTCTTTCCAGAGCTGGTCCTCTCATGAACCCACCCCCTTCACAATCCAAGTGGCAGAGCAAGTGGGGAAGCAAACAGCCTGTCTCCCCTGACTGCCATGCCTCTGATGGGTAGAGCAGCACCCCTGCCCTGGAGAACCCCACTGCCCCCAGTCTACCCCTGCAGCGTGAACTCTCCCTGCTGCCCCCAGGAGGGGGGTGCTGTCTGCAGAATGATAGAGAGGGCAGGAACAATGGAGCAGTGGGATGGCATGGCATCTAGAAGTGAGAGTGGAGCCACATCTCTCAGCTTAAGTGGTGGGACAGCTTGCACTGGCCTGTCTGTCTTCCAGTGTTTTGGTTCTTGTATGCCTTCCCGTCAACTCTGACATATGGCAACACTTTCTTTTTCTGCAACTTTTCTCCAAATTTCTTGCCATTGCTCTCTTTTGAGGCTGAGGCAGTGTGACTTACCCACAATCACTCAGTGGGTTTCCAGGTCTGAGTGGGGATTTGAACCCTGGTCTCCTGGCATTCAAGTCCAATACTGCAGTCTATTATGTCTCTTCCACATTTGCAAGTCCATTAACCACTTGTGAGAATATGGAGGAAAATCACTGACTTTGCAGGTTGTCAATATCAAAGAATTTTGGGCGTGTAGGCAAGGTTCCTGTAAAGATGAAGTGGCTGGTGGTTTCTGCTTTTTAAAGGGAGCCTTAACAGAAATAGAGGCATAACACACTCCTCTCCTGCTTTAGTTCTAAGGAGAATCTTCCTTCTGAAATTGAGATTTCCCAATGAGGTGTTCCCCATTAGCTTTAAGATTTTCTTCAGGAGCACATCAGAGGAAGAAAGTCTGCTTTGATCCCTTTAAATACAATTTCCCTTTTAAAGATGACTGCAGAGTGTATGCATATGGCATTTTACCTCAGAATAACTGATGGCCTTGTTTAAAAGTTTCATGTAGATATTGAATAGCGCGGGGACAGTATGGAGCATGGGGACATTTTGGACATCATAATATTATTGGGCAGGAGCTGAGTAGTAATGCCTCTGCACTGTCTTTTAAAATTGGCTGTCAAGACAGGAATGGAACTGCTGTAGCCATTTTCTTCTCTTTCCTGTCTTTCTGAAGGTTGGACATACCAACATCTGTTCTGTCTTTGGATGCAGGAGCTCAAAACTATGACATGGCATTGCATCTAAATGATTCTCCAAGGGTTTTCATCAAAGAAAACTGTCTCCTTCCTATGCTTCTTTTCCCGTTTACTTTACTTTGAACTATCAGCTGTATTTTTGTTTGTTATTATACATCTAAACTATTCTAAGTTTCTGTGTTTTACCATTTCATTCATTATCCTTAACACTTCTTCATTGGTCAGCCTCTTGGTGCAAGTAATCCTTAATATCCTGTGATATTTTCTATCTTTTCTTTGATAAAGTCCATGATTACATGTCATGCAGTAGAAGAGAGAGTACAGATCACTGTACAGTATTCATTCTCAGAGCCAAATTGTAAGTTTGCATTGCACATTACATTCTTCACCTTAAGAGAAGATACTTTGTCTCTGTTCTATCTTTTATTGCATGGCTGTTTCCCCACTGTTTATTTAGACAAATTCCAAGGTAAGTATATTTGTCAACTGGTCCCAACTTCCATTTTGGATTTTTAACTGCATTTATACCACAACATTGTGCCTTAGGTTCCCACTGCAGGATATTTATCAAGAGGACTACCAAGATCAATGGCTTTGAAAGCCACAGAGAGAGAAAATGGAGACCAAGATGACCATATTTCCCTGTCTTTCTCATTGCAAAGGTCTCCCATTTGGCTGACCAAAGGAGTTTGGGAATGAAAATCAGGCCTATGCTGCTGAAGATGAATCAAGAGACTGATCAAGCATCCTCCTGCTAGAAGTACTACACAGCAAAACCAAACTTTCTTAGTTGTTCAGGTTAACAAGCAAACCCGACCAGGAGCAGTGGTAGGCAATGGGTATTCCTCCAGATGTTGTTGGACTACAACTCACAACTCTTTCTATTCTCTGTGCTGGATGGGGCTGATGGAATTTACAGTCTGACATCACCTGGAAGAACATACTTTGCTCACTCCGTTGTAGAGTCTGTGTAATATCATCTTAAACATATTGCTCCACTGCGTCAAAGATGCTTTGTTCTGAGCGAACAAAGTCCTGTGGAACCAGTGGGACACGATGGGCAGCACTGAGCCTCCTGTAACTGACCCTCCTGTAACCAGCTCTGGTTAGTAGTGCACAGGATGGAACACCGCTTGACATGCGTCCTTCAGATTGCCAGTGTCAGACAAACACACAACCCACACTATTGGATCAAGTCTGGACATTTTTGAACATTTCCTTCATAGGCTGACATCATCCAGAAACTTGTCTAAAAATTGACTTAAAGAGGACAATTGAGAAGCATGAATGTTGAGCTCTTTAGCCAGTATTCTCTATGGATCCTGCATATTTCCTAAAACAGAAGCTCTCTCGGCGTAATACATAGATTTCTGGATGCAGGAGAATTTAGTTTCAGCTGTGTTCCCTGCATTCCAGGTGCAGAAATGCAAATTGGCAAGAGCTGTTGGCCGTCTTTCTTCTTCATAGCTGGAGGGGAATTGGAGACCAGGCAGAGTGAGGAGGAAAGCAGAATAAGAATTGCCAGCTAGGGTCAAAAGAGCAGGAGGGCAGCTCAGTCCAGCAGGGATCCAGGTAACAGAAGTGCAGGGAATGTAAAGTGAGCGAAAAGCTTCCTTTTCTCACTCTGTCTGTGAAGGAGTGGAGAGCAGATAGGATCACAAATCTGTCTGAGCCACCCTCACTGAAGATCAGAACTCAACAAAGCACATTTTGGCCACTGGTCTGTTTTACAGCCTTTCATTACCCACCAGGGAATGCTGTTCTAAGAACTGTTCAGCTTGAGCTGCTTCTTCAGACGTTCTACCCGGCTGCATACATTTGCTGAAAGTAGCTACTGTGTCACTGACATTTTGAAAGAGCATTTTAGGAATGGGTTTTCCTGTGGGCTGGGTGGATATTTTTTTTAATAATTAATTTTATTATGACTACATCGTATAAAAAAACACTTCTCATTGTACATTTTACCAAACTATTACAGCATCTTCCACACCTCTCTGGATTTCAATACTGCTATTTCATTGATATATCAACATTTATGCATCGCATTACATTTGTTAACATACAAGATAGATCCTGCTCTTCATCCCTACTTTATGTGTTCCATGATATTCCACTGATTTTTACTTCTAGCTACTAGGTGGATATTTCTGACCTTCATGTGCGCCCTGGCAAAATTGCCAAGCCCCTCCCAAAATGTGTGTGACACTGCCATTGTGTGTACCCATCTTGCTTCTTTATTTACAAAAGACAGGAGACAATAAGCTCCAGATCCAAGGCAATAATAGTGGCTCTTGCTTTTGGGGGTTCAGACAGACCACCTATTCTAGTTAGATCAGACTGAGACAGAAGACAGCCTCCTCTAAAAAAATGTGGTAATAAAGTCTGCAGTACTGTAGAGGTTTACCTGGAATTAAATTCCATTGAACTCGGCGGGATTTATTTCTGAGTGGTGGACATCTATTGGATTGTGAACATCTGAGAATAAGATCAGGTAGAAATAATTCCTACAGATGATAGCTCTTAATACCTTGATTGGACTTGCAGTGCTCTCTGCTAGCCCTGTCTGGATGTTTTATTTCTTCAGCCCTAATAATGCCAACCTGGGTCTTATCCAAAGTAAATGGGGCCTCTCCTGTTAACAGATTTCCCTTTCTGATTGCCAGAGCCAGGAGCTGTGGGGCACCTGAGTTTCACGGAGATTCTGGACACATCGCTCAAGGTCAGCTGGCAAGAACCTGTAGAGAAAAATGGCATCATTACAGGCAAGTATCAGCAAGTAGCCATTATAAAACCTGTTACGAAAAATGAAGAGCAGGATCTGAGAATAGGAAAGGTTGAGGTGGAGGAGACACATCACATTGCAGTGATCAATAGGGCCAGCTTTTATCGAGAGCTTCTGACTAAGAATTCAGGTTTACTGCTGCTACTACTTTTGTGAAGCCGAAAAGTCAACAGAAGTATGTTAGAAGAGATATCGTGCCAATTACCCCTGGTACAAAATCTTAACCTCTAGAGGAGCTGTATGTGGAAGAAATCAACTCCCCACTAGCTTTTTGAGCTTGTTAAATCCCATAGTACTGCTCCCCAGTCACCCAAAACACAGCTTTCTTTCCTTCTTTCTTTTTCCTACCCCTCTGAAAGTGGGTGGCTATTGCTTCCATGTATGAAGAAATTCTGATGCTAAATTTACAATAAGGAAATTGTGACTAACTAAAATTTATATCTTAATCTCAGTCTTAATCTTAATAATCCAGGCAGGAAAAAAGGTTGCAATTTTCGTTCCCAGTTAGTCAAACATCTTTGACGTTTACTGTGTTAGGAAAGAATCTGTGTTCTTTTGTTGTCAGTGGCAGAGATTCTGCCGAACCATTCTTCTCTGCTATTTGTCTACATAACATTTATAAAGACACTGATTATTCCATCATTGGCATACTAGTAGATAGCTGGTCATTTCTTAAAAAGGTGAAGTCAGTCTGGATATTATATTGAGACTTTCACAGGGGTTTGTGCATCTTATGTGCTGCATATATTTCTCTTACGTACATCATGTGACTGGGTATTTCCATAGAAGGAGAATAAACAAAAGATCTGACTATTAAAGAAAATGGAATTTTTTTATGTGTGTCAAAGTGGCATATAATCTAAGGAGATTATTCTTGGAAGGACACCAATTCTGTGGTGGAGCATCATGTGCTGCATGCAGAAGGTTGCATATTCAGTCCTAATGCATCCAGTTAAAAAGGAACAAGAACAGAAAGTGCTTGAAAAGAAAGATTTTTCCCTGTGTTAAACCCTAAAGAGGCTCCGACAATCACAGCAGATAATAATAGGCTACATGAAGCAATGATGTGGCCTGGTATAACATAGCTTATATCTTCTAAACTCTAGGTGGGAAGCCAGGAATCTTTGGTGGGATTCCTTAGTTCTCATGGTGGGGAGCATTCACAGAGTAACAGATCATACTGCTGATCACAACGCGTCACAGAGAAAATACCAGCTCATAGGGGCTTGTAGCACAGATATCTTGTGATGGTTTGGATGTTGGCTGAGTGAAGTCGTGACTAGTCCCATAACTGTGTCAAACAATTTACGAATTGGAGAGAGAGAGAAAAGACCCCTTTTATTTATGACGACTTGCAGGTGTAAAGACATTCCAGGCAAACTTTGTAAGGAAGAAAAAGTCCCCCTGTTATAGTGAACATTGCATTTAAGGTTGTGAGATAGGAGGTGACAAAATCATTCATTTCCCCTGAATGGTTCGGTGGTTTGTACAATGCTGCTTAGAAATCTACGAGTGGCCAAGAGGCTTCTCTTTCATCACTTTGGTTCGTGGATGTCATTTACTGTGACTTGGTTTTTAATTCTAGTGCGCAGAATGAGAGGAAAGCGCAAAGGGCATTAGGAGGGAGCAAGCCAGCTTTGGTAAATTGCCCATTGCTCTCATTGTAAATTTCAGTATCTTCCTTTCTCCCTCGGTAAACTCTGATTTATGAGGGCCTGGATGCAGACGGACAGTTTGTGATTGGATGTACTGCTCTCTCATACAGAATTTACTCCAGATCAACAGAAAATTATTTCTGAAACTCTTCTGGTCATTAGTTTCAGTTTGACTGCAGTTTGCTAATGCCAGAGTTTGAGAGACACTTCTCCTGGCTTAAACTTGAGTCAGATAAAACTAACTTTTCTCTGCCTTTTTGATTCTTTTGGGTACTCATGTGGCACAGTTTGTGCCTTTTAAAGTTAGAAGCCATTGTTCAGCCTGACATATGTCCAAAAGTTCTTCCCTCTTACTTTGAATTGTAGGTTTCTTTTGTAGGCTCCTTTCCTCTCTAATACCATTGGGTCAACAAAAGAAGACAGTGAAACTTTTGCACTGCAGAAGTATGCCTTGAGGATGGATTCAAAGAGCTTTAAAGTTTGTGTTAAATGAACTCATCAGCAAATTCACATCATCTAATCCCACAGACACCATGAAAAATGTGTGGGAATCTCCACTAATTTTATGTTTGTTTTGTTCATCTGAGAACTTCTCTTGGATAAGCAAACCCTTTCTCTAAACTCTTCCATGAGCAAGAAAAATTTCTAGAAGGGATGTTGAAATGTATTTGAAGATGGATTTACCATCTTTGCTACATGGTGTTTAAAGCCATAATATGGTCACCAGGTCAGTTCCATGTTGGTTTTCTGTGTGCATCAGTGGGGAATCAATCAGTTCAGGAACCATAGGTCAAGCTTTAAGTGGGTGTCCCAATTTTCCTTGAATGTTTGGAACTACAGAAGATGATAAGCTGAGTAAGTGACAGTTTGGCTAACTTTGAGGAGCTGTGCACTAGCAACCTTTTCCTCAGAGCTACGGCTGTGAGGGACTATGACAAGAAAGAAGACTGGCTAATGAAGCCAGATGAGGCTTGGCCCAAGAATATTGATATTTCTTCAAAGATTGCTGACCTTCAGGCAAGAAACAAGGTCATATTAATGCCTGCATGGTACTTTTATAGCTGAAAAGCATTTTAGTAACAGTTCAGAAAATGGAGGCCTCATTCCTTTGGTTAGATTACAATATCAGTAAAAGTGTCCTATGAGCATTTGCTGCATTATGATATATTATGATGCAGGTGGACAACCCTTTCATACACCTTTCATATGAGGATTTTTCTTACCTCGTTGGAGCTCAGTTCTTTTGACTAAATGCCCTTGCAGTGCCTGCAGGGAGGACAAATGTGTTTTGTAGTTTTGTGGTTACACTGAAGAAGAAGACAGTGGGAAAATCCAGGAAGGCTGTATAAAACTGAGACAATTTAAGATACAAAAGGGAAAGACATTCTTATATTCTATAAACAGTCTTAAAGGAGGATACTTTTACAATTAGAAATCGCTTCAGTTATCCCATTGTCTACTTTCTGTCTCCAGTTCTTGGGACCGAAGAACTGCTAATCAAGTCCCAGATTAGTACTGGTAGGTGGTGTTATAATATGACAGAAATCATCTTACTCAACTCTGAAAACAGCAGACACACATGCCATTCAAGTTCAGCACTGACAAAGTCTGCAAACATGCAAAGTAGAACACTCCTGCTAAGACCAGCCACAGGACAGTTTTCCATACTTTTGCTAGGCTGGAACTGCATCTCATTCATGTATAAGAACATGGGAAGAGCCTTACTAGGTCAGAAGAAAGGCCTGTCCAGACATCTATTCCAGCTGAGCAGATGCCTTGGAGAAACATGCAAGCAAGAGATGAGTGCCAAAAAAAAGATATGACTGCTTCTTGTGTACCATAGCAAATGGCATTCAGAGTAGGGATGTAGTTTTTCACTAATTCCATTCCTGAAGGAAGCAACAACTATTTTAGCAATTTTTTTCCACTATGAGAAAGTTTTTGAAAACTGCACTTCAGGACTTACTCTGCACAAATTTCGCATGGAGCATTTTGTGCAGAAAAAAACATTTCCTGAGCAAAATACTTACTGCACAGAAAGTACTGTTTTCTGTCAAAAAAAAAAAAAGGTGAATTTTATGGAGAATAAGTCCTGAACTGTGAAGATTCTCATCAGTCCAGGGTTCTCTTAATCAATAATTCCCAACACTTGAGAGACACATTTTTGATCATTTTTCAACGTCTTGTGGGAGTAAATTCTGTATTTCAGCTATACAGTGTGTCTTTCCTTGGACCCTCCTGTTCACCTGCTCTGGATAACCCAAAATTCTAGTATTGTCAGTAAAGTAGGATCTATCTACCTTATCCACCATGGTTAGTTTTTGTACATATTGTCCCCCATCCTTACTTGCCCCTTTTAAAGGCACCACAACCTTTCCTCACAGCAGAGTGCTCCAGTCACCTGATGACTTTGGCTGCCCGCTTCTGCACCTCACCTCACTTCAAGAGAGCTTGTGCTTTCTTGCACTGATCCTAATCACCAGGGAAGTTGCAATCAGGCAAACTTTTCCAACCAGCTCTCTGGAGACTGTCACAAGAAAGGTTCATAAATGTGCTCCAGAAGATTAAAGTTGTCACTGGAGGTTCAGAGGAGAGAGAGAAAGAAGAACAAGTAAAATCAGAAGCAAAATTGAGAAAATCAGGTTATAGTAACTCTGGGGAAGTTCATGGAATGCAAATAGGAATAAAAAGAGCAAAGGCATGAAGGGCTTAACAGGCAGTTGGAGAAAGAAAAGTGAGGTGGAGGGTCAGGTGTTGTACAGATCAGGACAATGGATTTGCTGTACATGTTTGAAAAGCAAGATAAAACGATTCACCTTGCTTAGAAGTCTATGCACAAGCAGCTGTAAAGGATGGAACACACACACACCTCAATTCTTTTAAAATTCTCTGCATGTTCCTTTGAGTTGATTAACATCTCATTTGTAAGTTTTTCGCTCAGTTCCTGATGGTGACAGTGGCTTTTGCCCACTGTAGAGGTATCTCTTGTACAAGCACACAGAGACTTTTCCCCCCTGGCTTGTTAAACTATTTTCCAGCCAAACTACATTACATCTTTTTTTTTTATGCCACATCTTTGCTTTATTATGTTTTCAACCTTTATGTTTTGGAGTCTCATCCACCATTTGCCAGTAGATTTATTGCCTGCTGTGTTGGACAATAGACAATTTAACTGATAAACTAGGGAAATGGTAGGGATCCTCTCATCATTCCCTCGAATTAGCATACATTTATTTCTTTATTTAAAGAACTTTTATACTTCCTTTCAGAGCAAAGCTTTCACAAGGCTTGAGTTATAAACATGGTTTATATAAGTATGCTTATGAAATTAATTTATTTCAGTTGATCAGATAGGCATTTGTCGTGATACCATTTGTTCAGGTAGTGCATAATGAGGAACCGATGTAAATATTCATTGATTTCATTTTTGCATGTAAGAATGAAAAATTACATTTTTTCCACCCATGGGATGAGGTTATATGCATCTTTGTGCATTTAAAAAATTATTTCCCACACAAATTTCACAAAGATTTTGTAGGAGAACGATTTGTGGATGGCCAAGAGGTGATACTAAATTTGAAGATCTGAATGAGATAGATAGATAGATAGATAGATAGATAGATAGATAGATAGATGATAAAAATAAAAATCACAGAGCACATTTGAAGAAATTGGAGTCTCAATTCAAGATACCATAGTTGAAAGGAAATGGGAGGGATCTTCTTTATTGGATTCAAATAAGTAATGATAAAAAGGAAAAGAGGTGTATGGGGAGGGAAGGAAGGAGGGATAGAGATGCTTGAGGGGAGAGATGCAGAGAGAGTCTTATTGGAAAGAAAGGCCCGTAAGAGCCTTTTCTCCAGCAACAGCTAAGTGTTCACCTTAGAAAGATAAGCTCTCAAGAACCAAGCAGAGGCCAAAAATAGGCTTGGGGATCATCAAAAGGAGGAATATTTATTGGAGAAATCCATTGTTTAGATAGAACAACTGGATCCTTGTAGTGTTATATTTGGGTTATGATTTGGAGGACATGACATTTTGGCCTGGAAACAAGTAGGAACTAGAGCCATATCATCTGAATTGGATGTGTGAAGGACCACCAGGGAAGGCAGCAGAAAAGTGGCAGTTTTTCTTTGCTCCTGAGGTTGCTCCTGAAGAGAGAGCACTCTTGGAGGGTTGCAAATACAGTTGAAGGCATTATAGGACTGTTCTTGCCTGAAACCCTATAAAGACAGTAGAGGAGAGAAGTATGTGGAGGCCTCTATATCCAAGCCTGTGAGCTATATTTAGAATTGTGAGCCCACACGAGAATCATTCTTTGAAGACTCCTCTGATAATATCATCTTGAATGTTTGGTCCTTTTTTATCCTTCCAGGCTACCAAATCTCCTGGGAGGTATATAGCAGGAATGAATCTCGTCTCGCTCGCACTCTGGTGAACACAACCCTTGAGTACAAAATTACAGGCCTGTCATCTCTTACTACCTACACAATAGAGGTAGCCGCAATGACAGCAAAGGGAACCGGTTTGGTCACATCGTCTACGATCTCATCTGGAGTTCCCCCAGGTGAGTAGAACAGAGTTTGGAATATCGGCACAATATTTCTAATTAGCCTTTTCTTTGTCAAGACCAGTTCAGGATCACAAGAGCTGCTAAAAGCAAAAGGCAGAAAGATAGGTATTATGTATTGTGTCTCGCTGATTCAAGGAAGATGTGGTTGGGATGTTTTCCCACGGTCAGATAACGGAGCCCTTTTGAGGTTAATGGCAGAATGAGTAGAGGTTCCCATGCAATTACAGCAATCCAGTTAGATTAATGCCACCTAGTTAACTGCCATCTGTGCCCACATCTACATCTGCATGAATGCCTCAAGAGGAGGAAGATTGGCTAGGAATTTGGACTCCATCAAGCTGGATCGGGGCAAAAAAGGAGGAGCAGGAATGAGCTGGCATATTCCTTGCTTTTCATTTCCTATTTTTACTGCTGTCACTCAGAGCTGAAAAACTGTGGTGAAAGGAAGGCTGAATAGCAGGCAAGGTACAAGAAAGGAGCTCTCTGCCTAATGTACTCCCCCCGTATCCTCCTATTGCTCACCTGTGTGGAGCATTCTTGCCTTTCTTTACAAAGAGAAGGGTTGCACTATAATTAATTTGTGGTTGGATTTTAGGAATATTTCCTTTTGTCTCTCTAGTGTTTTTCCTTTTTCAAAGTTTCACTGACAATGGACTGACAATTCTGAGGTGCTAGTTGGTATTTAAATGGAAAAAGACATTGCTTAAAAGATTCAATGGCCATTTCCACACTAGCCTGTTATAGTGCTATTATTCCACTTTCAATATCCTATGGAATCCTGGGGTTTGCAGTTTAGGGAGGAGCCTTTGAGGCCCCTCCCTAAACTGCAAACCCCAGGATTCCATAGGATGTTGAAAGCCTTTGAGGCCCCTCCCTAAATTGCAAACCCCAGGATTCCATAGGATGTTAAAAGCAGAATAATAGCACTATAACAGGTTAGTGCAGAAATGGCCAATGTCTTTCTGAGCTCATGAAAAGGCATGTTTTCTGATGAGAATGACTGGGCTGTCTCCAGCTTTGACATGCAGCCTCCTGCTTTGGTGGTAGGATGCTTTTGAGAACCAGCTGCTAGGGAGCAACAGTGAGAGAAAGATGTTGCCTTCCAGTGCTGATTGTGAGCTTGCTGTAGAAGTGGCTGATTGGCCATTGGGGGCAGTAGGATGTTGGGCTCAGAGAGAGCTCTTTGTTGCACTGTTTATGTTCAAGTCTGTCATTCACAAAAAATACAAGTCAATAGCTGTTGAAATATTGAGCTGTGTATTTACACCTTGATTCTGTATCCTTCTCTCTTTTTGTTTACTGCGTTGACTTCTACAGAGCTTCCTGGTGCGCCATCCAATTTAGTGATTTCAAACATCAGCCCTCGCTCTGCCACACTTCAGTTCCGGCCCGGGTATGATGGAAAAACATCCATCTCCAAATGGATAGTGGAGGGTCAGGTATGCAAAATGGTTTTGGATGAGTTTATAATCACCATGTTGATTCAGCAAGTCTGAAGAATGATTGTATGGATGGCTTTGATTTCAAGATAGTGCAACAGGACCATTTGGTTGTTCTGAAACAGTGGTCAGAAACCTCATGCCCTTTGGTCAAATCTGGCCCCCGAGGTGTCCAAGATGGGCTTCATCACTCCTGCCGGGCTCCAAGGTTGACTCAGCCTTCCATCCTTCCGCAGGTCGGTAAAATGAGTACCCAGCTTGTTGGGGACATGTATAGAAATACGTGCTATTTGTAAGTTGTTCGCCGCCTCGATCCATATGGAGAGGCGGATACAAATAAATAATAATAATAATAAATTTCTTCCATGCAACCATTTTTAAAATTATTTCCCAGCCCTTGTACAGCTTTTCCCTCATTCTAAAAGGCTGAAATGTCTCTTCAGATGCTTAACTATTAACAGGAAGAACTTGAAGCTAAAATATGTTGGTATTTTTGATTCTGCCTCTTCCTTTTAGCCCTGCCCACTGATGGAGCACGGCCCCTGATAATTTACCTGAAGCAGAATTCATTCCTCAAGCTGACACAATTTCCATACCCTTGTTCTAAAGATAATATTCCAATTTGGTAATTAGTTTCTAAATAAGAGAGAACCAGAATTGTCTGTTCTCTTTTCTAATCATCTGCTTAGTCTTAAAATGTGTGGATGCTGTCTTTGTGTATGATAAAAGCAATCCATGTATGATCAGTGTTTTCTATTAAAATTAAAAATTCATCACAAGTATTTCCATAATTCTCACTTGGGCAAGCTTTCTGTTTAGACAGCTGTTTCATATCAAATTCTGCTTTTGTATAAGAAGCATCATGGCTTGTCTGTTTACTTCTGGGATTAAGTTCAAGGTGCTAATTTAATTTAAATTGTCCTACAGTCTGGGGCCAGAATGCTTAAAGAAATATCTTCTTTCTACTTTTTCCCTCCTTGCTATTTGAAATCATGCAAAAAATATCTTTATTTGGTTGATGATCACCGTGGAGTCGCCATTCGATGTTGGGGTTTCCACTCCAAATGTAACACCAAATGTGGTCCTTTCAGAAAAGCTGTGTTTTTAGATGGATGTTTTGGCATTAAAGAGTCTGATTTTCTACAGCATTCACAGCTCCTGGATAGCTTCCTGTTTATTGTTTATGTGTTAGTTTTAACAACTTTGTGGGATTGTATTTGGACAGCTATCCCGAAAGCTTGAGCAATAAATAACACAAGACTGTTTGTTTTGGGACAAACACTAATATCTCCCAGGTTGCTTTGTAAGCCTTAGAGGTATCTCCCTGAGAGATATAAGGAAGTGCCCCACATGAGCAAAGAAAGCACCTGGACAAATTGATTTGCGTGGTTTGCTTGGGAAGCAAAAGATGGGCTTTTCTGCTACAGGGAGGTGGTAAGTGAGACACCTATTTAAAGAGAGGATGAGTGTTTCTCCATCAATAGAGAACAGGAATTGCACAGAGACAGCAAACAAGGCCAGCCTTCAATTCCATTTGGAGAACACGGATAAAGGTAACATTCTGTAGGACTCAGCCGGCCCCTCCCGAAACTGCAAACCACAGGATTCCATAGGATGTTGAAAGTGGAATAATAGCGCTATAACAGTCTAGTGCAGAAATGGCCTGAGATATAGTTTATATGCTCTTAGTTTCCAATCTCTACAGAATATCCTTTTGTTTCTCTCTCCTTCTGCCTCTCCTCACCCTTCCCACACCAAGTGTGTTTAGAGAGGCAGGCAGAGCGAGTTAGTAAAGGAAATGATGAAATAACTGGAAGACTTCCTTGTTGAGCTCCCTAGATGTTTCATAATATATGTGAAGAGATCTCCCCCTCTAAATAATTCACTTGGCTCTTTGTGTGTGTGTGTGTGTGTTCAGAAAAAAGCAAGCTGCAACATAAATTGCACAGAACCGTATCTGAAATCCAGCTCACTCATGAATTCATTTCATCCTCCATGGAGAAATCTGATTTTAGATTCTATTACCTGAGTGCCTGTGCTAAGCGGACTGTCTGGAGGGGATTAAATTATAGGGCACTAGGGGGCAGTGCAGGCTGAATTGCCTTTCGCAGCATCCTTCCAATCATTCATGTGCCCGAGTAGGTTGTTACGTTGTAATGAAATGCTCTAGAGTTTTCCCACCTTAAGTCTTTAAGCATGCCTCTTCCTCCTATTTGTACAATGTCCCTCTTTGTTTCTGTCATTCTTGCTTGGAGAAAAGAGTCTTTCCTCATTTATTCTGCTGTCAGGCAAATGGTGCCGCTTCCTTCCCACCTGCAGAGCTCTATAAATATTATCATCTGGTACTTTTAAGATTAAATATTGAGTTCCTGGAACCAGCTTCTGCAGCTTTCATGCCTTGATACAGACCATTCACCTGGTAGCGAGACTGCTTCAAGCTGCTTGATGCTTTTGGAGTGATGCATGTGAACATTATATTTAACCTCTATCCCGGCGTGTGATTGCCGAACAGTATCCATGTCCTATGGCATCATGCTGCTCTTGCTAGTACTGCAGATCTCAGAAAGTACATGAGCCATGGCATACTGCAGTGCACCGCTGAAATAACGTAGCCTTTATCTCCTGGAACAATTGCGAGAGCCACAACATGCAAAACTTCATCTGGCACCCATGTGTGCTCCACTCTCCTCCTCAGCCAGACACGATACAGTTCGTAAATTTGTTGCTGTGCAGCAGTAAAACTGCCTGATCACCTAAGGATGGATAGGAGATAAGGAGCTTCACGCACAGTTAGTTAAATTCCCCACCCTTTCTTGCCTTTGCCCTTCTCTTTCTCTCACAAACTCAGCTCCTTTGAAGCAAAACTCTTTTTGTCCTATATTTGAGGGCTCAAAGTCCAACCCTATATTTGGACCCCATGGAACATGCCAAATCTCATATTCCCTGGCTTGTAGAAAGTGGGTACTGACTGCACCCCCAAGAAACCTACCCCAAGCCTTTGTTAGGCAACAGATTGAGTTTAAATATCCAATGCTGGAGGGTCTGCCATCAGGGACCACAGTTGATATGATGCTGATCTTATTCGTCAGGCAGAGAGGCAGAGCATTCCCAAATTACGCTTGCATCTACTCTTTCCATCCCCTGTAGAACTGAAAATAGGAAGAACAGGCACTGACCACACTTGCAACAGATGGGTCCCAGTATGAGGCCATTTTACTTTACATCAAATGCTCCAGGGTCAGTCAGTTGGGACCGTGGCTTGCCCCCACTTTTGGACAAAGCAGACTGACCCCTGACTATGCAAGGAAAGGACCTCAGAGCTGGTGCCCACTCTTTCTGCTCTGAGCTTTACAGGTAACTAAGAGATGAGTACATGAGGCAGGCCTATAGAAAGCCTATCTCAAGTCTTGTGAGAATTCCAGCCTCCTGCAAGATGAGATGAAACCTCACAGGAGCCTGACACTATTAGGAGAAGTCCTCCTCTTACAAGATTTGAGGCAGGATAGATGAATGGTTTCTTTGTTCAAAGCATAATCACAAACCTGAGTCTTGTTGCACACTTGTGCCTTAAATAACCATAATTTTAAAAACTGAAAAGGAGAGCATCCATACATGAAAGATGCAGGGAGAGGAAAGTGTGTACAAGCCTGTAATCTACTTCCACTTCATGACCAAGGCTATGAAATTAAGTACCTTTACATCTGCACAAGTCTGGTTATCGATGAGCTGGAACATGTCCAAAGGAGGGTGACCAAAATGGTGAAGGGTCTGGAAGCCATGCCCTATGAGGAATGGCTTAGGGAGCTAGGTATGTTTAGTCTGCAGAAGAGAAGGTTAAGAGAGGGGGGCATGACAACCATGTTTAAATATTTGAAAGGATGTCATGTCGAGGAGGAAACAGGCTTGTTTTCTGCTGCTCCAGAGACTAGGACAAGGAGCAATGGATTCAAGCTTCAGGAAAGGAGATTCCACTTGAACCTCAGGAAGAACTCCCTGATGGTCAGAGCTGTCCGGCAGAGGAATATGCTGCCTTGGAGTGTGGTGGAGTCTCCTTCTTTGGAGGTTTTTAAGCAGAGGCTGGATGGCCATCTGTTGGGAATGCTTTGATGCATAGCAGGGGGTTGGACTCGATGGCCCTTGGGGTCTCTTCCAACTCTATGATTCTATGATTCTGGTAAAAATGATGGGTAGATTTTTTTCCCCTCCTTTTCTTTTCTGCCTTGTGCCTTAACTCTTGTTTTCGAAGAACTCAGGGTAGAAGATAAGAAAACTGTCATAAAATTACCGAGCAAGCAATGTGCTGGTGAAACATCCAAGGTTGAGAGTCAATTCTATGTCAACCTCATTTTAAATAATTGTACCTGGTTTGTGGAGCGGTTCAGCATTAAATCCTCTGGGAGCAATCATCTGCCTCTCCGTTGATAGAGCTTTCTCGTCCTATTTCAGCTGTAATGTTTCCATATTGGCAGTGGATTTTTCTTTCCTCTATAGTTGTTCAACATCTTGTAGCTCAGCAAAGAATATGGATTATAAAGACGGGTTCCCACTGTTGGATATCCACTCAGTATTTCTAACTGGGGTGCAAGGCAAGAGAATGAGAAAACATTTGTCACTGGTTTTGAATTTCTGTCCTTCCTTTCATTTACACAGCTTCTTACTAAAATTAGTTTCAAGGTTTTTTCTTCTTCTTAACACATCGGATAGCTTTGTATTAAGAGTTGGCATTCTTAACTTCGAAAAAGAAGCCTTTGTATAACTATTGTATGTCCCCTGTTAAGCAAATCTGAACCTCGGGAATAGCAGTTTACAATAGCCAGCTCAGCCCATCTTTCTTAATCATTGCCTCTTGGCTTTTTACAGCTCTTAATCAGTCCTCTCTTTCTTTAAATTCTGCTGCATTTTACTTTGCAAGAACTCAGATTTAGGAATGGCTTTTTTCCTTTGCCACTCTAAATCATTCTAAATCTGTAGCCTATGATTTGTAAATTGGAAACTTTTACCGTGCTTCATTAGACAGAATCAGAATTGGCATCTGAGTGTGTGATTTTTTCTCTCACTAACAATAGCACAAAATTCTTCTAAGTGCTCACTGTCATAACACTTGTCTGGTGGGGCAGTATGTGTTTCGCCAACAAAAATAGAATCCCCCCTATGTGCAGAATGAAAATGAACTTAATGTCTTGGCAACCATTTTCAAAAAAAGTTTTCAAAAAATACTTCTCCCACAGTCCAGAGACACACTGCTCCAATTTTCAGAATATGACTGTCTTAGGACTTATTCTCACCTTATGTTTTAAAGGCAAATATTCATACCAAGGCACTAAAGGCACAGACCTTTCATCAGTGAAAATGTAAAATTAGCATCTTGAAAACACTCAGGTGCTGAACTCTTTTGATTAAGTCAGAGTAATTATACTTCTGATCTTTAAAGAGATCTGTGCAAAGTTTCAATACACACGCCTACATGTTTCTAAGTACATTGCAAAATTTCCCTTATTCCATTTTCTCCAGGGATTTCACAATTTAAGAATATCTCAGCTTGTTTCTGGTGTCATACCACTGTGTTTGGAATTGTCTAGTGTCTCATTTTTTTAAAAAAAAATCATATATAATCAAATAGGTCATATTTATGCATGACTTGCCACATATCTTAGTTCTTTTGCATTCATTTCCTATCTTCTTCTACATAAGTGATTCACACAGGTCTTTGGAAACACAGAAAGCTGTTTTATACCTAGTCTGAACACTAGTTTACAAGGTCAGGGAATGGTTGGGACTTCAAGACCCGATCTTTCCCAGACCTCTCTAGAGATGGCAGGGTTTGAAGATCTTCTGGGTTCAAAGTGTGTGCTATAGAACTGAAAAACAGCCATCTCCAAAATGCATTGTATGCCTTCAGTTCAGACACTATGTCTAGTCCAGTGGCTCCCAAACTCCAGGGGTTTATGAGAGCTCATCCAAAAGATCTGGAGGATCAGTGGTTCTGCACTGCAGTTCCCATTAGCTTTAACAAGCCAGCAAAACCAATGGTGAGGGTTTATGATGGTTGCAACCCAGAAACGGATGGAGGGCCACAGCTTCCCTCATCTCTGGTGAAAATAATTATCTGAAGCTGAGATTTAGATTACAAAAACATGGAAGCTTGCATTCATTAAGGATTTCAAGACGAGTAATTTTTGAGACATCAGTCCACAAGTGAAGGTACTGCAGTGATGGCAAACTTGGGTCTTCTCAGGGGAACTATATTCTTTAATAGTATCCACAGGAGATGTTCAGGAGACAAGATAACTCATGCTATTGTGTATGAAGAACTTTCTAGCAGTATTTCTTGACATGTTAAGGCCTGTCAGCCCAGATCCTGATATTTAATGGTTTGTGCATCCCTAATGGGGGCAAAATTTTGTTCAACAAAATAATGTGATGAGGAAATGATGTTACTATTGATTAACTGCTGAGGAAGGGGCTTTTAGTAGATAGATGGTGTCCTTTTTAAAAAATTATTGTCATGAGATCAAATTGCTTTTAATTTAATTGTGTCTTAGTAGTCTTCTTGTTGAATACCATAACTTAATGTATTTTTATTTATCTTTTTAATTTTTACGTTGCCTTAAGCTTTAGTTTTGCAAAAAGGCAGGCTATAAATCAAATAATACATATATTAACAAATACTAATAATTTGCAATTGCAGTTGTGTGCCTTCATTTCTGACTTATCCTATACTGAATCTCTCATTGGGTTTTCTTGGCAAGATGTCTTCAAAGAGAGTTTTGCTCTTGCCTTCCTCCAAGGCTGGGAGAGTATGACTAAACACCCAGTGGGTTTCCAAAGCTGAGCAGGGATTCCAAACTTGGTCCCCTGGGATCCTAGTGCAGCATTCAAACCACTACACTACACTGGTTGCTACATTTTGTATGTGTACGTGCATTCACCGATTGACTCATGGTGTCCCTGTGAATTTCATACAGTTTTCTTAGACATAGAATACTCAGACATGGCTTGCCACTTTCTTCTGAAGTACAGCCTACAGGACCTGCTGTTCATTGGCAGTCTCCCATCCAAGTCATAACCATGGTTGACCCTGCTTAACTTCTAAGATCAGACAAAATTAGTGATAAAGGTGTTTAGGCTGTGTGCAAAACATAGTGGTGACACTAGACATAATCCTTGCGGCGGAAGGGGGGGGTTCTCCTCGCAAACCTCATACAAACAATACCTTCACAACAATATTGCCAACCTTTTGTGCATCTTGAAATCATGTCTACGGGGCTTGTACAGTAATACTTTCCATTGGGCCTATAATAGTTGCCAAGAGGTCGTTGATAGTTTTCCAACTGTAATATTAAATTTAAAAATGCACATAAACTCATCGTCCTACCTTTCTCCCACCTGTGTGCAAAACCACGGTGTTCTCCAAAAGGTTTCAACTCGTGTTTTAAGAAAGACCAATGGGTCTTTCTTGACGTTATTCCACCTTCTGCAAAGGGAGAATCAGGTTCTTTATTCCTTGCTTCGTGCAGGTCAGGATGCTCTTGACCTTGTAATCCCATCATCCTGATTTATAGAAGAGCCATATGACATACTGCTTAAAAGGTCTATTAAAATTTATTAGCACTAATTTTTCATCTCCCGCACACTGTACACTTGAACCCAATGTAATAAAGAAAAGCTGGATTTAGAAGTAGATGGATCTTCTTTTTTAAAAAAAAAATCAAGGAATTGCACAATTTATGTTAAAAGCCATCTCCATAATGTATATTTTTTGTAGAATGAATAACTAAGAGAAATCCCAAGAAAGACTACACATTTTGGAAATCAAATGTGGAGGGGCATGTTAAATCTATTCCAAATGAAGTACAATAACTCATTTTTTTCTTGTTTTTTGGCACCGAAGCCATCCCAGTGTCAATAAATCCTTTGTCACCATACAGTGGCAACATTTTCTTTCATGTTTCCAATGCCAAATGCAATACCCCTCTATTGCAGGTCTTTATAATTTTCTACCTCTCTACCAAGCCAAATATAACTCAGCAGCCATTGATGGTGGGCTGCCTGATATCTGATAGTCCTTCTCAGTGTATTTCATGGTTTTGCCATGTGTTGCTGGTGGTCTGCATTTGATCTGATGGATCGAAAGAACTTGCACAGATCGTTCATAAGGCTTCTTGCAACTACATGAGGAAGAGGAAGTAGATGATCATCATTTTTTGTTCTGTGCCTTCAAGTTGACTCTTGAGTCATGGATAGCCTATCATAAAGGTATCTCGGCAACATTTATTCCAAGGAGGTTTTGCCACTGCCACTCTGATGATGATTGCTGTTTTTGTTGTGTGTCTTCAGGTCATTTCTGACTTAAGGCAAACATGTCACAAGGTTTTCTGGAGAGTCTGTGATGTGCCCAAGGTCATCCAGTGGATTTCCATAACCAAGCAGAGAATTGAACCTGGCTGCCAGGGTCATAGTGCAGTGCTCTCCTGAGGATAAAACCTCTTCCGAATTATCCTGCCCAATCAATGAGCTCTTCTTGAAGAGGCACTCCTGATGGTTCTGTGAGGGCCTCTTGGAGTATTTTGGATCTTCATAGAGACCACACATAGAAAATCCTTCAGTGTATTTGCTCCCATCGTATGAAATTACTGTACTGCTGAGTTTGGCATAAACCTGCTTAACTTTGTTTCCAGTCCATGTGAAGACTTCTGTTGAGAGGAGCACTTCCACAGTTTGTTTTCATGGAGAGAGATAGAGAGAGAGGATAGATGGATAAAAAATCTGACTCTTTTCATTAACTATATATTGCTCAGAATTCTTTGCTATAGGGCAATTTGCAAAATCTGCAGATAAACAGACATGATTCTTTTCTTCCTACAAGAAAGATTAATTATGGCATTCTTGTTCTCTGTATTGGAAAGTATATGATTACTCGGGCAGAGTTCCTAGGTGATCTGTATGGTGTCTAGCCTTTTAAGTTACCCAGCAAATAATCAATGTTGTCATTGTGCTGGGTGCCGCTGTGAAATGTGACTAGTGTGTTTAGCCATAGAAGCACATAGTTTAAGACTTTATTGGCAAACTTCTCTATGAGTTTCTCCTGTTCTACAGGTTAAGTCGGGTTTTCAATGTCAACGGAGCTATTAGGATTCATCCATTGTATGAGACGCTCTTCTTGATGTCATTCTCACTTTAAAGCTTGGTAAATAAAGTGCCGGAGACTCTGACAATTTTATGCTTTTGCCGATCTTTAAATCAAAAACAGCTGAATCGATTTAAGTACTCTTTTGTAAGAGGAAAAAATTGCATCCAGGCTGACAGCCAGTGTACCAAATTTCATCCCAAAGTGATTTCAAATGACTGAGTTATAAACCTCTATAATGAAAACACTGACATAGCCTGAACGATCGCAGAACACAGAATGCCCATGTAACCATGGAGAAACATTGTGTTCCCATTGAAAGTGACTAGCAGCAGATAACCATTTCCCAGTTTGGAAACATTTCCCGTTTTTTAATATCATCTATTTTTTTTCTTGGGAAAAAGAAAGAGGTAAATTTAATGTTTCACTCTGGTATTTGATTGTCATTGGCTTCAATTATTTATTTTTTTTAAGTTTGGTTTCAAAAAAGTTTGCGCATTTTTAGATCTTGTAGACTTGACCCAAATATCAACAATTATCCTCTCTGCACACGCTCAGAGTCTTCAAAGAACTTAATAATGATACAGGGTCTTAGAATTTGCCCCTGCCAAACTGGAACCTGGCAGTTGCTGCACACTGCCTTAAAATGTGCCTGCACTTAAAAACCTGTGGATTAAGTTGTAATTTCCACTGGAAGGATGTGTTAATGTTTCGGCTGTGTGACAGGCCAGAATCCATCTTGGCAAGCACTAGGGCCTAAATCCAATTGCTCTTTACAAGTAGAGTAGATTTTCTGAATCAGTGGAATTTACATACATGTTAACTTACCCAGTTTCTGTTGATTTAATGGGTCTACTCTAACTTGAACTAGCCATTCGGTTTATGCTTAGGTCTCCCATACCCCATTGTTTCATATTTCTTATCAAAACCAATTTTTGCTCCTTGGTTTTGGAGAGAATTGCCAAAGAGAACTTCATCTCTGTATATAATCATACGTCAGACCTAAGGGAATAATTCAATTGGACTAATTTGCTGCCCGTATTCTCAAGGGGAAAAAAAAATCACAAACACCACAGGTACACAGTCACATAAAATGATATCCATATCAATGCATTAAATCATGCCAGAGAGCAAAGCTCAATCTTGGCTTCCCATTGTATCCTCACTGAATGAAATGAGCACTCCTTCTCTCATAGAGAAGTAAGAATTTCATCATATTTCAAGCAGCTTGTTCATTAATATTCTAACAGATTGCCAAGCCAGCAAGCCCAAAATGAGAATAACGTGGTATCAAGTACAAACACCAAAGATTGCACTTTTTGTAGAACTTGTTTTCTGACAGGGAAAGAGAAAACAAACCAGAGCTTGGAAAGAAGGTATTGCAATTAATCTTACTGGTGTAACATTACTTTAAAGAGTAACAAATGCAGAACAACAATCCTCTAGTAATATAATGTATCAACGTGGTACTGGTGTTAAATTTTTAGTGGAATAACAAGTAAATGTACTTGTTACTTTTTGTCATTGCTCTGAAAAATTGCTTTGAGGGCATTTGGGTCCCTCTCAGTACCATTTTCTTACTTGTTCAGGTACATTTCCTCCCAAAATTGTGAAAATTAATCTAAAAAACAGCCATCAACATGACAAGTAATACAATCAGATACCTAGTTTTAAAATGGCAACTAAGTGGATAGGGAGGAGAAGTCTTAACGAGTTACAGCATGAATTACTTTTTAAAAATAACTTTCTGAGCTCTGGCACAAGCTGTTATCTTTCCTGGAGCTCATGTTTCATATAATTAATGCCTCCTCTACATCCTTACGTAATTTGGACTTACTTGCTCTTAACTGTGTAGATTCAGATTACTGCTTAAATCAAGGAACTATGAACCTTGCATTCTGTATCTCTAACTTTCTTATTCTGCTTTTCTATATTAAAAAAGTTTTGTGTAGCTGAAAAACTTTTACAGTTGCCAAAATTATTTGTTCCAATAAAAATAGTAATATTGACTTTCTTGCACTGCCCCTTCCATTCTCATTGGCCATCATGGTAATAACCTCCCTGTCCAACTTCTCTAGACTTTAAACTTTATTTCTTTCCCATTCCACCTTGTCAAAGAATTGATGATCAAGACAGATTGGATATACCACTCATAAGCCAAGCAGACTAGGAAGAATATATAAGGGTGTTCTCCTGGACATTTACTGCACCCTTGCAAAACTGTCATGGAAAATTTACCAATGCAGGCACAAGTGGGCAAGTTGAATTTTTCAAGGTCAGTTTACGGTATTGTGAGCACCAATTACTTCAGATTCAAGCGAGGTTTCACACATCTGGCATATAAGAAATATCTTTATAAGTTTTCTTGGGGAAAAAATGCTTTTGGCTTACATGAAACTTCTCATTGATTTTTATAAAGATCTCTACACACAGCTTCAGTTATTGAGGCTAGGAGAGAAATGCTCATGTTTTATATTTTGTCGTCTTGTCTTTTGAAAAATGTCTTGGATAGTGTGTATTTTGCCATGGGCTAGACATTTATTTTCTAGAATGTCCATTTGGTATGAAATTGTTTCAGAACATTTCTGAGATTGTGGGGCCTAAAATGTGAAGACTTTTCTTAATGCATATCTGAAAAGATTAGGCCCTACATCTGATACTTTCCCACCGCTTCTTTGCTCCATTTTAAATGAGATTTTGTCACCTTTCACACTGAAGCTTTGGAGATGAACAATTGATGTTTGGGTTGACGGGAGGGAGGATTTATGTGTTGGATTATTTGTGAGTATAATCCTAACGGTATTGAAACATACAGCACAGAAGCTGTGTTAAGCCCTCCACTTAGGGAGAAGGGCTGTAGGTGAGTGACAGAGAGCCTGCTGTGCCCTGGAAAATCTCAGGTCCCATCCCTGAATACCCTCCCACAGGTGAAAACCAGGACATGCCTGGCTGAGCAACATCAGCGTATGGTCAAAAAGATATGGCCAGACAACAAGAAAGCACAAGTTATTAATGGCGGAGAACATGCAAAACAACAATTTTAAGCAGAGAAACCTTAGAGTTTACGTACTGAGTTCAGGAAAGCCTGAAAAAAAAGAAGAAAAACCCTCCCTCAGATAGTCTACTAGGAAGGCCAAGATGCCATCCCCTCCTGTAGTTGTACCTGACTAAAGCTATTTTTGCCCTTTGAACTTGGATTGCGGCAACTGAAATCAGCTGAGAACAGAGGAGAAAAGTGGGAAGCAGAAAGAGAAACTAGGACGCTTTAAAAGCAGCTGAAAAAATGGGAGAGGAGAGGGTTATCCAAGCCCATCCCTGGCAAACTGGGACAGTCAGAGAGTATGTTCCTGGTAGCACTAGGTAATATCCAATCTGAAATGCTGGTGAGATGTGAGTGGATATAATGCTGACCTAGATGAGCCAGGCCATTTCCGCACTACACTGTTATAGTGCTATTATTCCACTTTCAACATCCTGTAGAATTCTGAGGTTTGTAGTTTACTGAAGCCAAAGGGCTCTCTGGCTGAGAATTCTAAAAGCCCCACCCTAAACTGTAAACCCTGGGACTCCATGGGAGGTTGCAAGTGGAATCATAGCACTATAACAGTGTAGTGCAGAAATGGCCCCAATGGTGCACATAAGGCAGCTTCCTGTTTTCCTGAGTATACTTCTGTAACACTCCAAAGAAATCACTGACTCATTTTACAGACAATGATGGTGATGCTCCTCATATTTTAGCTCTCTTGAGATCTTGCTCCAGACAGACAAGCGGGGGCAACTGTGTTCTGTAGACAGAGAAGATAGGGTGTCTCTTATCTTTCAGGCTGAGGATGGAGGTAGTGTTAACCATGTCTTTCAAACAGCAATAAGGGATGGTTGAAATTCACAATATGCAGGGTTAACAGTCAGGAAGTCGCTCTTAACAAGTTTGTGTTCTAACTAAATACCAAATGAAAGTATTGATCTCACTTAACCAAGCCATGTATTTCTCTGTAAAATTAACATACTGTCCACATCCATGAATTATGTGATGCACAAATCTCTGTCTGTACCAAGGGCCAATACTCCCTACTACAGGATTTTCTAAAAAAAAAAACACCCATCTTGTTCAGTCTGTATGAAATAAATTATGATATGAGGCAACTGCCAATCCCAGAAGGGACAAGCTTTATAATACATTATAATAAAGGACACCTGACCACCCTAGATAAGGGGCATAAAGAGTTCTTTTCTTTTTTGTAAGAAAAGCCCCGACCGAGGTTCCTCATACAAGGAGATTTGGGAGTTCTGTTGGGGGCTAGTTAGGACCCGTCCTTTGTGCTTACTGTCCCTCTGCGGTTCTGTCAGGGAAGGTATTGAATATTACTTGGCCCCATGAGGGACCATTTTTGCTGTGCTCTGGGTGACTGGTTGGAATTTCTACTGAGAGAAGGCAATGTGCTCAGTGGCATTTTCTCCTCCCCTTGTCACTGTTATGGAACAGCTTTTCAGCAATTTCCAGGTGCTCAAGAGATAATTATTGTCTCTGGACTGCAGCCATTTTGTCAATGGCCTCCCAGGCCTCAAAGCAGGTAGCACACCACCTGTCATCCAGCTGGCCTTTCAAAGTAGAGTCTTCCCGCATTCCAGACGGATCCTGAGTCAGCCGTTCCCCTCGGAGACCATCCCAATCATCTCCTCTAATGATAAAAAGCTGCGCTCTGGTTTGAACACCCACTTGGGACATCTCTTGTTGGTGATTGCCAATGCCTTTCCATTTGTCACTCTACAACCGTTCAGATAGCTTGCTGGTCTCTCAGCTTTTTGAGTCACCTTACTGTAGACCATATGTCCATCACTGCTTTATTTCTTTTAACCCTGTGTATAGTGTATTACCTCTCTGCACGTATTAACTGTCTTTACATCCTTCCCATCCTCTAAGTAGCACAGAGCAACATGCATGGTTCTTCCCAGCTCTTTATTACCCTCACAACAAACCTGTGAGGTTGGGTGAAGATTAGAGGCAGAGATCAAACCAAGGTCACTAAGAAAGTTTTATGGTTGAACAGCAATTTCAACCTAAGTCTGGCATTCATACTGCTAGATGTGCTTCCTCTGTATAACAAATAACCAGTAAATACAGCTTACTTTCTGGACAGTTTCAGCACCCAGCAGCCACTTTAGCTGAAGCATTTGCAGTGTTGCTGTCCAGAGAAATACACCTTACAAGCTTAGATGGTAGCCACTTTAACGTGGGAGATTTCTGCACTACACTGTTATAGTGCTGTTATTCCACTTTCAACCTCCTATGGAATCCTGGGGTTTGCAGTTAAGGGAGGACCTTTAGAATTCTCAGCCAGAAAGCTCTTTGGCCTCAGGAAACTACAAGCCCCAGAATTTCACAGGATGTTAAAAGTGAAATAACAGCACTATAACAGTGTAGTGCAGAAATGGCCTTGGAAGCACATTAACTACAGCTGAAGGGTAACTACTCACTGTTTTTGTGTGGTTCCATGTTAATTGTTAGCCACATTAGACCCTCTGGCCAACACTTCTTTAGAAAATGGCTTTCAGATCTGGGCTGGTAATGCAAGCTTTCTGTCACCTTATTTGCTTTAAAAAAACACACACGACTGAGAAGAAAGCCTTTTGTTGGGTTGTTTTTTATGTGTTGCTTCTGCAATGTGTTGGCAATGATCATTTTTATCTCTGTGACTTTGTAGCCCTCCTGCCATGTCCTTCGCGTTTTCCCCCCAGACCTTGTCCTTTGTGCATTTATTCTACCTCATCTTCCTTAAAGTGCCAGCTTTCTCCCCTAACAGTGGCATGTGGGAAGAAATGCTTTAAATCCGTATTAGTGTTCTGACCCTGCTGGCACAGTTCTTGCAGATGTGCTTTGCTGAGCTGGCTGTTGGCCACTTACACTGGCTAATTAATACAAAGCACTGCATAGTCTCGATGCTGCTTAGCCAGCAGGGATATCTAAAGCACCTTTGTTCTTTTCTTTCTTTTTTTTTCTTTTGTTCCATTTCAGATATTTGCACTGAAGCATGATTCTTTGAAACCCCTTGAACTCCGGAAATCGATACAAGTTTGTTCACTCAGCAGAGTGAAAAATAGAGAATCCCAAAGCAGATCCCAAGCAAAATCCTGGGAATCTAAAAAGTCCCTCTGGCTAAAAACATGGAAGTTAAAAAAGAAAAGCCAGAACATAGTACTGTGGATCTGCTTAGCCTTCCTGGATTATTTGCTCTCTCTCTTGTCCCATGTGTCAGAAATATTTCCTCCATTTCCTGAGTAAAGAACATAATCATAAAAATTCACAAAACGGAACCGCCATGTGAATTCCTACCTTTCCTTTGATTGGCTGCCCACAAAATAATTTATACCCTGCTCACCTTGCTCAGTGCATGCGAATCACATACCTTCCACTTATCCCAATTTGGAAGGGACAATCCTGATTAATGTTCTGTCATCCCACTTTTTAAATGTCTCATGTGCTATGTCTTTTATTTTTGTTGTACTTCTTTATAATGGTTATACTGTAATTACTTTCAATTAGTTGTATTTTAAACTTTTGTATGATGTAATTTTTTTAGCTGTATCTGTTTCAGCTTTTGTAAGCTTCCTTGACTCTTAGACTGAAGAAAAGGGGAGGAAATATACATGCAAGCGAGTGAGCCAACATGGTGTAGTGGTTTGAATGTTGAGCTACAACTCTGGGAGGCCGGGGTTCAATTCCTAACTTGTCTATTGAAACTCACTGGGTGACCTTGGGCAAGTCACTCTCTCTCAGCCTCAGAAGAAGACCATGGCAAACCCGCTTTGAATTTTTTTTTGCCAAGAACACCTTATGATAAGTTTCCCTTAGGATCTCCATAAGTTAGCAGTGACTTTAAGGCACATAGCAATAAGAAGAATAGCATAGTCGCTCCTTCTCTGATGAGGGTATGCCACCAGGCTGGCTTTTTATTCCTCTGTATATCTAGAGTTCACATTGGCAGTTTATCCGAGGCTGGAACTACCACTTGATAGGTTCCAGTCATTGTCAGGGACTTTACTGATGTTTTGCTTCAGCTCCTGCAGTGATACATAATGCAACTTCTTCATTCAGTTCTTCTAGGCAGAAAGAATTGGGGAAAAAAAAATCCAAGACTCACTTACCTGTTAACTGAGACTGTCTGAAGAGGCCTTGGATAGCTGTATGGAAACCAGAGATGATGCCTGCCTAGCCATGAGACCTTAGCTTTGCAACACACTCCTTGGAATTGTTTGGCTTCCAGTTCTGAATTTTAGACTGTGTTATTTGCCCAAGCATTGATGGTCACTTGATTTCTGCTGGTTTTTGTTGTAGTTTCCTTGCTGCTGCTGTTGTATTATTCTGTACGCTTATTCTTTTGCAAACAATTTGTTTCATTTTTAGTCTTGTAACCTACCTTGAAAAAGTATAATGGAAAGACTGGGTAGACATGGCTCAAATAGACTCCAAATAAATAAATATTTTTCATCACAAGATGGGAACTAACCCTAACAGGAGAAGCATTTACTCCCTGCTGAAGTGGAAGGACAAATGAGATGGAAGTAAAGTACTTTAATGTTGAAAATATAGCAGTAAGCTCAAGTCATATTTGTTTATTTAGTGTTAACGGTATGCGTGGTGCTTTGCAAAATACAGGAGAAGAGATCCTTGTCCAAGTATCTGTCCGCTTATTATTCAGTGCAGTAAAAACAATGAGAAAGAGGAGGCAAGGATGAGCAAGGTTAAAATAGAAGACTGTTTCACTTAAAGATTGTGAATATAGCCAGTATGGTGTAACGGTTAGATCAGGGTTTGGGAATGCGGATTCTAATCCTTTCTCAGCCATGAAATTCACTGGGATGAGTCAACTCATTCAGCCTGACCTACCTCACAGGACCGTTGTTGGGATAATGTGGGTGGCAGAAGAGTCCCACCACCATCACAGCCATATTTGGTGAGACATGGGAAACTGTCAAGTAAAGATTGGGCCAAACCTGTAGAAAATACTTTGTGATGTGGGTTGTTAAGTGCACCTGTGGAGAGCCATGTGACTTCAGCTGAGTCATGCTGATGAGCAATCAGGGGAAAAGGTTGCATCAGGTGTGGGGAGACTGCAAAGGTTGGCAGGATTGCATCAGCTAGTGTGAGTATAAATGTAGCTGAGAGCTAGTCAACAAGTTGTGCATGGTGTGTGATGTGTCTGCTGGAGGCTCTGTCAGAAAGAGCAAGCAGAGGGATGCTGGAATGCCTTCTGGAGATTCTTGTAAATATGTACACATTGTAACTGAAGAATAAATTGCCTCCTTGATGGAAGAGAACAATTGGTGTGGGTGAGTTTTTCCTGGCTACAGTGCATTGCTGCTAAGATATTCTCTGCTGCTGGGCATGCTTCCAAAGCTGTGGGAGCAATCTCTGCTATATTTTGGGTGTGACAGAAGCAATGTCTCCAGTGGCCATGGAATTCCTTCCCATGGTAGATCCAGCTGGCCTCCTCTTTTCTCTTTCTGCAGACAGTCAAAAGGCCTTCTTATTTGGGAGGCCTCTGGCTTATCCTTTGTGTAACAGAAAGGGCTTTCATTCAGCAGGGCTATGCTTTGTAAAACTTTTGCTTTAAATATGCTTGAAACTGTTTGAACTTTGAGTTTTTGAAGTACTGCTTGTCTAATGTTTTGAGTTTTTTGACAAATAGTATTTTTAGCTTTTTGTTGTCGCTGCTGTTATTTACAATCGAGTCACCTTTGACTTGTGGCAGTCCTATCAACGAGAGGCCTCCAGGAGCCTCAGTGGTCTTCTGCCCTGCTTAGATCTTGCTGACTGCAGGCTGGGGCTTCCTTGGTTGAATCAATCCACTTGTGGGCCAGTCTTACTCTTTCTCTTTCGCCTTCTACCTGCCCAAGCGTGATTGCCTTTTGCAGTGAGTCTCATGGTATGTCCAAAGTAGGACAGCCCAATGTAGTAATCTCCACTTCAAGGGAGATTCCAGGCTTGATTTGCTCTTGGCCCCATTTAGTTGCCTTTTTTGACAGTCCAGGGTGTCCTTAGAACTCTTCTCCAAAATCAGTTACTTGCTAATATTTGCAAAGGATAATTAATGACAATAGAGGAAGTATAAACAAGGGCTGCAAATTGCATCCTCTGAGAAGTGGGAAGTCAAACGTATGACTGTGTTCCTTCTTTGTGTTGTTTTTCTCTTTTGTTATGTCTCTATTATCAGTGGAGTTAGGAGGAGTTTAGGGGTTTTGTGTATGTGTGTGTTCATGTAGTAGTGTAGTTAGTTTAGGTTGGTAGATTTCCTTATATGCAGTTTTATATCTTTTAAAATGTATTCCAATAAAATGACTATTAAAAAAAATCCTCTTCCCCAGAATCACATTTCAAATTAATTTCTTCCTGTCAACTTTCTTCACTGTACAGCTTTCACAACTATTCCTTGTATTAATTGAATGTCAGTCCCCTTGGGTCCGTGTAAGGAGAAAGATGGAAAATTAATTAATATTCAAGTATGTTGTCTTGAGGTCATTGGAGAGAAAGCAGGACACACAACAAATATAGTCTCCTTTTCTTCTATATCCAAAAATTCTTTGGGGAAAAAAAAAAGCATGTGTGAACACATCCCAGCTCACATTTCCCAAGGCTGAGATTGTCTAAGCAGAAACAATTGTTTCTTGTCCTCTTTATAGGTTGGTGTTATAGGCGAGGACGAGGAATGGGTAACCCTGTGTGAAGTGGAGAAAGAGTCGGATGCTCAGTTGTTGGAGATCCCAAACCTCACACCTTATACTCATTACAGGTGAGAACAGCTGGTAATTAATCGACACATCAACAAGCTAGTCTGTGGCAGCAAGGGGCAGCTCTCCTGCTCACCCAAGCAGCTGGTGGGAGGAATTATGGGGGAGAATTTACACCTCTGAAGAGTTTAAATTTACATCTCAGAAGAGGTTGCACTTAAACGACCCCGCTTGATACATTTTAATTGTCGCTTTGGCATAGTAAAATAATTAATCAATCTGGAAATGGGACCAAGGTGTAAAGTGCAGTGCTAAACAGTGCCATTGAATAACTTAACACATCCCGATGCAGGGAGTTTGTCTAGACCAAAAGTTGCACTGGTTTAATTAAAATTGATCTTGCTTCATTTGTGGGGAAAACAGGCACTGAAATTGGATGAACACTCCTTATATCACTTTGGCTTCATTCTTGTAAGCTCACTCAGTATATATTTTTTTTCACTTCCCTTCATTATACTTGGGAGAACTCAATGACATTAGCTTCTGACAGATTTCAAGTGCCCATCAAAGTGAGGGACATACTGTTCCTGGTTAAATTCCAAAACATCTGCCATTCCTCCTGTTATTGGCCTTGTAAATTCTACCTACTTACTTCCTTTAACTTCTTTATAGCTGGGTCAGGGCTGTGACCTTAAGGTACATGATGCAGCAACTTTAGTGAAACTAAGTAAGTCAATGCTTGGATAGGAGATTGATTGGGAAGACAACAGTACCAAGGAGCTAGTATAATCCGCTTGGAACAAATGCTGTCCGTTTTCTTTAATTCCTACATAGCTTGGTCCCAGGTCCGATCTATACCTTCTCCAGTCCACTGTTCAACCTTTAAGAAATAGTTCTATTCATGTGCCTTTAACTTGTGCAAAGGACCTTTCCACACTAGACAAAGGACCTTTCCACACTAGACTGTTATAGTGCAATTATTCCACTTTCAACATCCTATGGAATCCTGGCGTTTGTAGTTTAGGCAGAGGCATTTAGAATTCCAGCCAGAGAGCTCTCTGGCCTCAGTAAACTACAAACCCCAGAATTCCACAGGAGGTTGAAAGTAGAATAATGGCAATATAACAGTGTGGAAAGGCCCTCTGTTTGTTTTGACTCTTGTTAGGTTGCATTGTGCCCCATACTAGGGAAGGAAGCATGCCAATATGTAATAATATCAATAAAAGCAGTAGCAGTAAAAAGTATACCTGGTTTGCTTCTAGCAAACTCCTTTGCAGCACAGGAACAAGGCCAGGAATAAAAGTTGGCAGTGCCAATGGACACCCTGCTTCCCACGAAGCACATCAGATTCTGGCTAGCTAGCCTAGTTAAAAAGAAAATACAGTCCTTCCCTATGCTTCTCTAGAGAGATGGTCCGTCTTGTTTTTGCTCCTGTGGAGCCCTCAGAAGCTGCTGTTCAACCGCCCCTTGGATGCTCAAATGAGATACATGTTTTCCCAAAGCCACTTGGGCTCCTTGGCTCCTTCATCTTGGCTGGACTTGGTGCCACATTCCTCCATGATGAAAGTAGGGAGAAAGGGGGATAGCACACTAATTATTGGACTTGGGCTGCATCT
The DNA here is from genome assembly GCA_948474755.1 of Ctenosaura bakeri. Lineage (NCBI taxonomy): Eukaryota > Metazoa > Chordata > Lepidosauria > Squamata > Iguanidae > Ctenosaura > Ctenosaura bakeri. Next base: position 285,267 of record CAOLHI010000654.1, read on the forward strand.
TTGTCAAGCTTGCCTCCTTTCTTCTGTATGCTGTCAGCGTTTGGGAAATTAATGGGGTTGTTTTGCTTAATGCCTTTTTCCTTTAATGCACTTCCTTAACGAGATCTGAGCAGATAGACTAATGGCATTACATAAGCCTGCTCAACCTTCACTCTGTCCCAGCCTTTTGAAAGCCAGAAATGCAGCATTTAACAGGAACAAGTTGAGCAGTTCACATGGTAGCACAAGAAAGCTTCAGCAGAAAATAACACCCTGCTTATGGTGGCTGTATATATATGTGTATGCCTCTAATCATTAGTGTCTGGTTTTTTCAACATGTCTTACTTTTTCCTGAACGGGAAGGCACTTTCTTTCAAACTTTCTTAAGGAGAACTCTGTCTGCATAGGAACTGGAACACTGCCCTGGACTGTTTTTTATCCAAGTGATCATATTTCTAAACCTACTATCCAAAGCTCCCATATTTCCCTGACCCAAAAGGGAAGCAGTTTGTTCTTCGTCAACTATGTCTGAGCTACTCATTAGGACGAGGTTTGGAAATGGGTGAAACACTGACAAAGTTAACAATATCTAATGGAAGTTAAAGATATAGTTAAATTTGTCTGGCTCAGACCTAATACGTTGCAATGAATAGAGCTGAAAACTTGAATTGCTTTAATCAGCTTTCTCTGACAAGGGGTGATTTTTAATTAGAGAGGGCAAATTTTGCTCATGGAGGATGAGAAGAATCATCCATGTCTATTCTCCTGAGTGCTTTGGAAGACAAAAAGAATAGAAAATTAGTAATAATCAATGAGATAAGCACAGCTACAATTGTCATGGCTTGCTACACCCTGCTGCCACCACTACCCACAATGGGTTGTGGGGGGAATTAGATGAGTTGAACATTTGTAACAGAATGCCCTCCTTTTCTCATAGAACTAGAATTCAGAGTCATTCATGGTCGAGGCTGAGGATATATATTCAGGACAGATGGAATGAAGGGCATCCTTGATATGGCATATATCTAAGCTCAGATTTGCTGTTAGTCACTGGCTATTTTTAAAGGGAGATTCAACAGTTTTATGCAGGATAAGACTATTGGTGGCTTCTAATGATGGCTGGTTGTTTGCTCTGGAATAAAGGAACAGAGGAGGGCTATTGGTGGTCTAGACAGGTCTTTTCTCTGACCCGGCAGGGCTCTTTTTGTATATTAATAGAAGTTTACACAAAAAATAAAAATACAATATATGTGTATATCTAATAAAAACATCTGCTGTTTCTCTTCAGCTGAAATAGGGCCCAGAGCAGCCTGGGTGATCAATTGTAAGATGATCCCTGCATTTAGGCTTTACAATCTTTTTTTAAAAAAATGATGCAAGAAGAAAGCAGATTAGAAGGGAGAAGGAAAAAGCTGGACTCAAGCACTCACTCTTGGTTACAAAGATAAAAATCCAAAATATAACTCATCGGGACTTTTCCTAAAGGTTCTCAGTCCCCTGGAAAAATTGCCTTCCCTACTCGTGATAGACTATCATAACTGTGTTTCCAGTTTATGTCAGCAGAAATCAATCTCTCCAATAAACACTTGCAACTTAGAAGTGTCAACACTGTTAGAGAACAAGCAATGAGTATCACCTGTCCTTTATTATGGATCTAGGCCATCACAATATTTTGTTTTATTTACATTGATGAAAAGAGATTTCCAATGATTTTGGTTTCAAGTGTGCTGGACCCTTCTAAACCTTTTGTACTATCTGTTTCTGGCCTCCAGGTTCAGGATGAGACAAGTGAATGTTGTTGGGCAAAGCCCACTCAGTCAGCCCTCACGTGTCATCCAAACTCTCCAAGCACCACCAGATGTTGCACCGGGGAGTGTGACAGTGCGCACCGCTAGTGAGACTAGCTTGTGGGTCCGTTGGGTGGTAAGTTGATAACCATTGACCTGTGTAGAACAAGGAATGGTGTTTAACTCTTCCCCTAGGCAGAGAATCAGAAATCCAGAAATGATTTCTCCAAGTTATTTGCAGCAAAAATTATACCTGACTCCCTTTGTCATAACTGAGATCCTTCAATTTCCTATCTGTGCTCTGGCAGCTACCCATATCTTCCTATATCCCTGGATAGGATCTGTTTTCTAATGGACCAAATGATAAAAAGCATAACAAGAAATTATAAATATGATATAATTGGAGGAGACCAGATGGCGCCTCTCTGCTTACAGCAAGTCTATTCTAAAGAAATTCAGTTCACTGGAGCGGCTTTCATTTTAAGTTCCAAAAAGTTTTAAGCTGCAAAGAGAGTTTCCCCCTCCCCACTTAGGAAAACAATGCCAATGTGGAGGTTATATCGATGTGATAGATTGCAGCGCTAAGTGATTAACTCTGGAATCGAGTGATAAATTGCAGGGCCACTGATAAATGAATTTATCATTTGCCTCTGACGGCTGTGCCCACCCCAACCAACTAGAATTCATTCACAGATTCAATTTCCTCTTCTATTCCTCTGCAAACAGGCTTCCCAGTATGCTTTCCCCCACTTCTTTCTCTAACATAGAGAATATATCCCCTCCATCTCCCTGGGTGAAATTTAAGCTGTAGCAGGTCTCCTTCCTAACACTAGAGAAGGGAAACAGACATTTCTGAAATTCCTAGGAGTTTTGTGAGTTCTCTGAGGCAATAGAGCATTTTTAGAACAACAGGGAATTCATTACTTTTCTTCTTTGTCATTGGTGATGGGAGTCTGCCGTTCAAGGAAAAACATGTCCCAAATCCCCACCTCCAACCCTCCAGATGCCTGCCAGTACCTGGTGTGTATGTGTGCCTTTACGTGCCTCAAGGAGCTCTTTGGATCCTAGTCAAAGGGGCTGGGTGTTATTGTAAGCCTAAAAGATAGATTAATTGGCAGAGAACCAGCGAAGCAGGCAAAGATGAAAGGCGTGCATCATGTGACTTTGCAATTAACTCCATTAATATTGTTTCTACCCAAGTGAGGAACATTTGTAGGTCTTTAATAATAATCCACAAAGAACTGCCAGCTCTGGAGGGTTTTACACCCATGAATTAAGGCCTCAGTTACCATTTCAGAATACTTTCTACTAGCAGTCTGAAGGTAAAGGCTGATCTGTTTGTCGGTAATATATCTACTAGTTGCAGTCATGCTAGAATGTCCTCTCTGAATGGCAGGCTTTAAACCCAGGAGTGGGAGACCTCAGGCCATGGGATAGAATTTGGCACTTGGTGTTGCCCCTTACATCATCTTCTGATGGTTTCCAAGCATTGGTTAGCTTTTACCTATTTTAACAGGTTATTGGCAAATATACTATCCCACGGTTTTGCTTTTCAGTCCCACCAACCCCTAGACTACAGCCCCCAAAGACTTCTCAGAAACTAAATATGGGCCCTGGTTTCCCCACCACTGATTTAGGCAAAGTGGTTCCCCAGCCAATTTCACAGTGTTTCTCTTCCATTAAAGGAGAACAAACTGGGGTCAGGCAATTTTAGATTCCGCTCCACTCCAAGGGCAGACTGAGAGCCAGTGTGGTGTAGTGGTTTGAGTACTGGAGAACAGGGTTTGATTCCTCACTCGGCTGTGGAAGCCCACTGGGTGACTTTGTGCAAGTTACACGCGCACACACACACACAGCCTCAGAAAACCCCATGATAGATTTGCCTTTGGGTCACTGTAAGTCAGAAACAACTTGAAGGCACACAGCAAAAAACCCACAATGGCAATACACTACCTCAGCCACATAATAAGCCATACCCATTTTCATTTGGTTGTGTAACCAGCAACACAATGTTGGAGTGCCTCTCAGCCCTTTCTCAGGATATTCCATTCATGTCCCTGCATTTTTCTCCCCTCTCAGAAAGTGGTTCAACACTCTCTGGGCACTGAGCATGCTTAGTCCTCACCATTTTTAGGATGTCTCCCCACTTACCTTCCACCCAACTTTTTTTTTATAAAATCTACAGATCTTGAGATCCTCACCACCACCAGGCTGGATACCTGCTTTCAGGGTGTTAAGGTGCTCTTTTGGCTGGATAAACATTGAAACTTGGAGAATTTGCTGTTGGTATAGAGGATCTCCTCTTATTCTACCATCATCATCACTGAAATATTTTTAAAACAAAGAGTTGCAAAATAGAATTAACTCAAAAGGTTAAAGCATTTAAAATTGCAGGCACATTAAAAGCTTTGACTTGTAAAATGAAGATGGGCATCCATTCATTTCAGATTTAAAAGCAGTCCGGAACATCCTTATCTTTAAGGGCCATTTGAAAATGAGGAGGATGACTTGGTAATTTCATTAGATGATCCTCCGAAAAGCATAGAAAGATTATTGGAGCTACTTGAAGAATATGGAGAAATGGCCGGACTAAAAATAAACAGAGAAAAATGGCAATGTTAACTAAAAACATTTCGCATAAAGAAGAATCAGAGTTAATCCAAAGATCTAATTTCAAAGCAGGAAAAAGAAAATGAGGAGGAAGCTACAGAAGCATCTTGTGATATGGCTTTCAGAAGGATTTTTGCTGTTCATAATGATGTAAAAGGCCATGGCATGCTCTTTAAAAATCACAAATGATCTATCTCATGCTTCACTAATGTGCTTCTCCTCTCTTCTCTCTATGCCCAGCCTCTGCCTGATACTCAGTATAATGGGAACCCTGAGTCAGTAGGTTACAGGATCAAATACTGGTGTGTGGACGTGCTGTCTTCTGTGCTCACAAAAGTCATTAGTGATCGACTGGAGAGGGAACACACAATTGAAGATCTAGAAGAGTGGACGGAGTATGAACTTCAAATCCAAGCTTTCAATGCCATTGGGGCAGGACCCTGGAGTGAAGTAGTGCGAGGCCGCACTCGGGAGTCAGGTAAGTTGCAGAGAAGGAGTCTCATTGACTACTGGAGATTTTCTTTTTTAAAAAGTTTTCCTTTGCCTCTGATTTTCTACTGATCTGATGCATATTTGAAGGTAATTTTACCTAAATCAGATCCAGTGTTCTGGTACATATTTGGCACACTGAAGGGTGAATTAATTTCTTGCATGGGTGCATAATACAGTCAATGACTTGATTCTTATTGTTAATCCCAACTAGAGGAGACCTTTCAAATCAGTGGAGTTCATCTACATGTTGGCTTGACGGTCAACAGTTGATTCAGGAGGTCTAGGGTACAAGAGTGCAAAGTCAGATTATAATGCTATATTATTTCTGGATTCTGCTGGTTCTGCCAGAATTGGTCATCCCCTTCTCTTCTGCAGCTCAGAAACACATACAGCTGCAGCTCTAAAAAACCTCAGGAGCCATGCTGTTGATACTGCTGATGGAGAAAATCCTGATTCTACCTGTGTTAGATACTGAAGTAGATAGGCCACTGGAGCTTGGCCCAAGGATCAAAATTTAGCTTAGTTTTCCTAAAAACTGTTTAGAAAATTGAAAATTGTTCAGAAAACCTGGATAAAAGTCAAAGCAATAAAAGAGTATTGGTTAAATACATGGAGGAGGGTAGATTTACTGGGGCCACTAGACATCAATGGCTATATGAAACCTCTGGGTTCAGTTGTAGTTTGCCTCTGAATAACACTCTGGGGGATGGGTAGTAGGGATGGAAATAGCATTTAAGAATATTTGAAAAATGATCAAAATGATGTTTTCAAAACATTTAGAAACCCAGATGGGAAGAATCCTGGACTGATTAGAATCTTCATGGTTTGAGACTTATTCAGCACAAAATTCTCATGTGGCTGTTTTGCACAGAACACAACTTTTCTGCGCAGAAAATAGCTGCATAGAAATATTATTTTCTGTGCAGAAAAAAAATCTTCCACACAACAGGGAGGGATGTTTTCTATGCAGCACAACCACATGCAAATTTTGCACAGAAAAGTTCCAGATTGCAGAAAGGCTTTGAAAACGGTGGGGTTTTCACGTCCTTTTTCCCAATGGGAAGAAAATTGCTGAAACTGCTCATTGCTTCCTTTGGGAGGAAAATTAGTGATAAATTTCATCACTAATTGACAGGAAAAGTAGGAGAGGAAGGGTGCCTTTCTGTCCAATTTGTGGATTCTCTGAGTATATCTGCTTGACCACTGTGAGAAAGAATTTGGTGGACTAGACAAGAGGGCATACCTTATAGTACTTAGCCTGTGTCCAGCTAGATGTTTATTCCTTCTGAAATCCACATATATTCCAGCACCTTTCTCCATCATCCCCCTTGGCACAGGTTTCCTTCTGACCACTTATCTGAGTGGGAAGAAGCCTCCCAGAGCAATTGCTCACTCCAAGACAAACTGGAAGGCTCACCTCTGAGGATGGGGTCCAATGTGTTATCAGAACATTCAACTGCATTTGGGTATAATCAGATTATTCATTTGTTCCCAAGACACAGAGAAAGGAGGGGCCCTATTTGGGCAAATTACTGGGGATCTGCTGGAAAGAAGGATTGCTATGCACTTCACTTATGTTTCTTTTTCCCCTCATGGCATACTGGTGTAAAGTCTTCTCAAGCCACAAAGAGTCTGTTCTGTGCATGGCTGATCTAATTTTGCACCTTCCCAAGTCACTAGTCATTGGATGCTGTGGGGCTACGTTTTGAAACAACATTTCGGAACTTAGTCATTCTTTTGTTTCCAGGCGCCTCCACCAGCATGTATCACTTACTAACACACGGCTCGCCACAGGTAATTGGTAAACAGACTTAGTTGTGCAGTCTCAATTTTTGCGAGTACAGATCTCAGTGAGGCAGGCTCTGCAGCGCCTGCTGTCAGGAGGAAACAGCCTTTGCAGCTCAGTGGCACAGCAAGAGTAAGCACCGGAAGCTCATTAGCATCTGCAGAAGGTAGTTATTAAGTTGTTCTCTAGATAACTTCAAACAAGGCTCCTTCCTCAGCTTCCATCCCGCACGTATCCAACATAATTTACCTTTCTACTCTGGGTGAATAATTGAGCGGAGTGACCTTTCTTGAATTAAGTATTCACTACCAAAAGTAAATCACCATTGTAGCTAACCTGCACAATGAGCAGGGGTTGTATTTGCAATTTGTCTCCATAATCATACAGGGGCTGTCCACTGCTGCATAGTTAAGGCTGGATCCCATTTATCACTTTAAAAGGGATTTCAAAGCTTTTTTGAGTTACAAATTTGCATATTTTCATTATCTTCAGAGGAAGGGATCAATTAAAGCCAAAAAGAAGAAAGAGAGAATAAAAAAATGGCAGGATGCTTACACTTGAACAAGAGTAGGAGAAAATTGGTGATGGTCAGGATGATAACAAATGGTTTGTACTGATCACCCATTTTGTGTATCTGTACCCTTATCGTTTTTGTTGTTTTTATGCACCTTCAAGGACCTTATGATAGGATTTTCTTGGAAAGATATCTGCAGAGTACATTTGCTATTGCCTTCCTCTTAGCCTAATAGTGTGACTTGCACAAGGTCACTGCCTGGATTTATGTGGCTGACCCACTCCTAGAGTCCTAGTCAAACATTCCAGCCACCACACCACACAGGCTGTAAGGATCTATGCAAAGATTTGCCATTAACCTCATTTTAGACAGAAAGAGTGTGACTTGTCCAAAGTCACCAAGTAACTTTCCATGACTGAATGGGGATTTGAACCCTGGTCTCTGACAGTCCTAGTCTAATGCTCCTATACCTTACTGGCTCTTATCGGTGTCCTAGGGAAACCCATTTAGGGAATTTTCCCTGTGTTTCTTTAGGATAGGTAGAGAGTGGTATTGATTTGGCATATGGATGCCCCACAGCTTGGAGAAGTTGCTTTTTTTAAACTTTACCTCCCCAAATCCCCAGCTAGCACATCCACATTTCCATATAGTGGGACAGACTAATTGTAACACCATGGAAATGAGAATTGATAAATGAGTGTGATTTAGTAGTTCTGAAGTTAATTGACCAGTAATTCAGAGGTGAATGGCTGATCTATGATCCAAAATAAGTCCTATAGGTATGAAGCATTAATATAGTCACTGGGCCAAGGCCATTAAGATGCTCTCTCTGTCTCCCATGAAGAAGACAGGGAGGAGACCAGCTTGGGCCCATCCATTGGTCAGAAAAACAGCAACTATGAGAAGTTTAGCTTCTCCAGCTATACCAGAAGAAGAAAGAGAAGAGGAAGAATTCTGCCACTTGCGAAGGCAGAATGGAGATGTGTTACAGATGTCATTGGCTTTAAGGGAAGAGGTACATGAAATTCCTCAGCTTGCATGACCTCTCAGTTGCACCCAGAACCACTTACATGGGAAGAAGAATCTTTATTCTAAGTTTAAAGAGTTCTCAGATAGGGAAAATAGACAAGGCACCAGTGAAAGCAGCTGCAATACTACACAGATAAATTGCTTCAGAATAAAGACATTGGGAGGATCCATTATAGGATGAGGAGTCCAGGAAGGGATAGACTGGAAGAGTAGAGTTCCAAGGAAGCAAGCAACGACACAGGTTTATTTGTTTCTCTTGTTTTATTGTAAAGAGGCTGTTGGTGTAATGCTATCCAGTAGCAGGAAAACTCTGATCCTGGATGTGGGGATCTGTGGATATTTGACCTCTGTGCCATAAAGGACACTAGCTCAATAGTAGAGTACATGCTTTAAGCACCATTTCTGACAACTAGCTCTTTCTTTCTTTCATTGTATTTCTTAAGCCCACTTTTCCCCAAAGCTGGGACCCAAAGTGGCTAGTTTCTCCAGAATTTTTTTTAAAATAATTTGGGAGTTTGACAACAGAATTTGAAGAAGTTATTTTTTGGACTACAGTTCTGTAAGTCCCAGCCATGTTGGCTGCGCAGTTCTTGGGTGGTAGAGGGGAAGAAAGCAAATTCTTCAAACTTTGCTTGAAAGCAGTTTGTTTCCTGTAGTCCTTGAAAGCTGCAATTTGGGGCCCACCACGCGTCTCGGTAGATAGGACGAAGCTAGTAGTTAGACAAAACAGTTGCTTTGCTCAGCAAAAAAATAAAAAAAGGGAGCAAAAAAGAGCAAAGAAGAAAAAAATGTCCCTCAGTTGAGAGGCAGTGAGTGTGACAGAAGGATGATAGAGTACAATTTAATTATCCAGCCCTCTAAGGGCAGGCCTTGGATTACAGGCATGAGTCCTTTGCATGTTTACTCAGAAATGAATTCTACTGTGATCACGGCTACTTCTTTTTAAGCAAGTCTGCAGAGATCTGCAGCCTCAGACTCCTTAACAGGAAAACTGCCCCCAACTGTAAAAGCCATTCATCAATAGACCATGCTCCGTATGGATTTTTTTTTTTTTTGGCATCTCCTTCCCTTGAGGCTTTCAGGGTGAAGGAGACATCTGTCTAGATGGCTTAGATAGAGGCTTTTCTGTGTTGGGGCGATGTGGTGTGTTTGATAACCCACTGTGTTGCTTCCCTTGCGGTGACTCTTTGCAACCAGAACAATCCCCTGGTCTTTATTCAAGAGGAAACTGTCAGTGAAGGTTGCCTGAGTTGGTGGTAGTTGAGCTTCAAAAAGTGCACATTCAGACGGCTGTCAAATCAAAATGTCCCTCGCAGGGTCTATTTACATTTTTTCCCCATTTATGTTGCATTCTAAACAGGGCTTGGAGCAAATAGGGAAGGGTGTGTGGAGGATCCTTGCAACTCTTGGTTTGACAAAGAAAATAAGAGATGTGAGAGTAAATGTCAGTGCTTGCTCCGTGCAGTGGAATGTGCTTAGTTGTCTGCTCCAGAACAAAGATGGATCCGCTTCACTCAAGCCTTATTGGTATACAAGAGTTTCTTTGGGCTTAGGAAAATCCATCTGGTCATACCAGCTACTTGGGCCCTAAAAGACCTGTCCATTAGCTGTCCCCTGATATAGTCCCAGTATATTGTTAGAAGTGATTTCTTCTTACTTCCTATTTTTTTCAAAGGCCTTTCCTGCACCTAGAGAGACCCAGGCGAGCTTGAAAGCATGGCAGAAATGTCCCTGAGACCGCACAGAGGGCATTTCATGGTGATTTTTAAAAACTGCAAGAGGTATACCCCTCCAAAGTGTCTTGAGGGGTTACTGTGCCCCCCTAGCCTTCCACAGTTTCCATTCCATGCTAGGGGAATCTTTTCTCGGCTTCCGAAGTGGACTGGATAACAACATTCAAAGAATTGCAAGATATATTGAAAACAGTTTTGCCCTTGTGTTTTAGGAAAATCCTGGAAAGTGGCATTAACACAAGAGGAGGCAGAGTTAACAAGCTGACCACTATATTATCTCATCCTTGGCAGGGATACTGCTTCCTTAAAAAAAGAAAGAAAAAAACACAATCTGGTGTCACCTCTTTTTCACTCAGTAATTCATTTCAACTATGCTGCACTCTTGTTGCAGCCGACATTGGTGTCCAAAATGTGAGTGTCCATAGGTAGCTAGCTGATATAGCCAACTAATGCATAATTATGGCTATGCTTGAGGGTGAGGGTCAAGCTATTCAGAGGCAGAGATTTTCAGGAAAGAGCTTAGGTATTATGCTAGGGGACTGCTTCCCTGCAGTAATGAGGCCAGGCAAAAAATGGATAGGAGTCAGCTTCAGTCTGGCAAGTCTGCTCAAGTCCTCAAACTACCTAGGTATGCTAGGAATATATGTGTGTATGCCTCATTCATATTACATAGTCTCTTGGCCTTGTAACAGAAAAGGTGAGCGTCTATTGCTGGCAAACCCTCCATGAATTCTTGTGAGCGGCGTAATGGCAGTCAAAAGCGAGAGAGCTTTTGTTTAATCTCAGTCCTACTGGGTTCTCTCTGTCACGTTCCCTGCAAGTATATACTTCGTCAGCTCCCTGATTTCTCCTTCTCAGGTGAGGGGGATGCTCACCTGAGAGATTCCACCAGTCTGTCTATATTCTGAATAAGCCATTCCAAGCAGTCCGCAGCTCTGCTCCAGCTCACTTCACTTAAGGTTTTAATGAAATGAGGCTTTATCATGAATACCCACCAAAACAGTAGACAATTAGACTGAAGTCTACTCAGGTATCTATCTCATGTCAGGCCATCTTTGACATGTGTTGTGAAGATCTATGCTTCAGACATCCCCAAGTTCCAGATCAAGATCAGCATTCAGGTTCAAATAGATTTCTGGTCTATCCTAGAAATCTAGCTGGGTTGAGAATTCTGCTAGAATTTCCTTTGGCACACTGTTCTTATAACCTTTCTATGAGAACTAACCTTTCAATGTGAAGTAAACCACTTTTTCAAAGAGTTCTCTCTCTCTTTCTCCCCTTCTTTTTTTCCCTCTGTTTCTTTCTTTGTTTCCCAATAGAAATGTTCACAGTGAGAGAGTGACCAAGTTTACTTTAAAGGTGCTCTGTTTGCAGAAACAGAGTACCTGCCCTACCCTTCCTTGCTGGAAATAACTATGTGATAAAGAAGATCAAAATGGCATTAGTGCTACTCCTGCAACAGTTAATGGGATGGATGGTGAGCCAGGGCTGGATTTACAGCGGGGGACTGTTTAGGTCAAGGAAAGCAGGGCAGGATTTCTGTTTTCCATCAGCAGGGTGATTTGCAAATAAAGCACAGGGCAAGGTTAAAATGATAAAGATGGTGCAAAGCCCAGGGAAGTGTTCTTGTGGAACTGGGGCAAGGAGGTTCCTTTCTTTTCTTATTCTTTTCCTTTGTTATCTTTGGATTGCTGAGAAGAACCAGGCTCCTACATTTGAGTGTGCTGTTTGTGGTTGCTTTCTGCTTCTTGCATGTTCTTTAGGTGCTTTGTTCTCAAGGCCCTGTGGGCTTTCTTTCCAGGACTGGCTTTCTACCTGTCAGCATCATCACTGTAGCTCATGCTAACACATTACTCAGCTCACACTTCAGGGAGCTTCACAACTCTCCCAGCATTGTCACTTCTGGGTTTGGCAACTGATGAGTGACACAGCATGTTTCCGAGCTTACTCTGGAGGAAGTAATAGAAGTCTCTCAAGGCAACCTCCTTTTCAAGAATCGTATCCTGACTAGTCAAATAGTAAAGAGAGAGTGCTTAGAAGGTGGAAAATCAGAGAAGTTCTCTGGAGATTTGTGGCTTATGTTGATGAGTGTCACAGGATGAAAGCTGAAGGAACCCTTGTTCACTGGTAGATCTGTGCATGCAGACTGTGCCAGGTTCATTCTTTAACTGAGTTGAGGCCGAAATTGTAGTAGTGTGAAAAGTAATATCTCCCTGGGACTCTAAGTTCTGTCAGTCAGAGTAGATGAAACCCCTTCCCGGGGAAAGGCTGTGCTGGCCGATGTGGTCAACCTACCTACATCCCAGTTGGACTACCATAGCATATTCTACATAGGGCTGCACCTGGAAAATGTTTAAGCTTCAACTAGTGTAAAATGTAGTAGACAGTCTGTTATAGGGTATGTGATTTAAGTATCTCTCATAGATCTCGGTAAAAACTGATGGTTTTTTAAATATGCAACACCCTAAAAGCTTAGTGTCAACTTAGCTGAAATACCAATTCTGCCCATTACGCAAAGGGATCTTGTAGCATCTTTGAGACCAAAGGAAAGGAGTTGATCGCATAAGCTTTTGTAGATTATAAACTATAGCTATTCACACACACAACTTGTTCATTCATAGATATAAATGCCTGTCCCTAGCTATTTCATTCTCTGCATCTGAAAAAAACTGAGTTATAAAAGCTTATGCTACCAACTTCTTTCTCTCAGTCTCAAAGGTGCTACAAGATCTCTTTGCATAGTAATCCAAGCTAACAGGGGATAATCTTTGATTCTTGCCCATAAAGTCTGCCTAAAGATTAGCTTTCAGGTTGCATGTCCCACATCTGGAGATGGTAAGTACATAAGGCAAATTTCCAAGGACACCTAGGTGTGGAATATGGCAGCTCCATCCATTTTGAGCTTCCAGTGAGTAATGGAGAGTTTTTCCCGTGGTTTTGGCCTTCATACACTAGGAGCTTTAGCGCCTGCGGGACGTTGGAAACTTCTAGGCTTTTTCGCTTGGCGGGAACCCCTCCCCCACCCCGGGTATGCGCATGCTCCTCCCGCCGAGCAACGGCTCTCCCAGTTTTCTTCGTCCCCCGCCGCGTACGGAAGGTTCTTTAGTTTGTTCCTCTCACGTCGTGCTTGGCTTGCTGTTTTTTACGGTTTTACACTTTGGGATGTTTTTCCCTCTTTTTCGGACCCCCCCTTCGGTTTTCGTCTTTTTGGATTTCGGATTTTGGCGTTTTTCGTCTTATGCCCGCGCTTTTTAAAGAAGTGCGGTCCGGGGCCCCCAAGGTTGCCCTCAACGACGGCCATAAGGAGTGTCTCTTCTGTTTGGGCGAGCCCCACACACCCGGACTTCCCCAAATTTTGAGGGATTTTACTCCTAAAACTTTGAACCGCTCCGCGAGACTCAAATCTTATTTTTGGGGAAACAGTTCTGCGGGCGATAGACGAGACCTCCATTTCCCAAAGATGGCCGACAAGAAGACGACCACGCCATCGACGGTATCGGCGGCTCCGCCGTCCCCCTCGTCGGTTCGGACTCGGTACCGGCGAAACGCCGATCTCGGCGTTACCGAGGATCCCGAAGCTGTCGGCGGCTGCCAAGTCAGCGAAAGGATCCTCGACGGCGAGGAAAGGGTGAGGCTCCCCTTACGGAGACGCCTGCAAAAAAGCGCCCTGCTCCGGACGGAGGCAAGGGCAAGGAGAAGGAGAAGAAGAAGGGGGAAAAAAAGCGCTCCCCGGTGGGGGGGTAACCCCATCCTCCTCCTTAGCAGCCTTCAAAAGGGCGAGGCGAGTCCGTCGACCTCTCGGAGGATGAGATCGAGGACGTTCCCCAACAGCGCCCGGACTCGCCTTTGGGAGACCCTCCAACCCTGGTGGAGGAGCGCCACCGCCCCTTAGCCCGCAGGTCGGCCGACCTGCAGCAGAGAGAGCCCCCTTCTCCGGAGCGGCGTTCATCCCTTTAGGTCCCGGTCCCGCCTTCCAGCGTCCGGTGGCCTCCCCCCTCCAGGGAGACAAGAGAGGAACAACCTCGCTCGTGTCCAGAAAACCTCGGGCTACGGGCCAGGTACGCAGGGAATCTGAATGGAGAGAGCGCCCGGGCCCCCTATCGGTCGCATTCGCCATCGTACCCGGGGTCGGTACCATCGGGCCCGAGTCGCTGGGGGACCTTCCGGAGGTCCCGGTCACCTCGTCGACAGCGGAATCGCGCTCGCCTAGAGGGGACGAGGCTCGGTACCGTCGACGCCGAAGCCGATCTCCGTCGGACCGCCGCCCTTTAGGCTCCCCTCCCCTCGATATCATAGGGCGAGGGAGCCTTCACCACGGATCGGGCGATATCGCCACCTCCTAGGGTCACGGCAACGGCGACGCGCCCTACGGAGTCGGTGGTGACGAGCGGGCTACGACGACGTCAGCCTGCCAGACTACCCCGGTCACCACCAAGAGGGTGAAGTCAGTGGTGGGGCCCCCCAAGCGGGACGCTGCTGCTACCACCGCCCCGGCTGCGGAGAAGCCTAGGAAGGCAACACCTGCGGCGACTACGAAAGGGGCCCGGGAAAACGAGCGGCGAGAGGACTCACCGAGCTCGGAGTCGACGACTCGAGTGCGGAGTCTGAGGTGTCTAGGCGGCCTCCCAGGATCCCCCCGTTGGGATTTGGGGGCCCCTCCCAAAACTGCTCCAGAGGACGTCCACCAGTTTTTGCGATGCTGCTCCCTGGCCACACCCCGGCCTTAAAAGCCCCTGCAGCCCAGGAGACGACCAAACCTTCCCGTTTTCAGGAGAAAGGGCCCCAGGGGTGCCCTTTCCCGCCCCCGGGACCAGACCCGGGAGGCCGCCTGGGAAAACCGGCCTCGGCTGCCAAGAGCGGTTGAACACCTCTAAGGGGGCAGAAGGATAACGCCGGTTATCTATTTAAAACCCTGCACCGAACTCTGTGGTCGTCGAGTCCGCGCAGACGAAGGGCTCCGGCAGGCAAAACACCACCCCGCCAAAAGAGGGCAGGAAGTTGGACGTACGCAAGGAGGTTCTATTGGCTGCCTCCTTGCAGATCAGGCTGTCCAAAACTAGGCTTGCCTCGCGGCAACCAAGAAAGTGCTCGATCGCCCGCAACCAGCGATGGGGGACCCGGGGGACATCCGCCAAACCTCCTCCGTGATTTCAATGAGGCTATCCCATCGCTCGGCACCAGATGGCCTCCTCCCGGGACGCAGTGGAATCGCCTCCCGGGTCATGGCGGATCCCTCGGCCTTCGCCGCCATGCTTGGCTTCGACCGGCCCAATCCCGGAGGACACCAGAAGGAGGATTAAAATCTCCCCTTCGACGGTGAAGGCCTATTCAATTCGTCCACAGACGAAGCTTTGGACAATCTCGTCAAGGCAAGACTGACCCAAAAAGATCGGGCTGCAGCCGGCCACGCAGACCTGCAGGGCCTCCACCTTCCGACCACCTGGCGACGATTTCCACCTCGTCGTTCCAGCGTTGGGCCCCAGTCTGGACATCGGCCCTCCCCCGGGCCATCGGCCAGACGCACGATTAGGCGGCGCCCGCCTTCGTCGAAGAAGCCCCCTCCTCCGAGAAAAATCTCGGTTTTGAGTGTGGCAGGACCCACCAATACCCACTCTTCAGCCTACCATCAGCGCTCGGAGACCGACCGACTCTCGCTCGACACCTAGCGGAGTGGCAGTATGTCACTACGGACTCTTGGGTGTTTTCCCCGTCTTTGGCTACGCCATCGATTTTCCCAAATTTCCCCCCGCGGCGAAACTCCACGCCGTCGAGTCCGGCCCTCCTGGAAGAGATCAAACCCCTCCTCCAGAAAGGGGCGATCGAGCGGCTCCCGCAAGGGGCCCAAGACCACCGGCTTCTTCTCCAGGTACTTCACGGTCCCAAAAGCCGAGGGTCCCCCCGGCCGATCCTAGACCTCAGAGGGGTGAACTACACATCCCCCCCAAAAAGGTTTCAAGATGGTCACGAACCGCGACCTACCCTTCCTACATCGAGGGGACGGTTCGCCTCCATCGATCTCCGAGACGCATACTTCCATATCGCCATTCGCCCGCAGCACAGACTACCTCCGCTTCGCAGTCGACGCACCCGTTACCAGTACAAGGTGCTGCCGTTCGGACTCTCGACTGCCCCAAGGGTCTTCACCAAGTGCATGGCCCCGGTGGATCCTACCTGCGGACGAAGGGCGCTTCCCTCTTCCCCTACCTCGACGATTGGCTGTTGGGGGCGTCCTGCAAAAAGCTTTTTCCCCGACGTCCCCATACGTTGTCATCCTACCCGCCTTGGTCTACGGTAACCGAAAAAGTCCCCCCTCGAGCCGGCGAGGATCTTGGACTTCATCGGGGCGACGCTGACTCGACCTCCCCAGGGCGACCTACCAGAGTCTCGAGCACAAACCTTGATCCGGGCCGCCGTCACCCGACGGCCCCGACGTTATCTGCGAAAACGTCCCAAAACCGGGCTACATGGCTGCGACGACCGCTGGCAACTCGCCCCGGCTGAGAGCAAGACCTCTTCAACATGGTTCGTCCGCAATTCACCCCCCGCGAACGAACAACATCCACTGCAGCTGCCGGGAGACGTCCGTATCCCCCCGATGGTGGCAGTCGGAGGGACTATGTCGGGGTGCCTTTCCAAAAGCCCACACCCAAGGTGACGGAACGACCGACGCCTCCCTGTATGGATGGGGTGCCCACTGCGGCGATTAGAGTCCCCGAAATGGACCGACGACGAGACCGCTCTCCATATCAACGCGCTGGAGCTGCTCGCCGTTGGAAAGCCCTACGGGCGTTCCGCCATCCCGGGGGCGGGGCGCACCCCCCCATTCTGACGGACAACACCACCGCCGTTTACATCAACAGACAAGGGGGGGACTCATTCCACGACCCTGCTCGACATCGCGCTCGGCCTGTGGGAATGGTGCATTCGCCTGCACACCAGGTGGCGGTTCACCGGGCCCGGGGCAGGAGAACACCACGGCAGACGCCCTCAGCAGGGACACCTCATCCCATCACGAATGGTCTCTCTCCGGAGAGGCGTTAACCCCTTTTTTGGGACCGCGGGGGGCGAACCATCGATCGACCTCTTCGCGACCGGGGAAAAACCGCAAAAGTGTCGCCGATTTTTTCCCAAGCGGGCCACGATCGTGCCTCCATCGGGGACGCTTTCCAGTTTCCGTGGCCCGGGAACTCCTCTACGCGTTCCCCCCGTTCCCGCTGCTGGGCCCGGGGACAAATTTTAAGATCCTCGCCGACCGAGCCGAGGGTTCCCGGGGAACCCCCGGGGCCCGGCCGAGGCAACATTGGTTCGCACCCCTGCTACAAGCCGCGCGAACGACCTGCTCCGGTTCCCCCACCGACACCCCCCTGCTCCCCCACTCCGGCGGCCGAGTCCTCCATCCGGACCTGCCAGGGCCTGGCCCCCCACCGGGGGAATGGGCCCCACGAATCTCGTCCCCGGGCACCGTCCCCCGTCGCGGCCGGGAAAAAGGAACCACCCGTCGCAACTATCAATACAAGTGGCGACGCTTCCTGACCTTCGTAACGAGAGGAGTGAGCCGGATCCCCCGGGGGCTCTCGACCGCCGGGGATTTCCTCCGGGCCCCTTCCGGCAACAGGGCCTGGCGTTTCCATCCCTGAAGGTGTATCTCCCCCGCGATCGTGGGGGAAAATCAACCCCCCCATCTGCTGCCTCGGCCTTCTTCAGGAACGAACCGTTAAGCGGTTCCTAAAAGGGCTTCATCATCTCTACCCGCCGGTATCGCCGCCGCTACCGCCGTGGTCCCTCTCGCTGGTGTTTTTAGCCCACGAAGCCGCCCTTTTGAGCCGATGGCGACCTCGGATGACAGGCTCCTGGGCAATGAAAACTGCCTTCCTGGTAGCGGTGACCTCAGCGAGGCGAGCGGGTGAGATCACAGCTCTTCGTTCCAAAGAGCCCTTCACGGTCTTCCACAGGGACAAGGTGGTCCTAGACCTACACCCTTTCCCGCCAAAAGGGGGTGTCCAGTTTCCATCTAACCAGGGCATCACCTGCCTGCCCCTTTTTCCCCAAACCCACAAAACCCCGGGGGCGGGCCCCCCACTCCCTGGACGTGCGTCGGGCATTGGCTTTCTACAAGGACAGGACTGCCCCCTTCCCACAGACGCCGCATCTCTTTGTTTGCTATGGGCGACGTCGGAGGGGCCTAAAAATGTCCACCCAGCGCTTCTCCAAGTGGGTGGTGAGGACTATTGAACTGGCGTATGAGCTCGCGAGGAAGCCTCCGCCAGTCCTGCTTCGAGCCCACTCCACCAGAGCTGTGGCTACTTCTGCGGCCCTCCTGCGAGGAGTTGACCTGCATGAACTCTCCGTGTGGCGACCTGGTCCCAACCGTCGACCTTCGTGCGCCACTACAGGCTCAAACTGCCGGTCGCGCAGAGATGCCCGGTTTGGACGTGAGGTGTTGGCTTCCGTGCTGAGGACCTGACCCGCCGTCCGACCGGTAAGCTACACAGTCTCCTAGTGTATGAAGGCACAGAGACCACGAGAAGAAACAGGTTGTTTACCTGTAACTGTGGTTCTTCGAGTGGTCATCTGTGCCATCATACACACCCGCCCTTCCTCCCCTCTTTCTCAGGTCCCTGTAGGTTCTACGGCGGACGACAGAACTGAGGGAGAGACCGTTGCTCGGCGGAGGAGCATGCGCAGTACCGGCGTGGGGGAGGGGTTCCCGCCAAGCGAACAAGCTCTAAAGTTTCCGGAACGCTACCGCGCAGGCGCTAAAGCTCCTAGTGTATGATGGCACAGATGACCACTCGAAGAACCACAGTTACAGGTAAGCAACCTGTTCTTCACCTTTATGCATGGCCATTAAAACAAAAGTTGGTTTTGGGGAGGCTGTTGTAATTGTTTGTGAATTTTAAAAAATTGGTTTTGAACATTGTTTATATTAAATAATATTCTGGCGTAGATGGCCACATATTCTCACCTGTTAGAAGGCAACTTCCAATGAAAATAGCTGCATGCCTCCTTGTTACTGGAAGGAGTAATCTCTTTCAAAAGACTGGGTAGAGAAGCTTTTATTAAACTATAGTTCCTTCTTTGTTTTCTTTCTTTGCAACTCTTGCAATATTTAGTGAGCCCATTAGCATAAGAGGTCCTTTTAGTCTGGATAAGCAACATATGTCCCTCCTGCTGTTATTGTACTGCAACACTTAACTGACCTAGAAAGCATGAGTAAAGAAGAAGTGATGGGAGCTGCCGGCATCCCACCTCTGGAGGACTGCAAATTGCCCACCTGTACTGTGGTCGGGCAGCTCTGTCAGACAACTAAAAGAAGTTGTACAGGTGTTCCGTTCTTTAGCCAAAAGGCTAGGAAAGGAAGCAGAATGAGAAACACCAAACTTGCCTCACTTCTGCCTGAAAGAAGCCCAACAGGGCTTTAGAAACGTCAGAAGACTCCAACTTAATCCTAGCATTAAGATTGCTCAGGAAGACTCATTATTTAATTGACTGAGGTTTCTTTGATTGGATGCCAACCCTAACAGAGATAATGATGGGCTTGTTACTTTTATAGCTTTACTTGCAAATCTGAAAGAATCTGAAAAAAATCCTGTAGAAGTTTCCCTTCTCCTACCGACAGTCTTTGCAACCTTGACAGGGACATGGTACTTTCTGATGTGCCCGGTGGACATCAGGTACATACATGTGGATGGGAGGGGAGGGATGCTGAAAATAAATTACAAAGGAGACCCTCTGTCAGGACCTTTCAGGTTGCCTCTAGATCTAATCTTGTCAACTGAGTAGTGTCAGATTTGCCAAAAAATGCTGAGAGGCACGGGAACAGAGAACACTGTGAAAATATGTTGGATTTCTCCTGTCAGGGGAAGGTCAGTGACAGTAATTCTGTTATGACCTTTAAATTACAGTCTTCATTTTGAAAGGGGGGTGTATTTTTTTAAAAAAAGGTTTTCATTTGAAACCTTCTGTTTTCTTAAACACTGAAGTCTGGATTTAACACAGTGGCTTCAATGACTTTTTACGAACATTAGGCAGGACACTGGGTAGCCCCTGTACCCATGGCTCCAGCATTGTTCTGGAATGAACAGAGTGGCCATTTAACACATTGCCAAGAAGGAGGGTAAAAGAGGACACAGGTCTATGTGAAAGCTGAACGTTAGTTTCTGTGTTTGCACAATATCCAGTTTTAGGAAGAGTTGCTATATTTTAAATAGAAATACAGTGCAGTGCATCTCCCTGTAGCGGGGAAAATGTGGGCCCATTCACACTACAAGAACTCTTGGGCTATAATTCCACTTTAATTGCTACAGTGACATCCTGTAGAATCCTGGGGCTTGTAGTTTGGTGAGGCACAAGAGCTGTCTGGCTGAGAACTCCAGATATTCCAGCCTAACCTGCAAATCCCAGGATTCCACAGAATGTTGTGGCAGTGGTGGTTAAAGTGGAATCAGAGTGCTGTAACTGAGTAGTGGACACTGTATCCAGATGACTTGTATGCCTTCTTGCTCATTCTGCTGGGGCAACTTTGGAGTCCCTGCTCTTTTTTCCAAAGGTTTTTGATCTCTGAATCAAACAACCCTTCAAAGAGAGGGCTGCACTCTTTAAAGTAAGCATTATGGGAAGAGGGATAGCATTCCTTCTTCAGTTCAAGCTGTTCCATTTATTGTGTAATTCGTGGCATCATAAAGTTGGAAAGGGCCACAAAGGCCTTCATGCAGGAATCTTATCCTAGAGCAACTCCAAGAGAGGACCAATCTCTACTTAGAATCCCTGAACTTCTGGGGTAGACAATTCCACTGTTGAACACGCCTTGTTAGAGATGTAAAATGTTTTTAAATTTTGAAGTCATTGGAGAAAAAAAAGGTTTTCCCCTCAAAACCCCCCAGAAATTTTCATATAAATGGAGGGACAATATTAGTACCCCCTACAGATTGCAAGTAACTTTTTCCCCCTTAGAAGCGTCAAGTGTATAATTCGTTTAGCATAAAATTATAATGTTTGGTATACTAAAGGTACAGGTTATTCAGAAAATGATTACAAATTGAATTTATTGTTCTAATTTTTTTTGTTTCTCTTACGAATAGAGCCACGCAGTCCTGAAACGTAAAGAATAACTGAATTGTAAGGAACTGTGTAGTTTTTACCACTTTATTAGGAGCAGGAAAAAGACCAATAAAAATAGAAGAAATCATTATTAGTAGAACAAAGAAAATTATTTGTCTTCTATAGTTCTCCATAACATGAGAACAACTCAAGTCTCTCATTCCCATAAAAAGAACGAGGAAAAAGAAACCAGGACTAGGAATTACAATGAGCTGATACTGTACATAGTTAAAACAGAAGTCTTCCTCTTATATATAGTTTTTAGAAATAATTTTGGGGAAGCAAATGTATGAATACCTTATCTTAAATATTTTTTTCATAATTCTAAAAGAAAATCTTCCATAACCCATTTTTTTTATTTTCAAATTATTTTTCAAAGAAAAAAAAAAGACTTGGCGGTGGAGAAACGGGGTTAAAAATGGGAGTTTTAAGGATTTCTTTCTTTCTTTCTTTTTTTCCTTTTTCCTGAGCCTTCATGTCTGTATCTCTTACCATCAGGCAGTGCCTCCTAATGTTTAGTCAGAAAAACTCTTGTAACAGTATGAGCTGTTCAACTGTGGAGTTAGTTTATCTAAAAGACTTATTGCCAGCTTGTCTGATCAAAGATTCAGCCCCAGGGCAGTTTGCAATACTGTTCAAAACAATATTAAAAACAGAGTTACATCAATTAAAGGAGTATAATAGACCAAATAAAACAGGAATTTTATGGCAGAAAGCTATATGTTCAACTGATTCAAGCAAGGAGAAGGTTGCAAACAGCATCTACTGGGCATCCGTTGAAAATGCCTGCATGTTTAAAATCTGGCTGCTGTCACAGAAAAGCCTTTGACTCTTACTTCATCCAGGGGTAGTGGGTACCATCACAAAAAGGCAGGCCTGTTCTCTTCTTCAGGTGGGACCAGATCTAATGGTTTTAAGTTCCAGGAGGATAGATTTTGATTGAACATTAGAAGGGACTTCTTGACGGCAAGGGCAGTTTAGCAGTGGAACCAATTGCCAAAAGAATTAGTGGGATCTTCTTCTTCTCCGGACATCTTCAAAAAGAGTCTTGAGCTACCTGCATGGAATGCTTTCGTTGGAGATCCTACATTGAGCAGAGAGATGGACTTGATGGTCCATGAAGCCTCTTCCGACTATGATTCTATGCCTTGCATATACCTCATGCCCTTTACAAGGCCTGAACTCAGTTTAACCTGTGGTGGCTTCAAAGCATTTCACCTTATACATCCATGCGCCACCTCTGTCTTTCAAATGACCAAGTCCAACTCCTCCTAATTTCCATCTGTGTAGAGGAGGGATGGGAAGCTTTGCCTTTGAACTGCAGCTCCTGTACTCTCTTACCATTGTCGATGCTGGCTTTGAACTGAAAGGGGGGTTTAGACCAGAAGCAATTCGAGGGCAATAGCTGTCCACCCCTTTTCATGTTTTTTGTGGCTGTATTATATATTTCCTTTTTTTTTTATGGTGTTCACTGTGTGTGTCTGTACTGTGTGCAGACATTTGGAGATGTGGCAGATCTCTTACGTCTGTGTTCTTCATTAATAACTTTTGCCATTTTAATCATACTTCAGTGTTGCTTGGCCATAGGCATTCTGGTTTTCATATGGAACATGTTAGATGGCATGAGATCCTGGAATACAAATGAGCAAGTGAATAAATGGATTCTTCGTCTTCTAATTTTTGTTAATCGGGTCATTTGTAGTTCCTTCGGCTCCACCAGAGAATGTATCAGCTGAAGCTGTGAGCTCTACTCAGATCCTCTTGACTTGGGCAGCGGTGCCAGAACCGGAACAGAATGGGCTCATACTAGGCTACAAGGTACACAACTATCCAAATACTCTTAAGTGTTTGTGTGTGTGTATATGCATGTGTGCACACGTGCATGAGCTTTCTGTAAGAAAGCTGTAACCAAAATTTGTCAGTATCTATATGTCATGTAAGAATATTGAAGTAATGAAAACCTGGCAATTGTACTTCATAAATGCAAGGTATAGTTCAAATCTACAATGATATATAAGGTATATATTTTATACTTCAAACAGAAAAGATGTGTCCTAAGGAAATCAGGGATTATTAGTAATGTGAGATGAAGCATGTAGTCAATAGAATCACGTAGCATGGTCTTTCTTGGACTGTAACACTTAAGATTCAGGAGGGAACTCACTGTACGTATGAAGCATGTCTGCATAAAAAGGGAATCATTGTCTTCTCTCAGTAGAGTGGTGAAAGATGAGAACTTAGTCCATCCTGGGAGAATCTGAAAGAAGCATCACCCTCCTCCATTCTCTCAAAGCTCCTTTGAGGAGGAGCACCATTTTCCCACCAAGGCATTCAAAAGATGAGAAGCAGCACCACAGCAGAGAGAATAGAGGGATTGGTGTGTCTTTTAAATTCTCTTGGGATGGACTAAACTCTTGCCTTTCTCCACTCCATTCGGAGAAGGAGATGATTCCCTTTTTGATAAGAGTTAAGGTACAGTACTTACATTGACCTGTAGATAAATCAACCCAGGGTTTTGGATTGGACTAAAATGTTTAGACTTATATATGGGTACATACAGTAAGTCTCCTGTAGTCTTTTCTTAGGAAGGCAATGGCCCAAAAGATTGATCCTGGGGCATCTTACCACTTGGAGAAGTGAAGAATAAACTTTGCCCATATATTTTTGTCCTCCTTTGCCCCCTGAAGATTCTGTTCAAGACCAAAGATGCAGAAAGCAAATTAAGCAGCCAGGTGGTCAGAGGGAACCACACGCTTTCAGTCTTGCTAGCTGGCTTGCGGAAGTACGTGCTTTATGAGATTCAGGTGCTTGCCTTCACTCGCATCGGGGATGGCGTTCCCAGCTCTCCTCCAGTCATCGAGCGAACCAAAGACGATGGTGAGTGCGTACATGTTCATGTTTGTCAATATAACCTGCTAGTTTAAAAAAGAGAACTTGTTCCATTATCCACACTTTGAGGAGAATATATTAGCAGCCTCTCGGCTTGATTACATTTTTAATCTTAAAGAGCCAGATCCTCCCCTACTGTAAACACCCACAGTCCCATTAGCTTCTAGCTGAGAATCTGCTCCCAAAATCGCAGTGTTTTTTTCCCCTCCTAGTAATTGACAAAAAGACCATTTCACTCTAAAACCTTATATTTTATAGCCAGTTCCTGCCTGAAGCAAATTTTTACAGCCCAATTATGAACTCCTACAGAAATCCAATCATAGCAATAAAAAAAAGCTGTGGTATAATGGGACGTGATAAACAAACCATGCTGTGATTGAACATGAGCAAGATGTGGAGTTTCCGATCCCAGGAGTGTGCCTAATACCAACCTTGAGCAAAAGAATAATAAAATGACCTTTGCAAAAATTAGTGCATAAATATTATTTTATACTTTATCCCAAACACTTTTTTCTAAGACTGTGAATTCTCAATTACAATTTGACATATTGAAAGGGCTAGTGCTTGTTCTGGGGCCTGGTGGAAGGGATGCGTATGCCTTCGCCACACTGATGATGAGATGGTGCCTGACTCTGATTCTATTTTCTGGGTGGGAAAAAGGGATACAAAAAAATCAGACGTGTGCCCTATCCACTCTGTAACAAGGTATTCTTAGTCATGTGTTAGGCAAACCATCTTATTACTTTTCCTTTCTACAGCATTTGTTGACAAATGGTGCCATTTATTCTTCCGCCTCCAATCTCCTGCCACGAGCTTGCTTGATTCCTCCCTAATCAATTTAATTAAAAGCATCATAGGTGAGAGTAGAGGTGGGACTTCAGCTTAAGGAGAACATCAGTGTCTCTTAGATCTGCAAATTACCATTAGTTTCCCCTGGTGACCTTGCTATGGGTAATTCAGCTGCCTGCCTGCCATCCATGGTGCTATGCAGCTGCTCCCTCTTTGAGACCTGTGGCTGAACAGAGGTGCTCTAAAAATGCATATGTGCATTTCAGACAGCTATTCAGACTAGGAACTAGAATATTATTCAACTTCGGCAGCCCTGGAGTGACACAGAAAATAGCCTCTCCCTCTCGAGGTAATTTAACACCTCCCCAGTATATGACAGAGTATATAACAACCAGAGTTATGAAATGTTTTTGCAATCTGATTGGCACACAGAGACCCCCCCAGGTATGTTGGTGTATAATCATTCTCATTGAGGTCAAACCTTGTTTGTCAAAAACATCATTGTAAATATATTTACTAGTGCAGTAAAACATCGGAAGTCTATAGCTGCAATATTATAAGAATTGATTGCAACGTTGACCTCAGAAGATAGCTAGCTTTTTATGCAGTGCAGAATTTTCTTAGCCTCCTTTGGTCTCTGCACCACTAGATGCTTTGTCTCCTGCTTTATCTTGGCCAAAACAGTTGCTCCAAGATATCAGGTGCAAGAATTCCAGTGCTCTAATCATCTCAGTTCCCAGGCCAGCTCAGGCTCAAGGATCTGTCAAAATGAAGCATAGTTGCAGGTGCACTAAAACAGTTTATTGATGATGTGGACGTACCAAACGTGATGCAGCAACGAAATCCATGGCAAAGGCAAAGTTAGCTCACATGCCTTTGCTAATCATAGCAGGCCTTTGTCACAGCTGCTGTCCACCATGATCCTCATGATGAACAGAACGTCCCCCCAATGGAATACTTTCCCTTGTTCTAGAAGGCGCAGACATTTTCCCAGGCAAAGGGGAAAAGGATAGTTAAAGACTGGGAAAGATCAGATAATTGGCCTTGTCCTGAGGTGGTGCACTTGGCCATAATCCAGCCCAGAAAACTGGTCCACTGGAGTGACATTCCATTCAACCTGGGGACTCTGGTGGACAGCAGCTGTGATGAGGGCCTGCATTGATCAGATCAAGCATGTGAGATAACTTTACCTTTGCTTTGGGTTTATTGCTCCATCATATTCACTATCTCCACATCATCAACGAACTGTTGTTTTGTGCACCTGTGACTCTGCTTCATTTTTAACAGACCCTTGAGCCTGAGTTGGCCTGCGAACTGTGTGGATCAGGGCCCTGGAATCATTACACCAGATGAGATCTGGAGACTTTAAAGACAGGAAGCTGCCCTTTGACCGGGCTAGTTGGTTTGACTTTCTAGCCCACTGTTGTTTAATATCGCCAAGGTCTCAGGTAAAGTAAGTTTTTTTAGGTCATCTACTACCCGATCACATTTTCAAAATTGGGTGTGCCAGAAACTGAACCTGTAACCGGCTGCATGAAAGATTGCTATATAAATAGACAACTTCTTATAGACAAGGTTTTTTATTTTTTAATGTGGTTTTCCTCTTGCTTTCTAGCCCCAGGCCCCCCAGTGCGATTGGTCTTCCCTGAGGTGAGGTTGACGTCTGTACGGATAGTATGGCAACCACCCGAAGAGCCAAATGGAATTATTCTTGGTAAGCCAAAAAAAGAAGAAGAAAAGCTAAGCAAAGCCCAGCAAAGTAGAGGAATAGAACTGAAGGCATAAGCTATAAAAGTACCCTATGATCTTATCATTCTTAAGAACCAAAGTATTTAAAACAGAAATTAAACTCAGGCTGTTTAGTACAATCAGGCTTCTTTTTTTCAATATATGTACCAATATATAATACCAAGCATTTGAACACACACATTCCAAATCTGGGGGTCACAAAGAACCCAAGTTCTGTAAGGAGGATGCTGTGTTAAGCCAGAAATGATGATTCACAACAAGAATAGTCATAGATGCTGTTGTTCAGGCACTGGATAATTTCAGAGATGTCAGGCTGTGGTACTGTGATTGGGAAAACTTCCATAGTAAGTGATGAAAATCAAGAAGAAGAGGAAGAAATCTTCATGTGACGCAAGAGAACGGAAAGAGCAGTTACAAGGTTGTATTGGTAGGGGAGGTCCTGATCACCAAAATGGTCAGTACCACTTGGTTTTCATGCTCTGATATTTCTTCTGCTTTAATACAAAATCCTGAGGGTTTGCTCCTCTGTGTTATGTGTATGGGGATAATTTCTCTAAGGGAAAAAGTGTAATTTTGTTGTTCCTTTGGGCAGCAGGAGGCATGGAGTTCTTCTTCTCAGTTACCAGCCTTCTCTCTGAGTGGTCTCCCCTGTTGAATGCACCTGCTCTCTAACATCTACTGAGGGTGTTGGAGTTCTGCTGCTCCAACAGGTAATGAGGATTAAAAACAGGAGGTTGTTAGAGAAAAGGAAGACATTCCCACTATTCAGCTTGCCAACTTATTGATCTTCCCTTTTTTGGATGGTCGCATAATTTTGCTTCCTCATTCTGCACAAAAGTTGCTGAAATGGAAGTTTCAGTCATTTTCCCTTTCCTCCTTAAAAAAAAAACAACCCTCTGTCTTTCTCATTAATTTTAAGGAAATGATGCTACATTTTGTTGTTGTTGTGTGCCTTCAAGCCACTTCGGACTCATGGCAGCCCTAAGGCAATTCTATCACGGGGTCATCTTGGCAAGATTTGTTCAGAAGGGGGTTTCCTGTTGAATTTCTCTGGAGTTGAGAGAGTGTGACTTGCCCAAGATCACCTGGTAGGTTTCCATAGCCTATTAGGGATTCATACATGATCTCCCAGAATCTTAGTCCAACACTCTAACCACTACACCATGATGGCTCTTCGAATGCCAAGTAACTTCAAGAAAATGCAGTCCTTTCACCATTGGCATCTTGTTTTGACCACAGCTGATAGTCATGGGGTCTTCCTAGGAATCTAGCCAGTTTATTTATTTAGATGGCCCCTGTAGTGATACAGGGTATTGTATTCCTAGGACAGTATTGTTTGTTAAGCCTTACCGTGTAATGCTGTCCCCTTAAATGGTG
Source organism: Ctenosaura bakeri (assembly GCA_948474755.1). Classification (NCBI taxonomy): domain Eukaryota; kingdom Metazoa; phylum Chordata; class Lepidosauria; order Squamata; family Iguanidae; genus Ctenosaura; species Ctenosaura bakeri. The sequence continues at coordinate 313,101 of CAOLHI010000654.1, forward strand.
AACTGCCTTTTTTACTTTGTGTTAAATAAAGTCTGAAATCATTCACTGTATGCAACATTTACTCAGATGGTGTACGGCAGCCCAAAATACTTCACTGATGATAATAGGGCCCACGAGGTGGTTGGAATGTCATTAGATGTGATCTGAAAGCAGCTGTTCCAAAATCTTTTGCATACAAGAGGGGAAGTGGGAGGGGGAGAGAGGAGAGAGAGAAAGAGAGAGGGAAAGAGTTTCAGATCTTTGCATGATTTAGCAGTCAAGAGGGTTTCAAGTCTTAGCCTGACTTAGCAGTCACAGGAAAATCCTTCTGTGTATTTCTTCCTGGTGCTTGAGATGCTTGTATTATCTTAAAGGGAATGGGGTGACTTGTATGCTTATTGTCAGAGTAAGAACTGATACACAGGATTTTTTTTTATAGGGGGCAGAGTCCATCTTCTTGCAACCATATGGGAAACAGCAATGTAATTTTCATGCCTCAGAGTTTTCAGTCTTTTGCATGATATTGCTGAGACAGTTTGGATGAGGTTTTCCTGGCTGGCAGCAGTGCTGTGTCTGAAGAGGAAGAGCTATTGTGAGGTTCCACTGCCATGAGATCTGGAGCCATATTTCAAAGCATTCTGTTCTTAACCATCCAACTGATTTTTTTTTTTAAAAAAAACAACCAGTGGAGTGTGAAACTCAAAAATCCATGTCTCCATTCTCAAGCCAAGTGGTAAAGGAAGAACAAACTCATCTGTAGGCTTTTTGTCTGTTGTAACCTCTTGATCATGTTTTTTTCGCAGGGCAGCCTTTTAGGTTTTTCCTTGCAGAAGATGGGACATTGGGCAGGTCAAGAAACATTGCTCATCTACCTGGCTTTTGTTACAAATCATCTACTGTGTGCCAGTAGGTCTATGTAGGATGGTGATTTGACACTAGTCAAAGACAAGGGCATGGATGCATCTTCACTCGTCATCTCTGAGCTCTTGGCAGATGGCACTGGCTTTATCCAGGGGTAATCAGGAGTTTCTAATATCCGTTCAGTTCTTTGTTTGAGAGAAACGTTAAGATTCTCATGTTGTTTTCTTGTGTTAGTCCATCTTCTAACCATTTGCTAACAATCCTGAAAGAAAGACAGAAGCAGAAAAACAGGTGTGAAAGCAGTACAAGCTTGTAGTGTAGATCAATACTAAGAGCCAGATTACTTGGAACATTTTTTCTTGTTTACGGCTGACCCGTGAAGTGACCTATGAATTGTGATTTTGAGTTGATTCACATAACCTGCTTTTGTGGCCATTAGGTGGGCTTCACATGACTGCCGATTAAGTTCAATTGCTCTTTTATACAGTGCAACGCTAAGCACGTGGGCCCTTAGTAGGCTTTCCTTTTTGCGTTCCAGCTCCTCGTCTCTGTATGTTACTCCTCACACTGTGTCTAAAATTAAGCGATCCTTCACTACATGATGCTCAGGCTCTAACTGAGACTTCTTTCAAACTGTCCTCCTTCCAGTTAGCACCCCTGTCTCTTCTTTATACATCTCTTAATTCTTGAAATAACTATGTGTCAAAAGAACCCCCACCAAGAATCAGGTTCAGAAGGGAAGGCAGCCCAAGTTTGCAAATTGATATTTTGATCTCATATTGCATTTGCGCCCACCTCCAGCCTTTGAAATGCTAAATGGAAAAAAACTGGATTAGAAGAACCCAAATCTCTCACTATTATGTTATCAACCACCTCAGCAGCAAATTAATGTGGGCTCAAATTCACTGCAGCTTTCTTAGTCCAATGCTGCTGGTTCCAAAAGGTGTGGTGGCAATGTGCATAAAAACAGCATTAGCATTCTGAGCAAAAAACCATGCTCCTGCCCATTTGCTTTGGGAGAAAATGCTGGTTTCCTTGAAGTGGCCTGACATGCAAGAGACATGTAATGCCGTTGCCTTTTGTTTGATTCAGAAAGGAACATGAAAATATAACTTGTTTTTGTGCAAAAGTTGTTTGAAACCCACAACTGAGTGCTATATGCTAGGTCCAAACAAGGGAAAAGCTATTTGCCTTTGGGTCTTGTGAACTTTTCAGTGTCATCTGACTGGCTGTTGTTGGAATGGAAATGCTAGCATGTTCTGCTCCAGTGGGCAGCTCCTTTGTTCTTATGTACACCGCCTAACTTTTTAACCCATCGCTGGATGCTCACCATTCCACTTGAGAACATTACCTGGATGTATCCTCTCTTTACCCTTGATTTTATGGTGCATGATCGCATCACCCAGTCGCACTGTGTGATCAGCCAATCAAGAAACGTGTTTGGTCTGCCTTTTCAGGGCCCAGCTGCATCTGAACCTCTGTTTGGTCAGATCAATCATTGGGAGAGGGCAATGTTCACGAAAAAGAAATGCTTATGAAACCTACCAGTTCAGAAGAGAGCTTAATTATCTGGATGATAGCCATATGAATCAGCAGGAACTGGAAATATCTAAATTCTTGTGGAAGTATTTTCTAAGTGTTCTGAATAATTAATTTCCCCTTGCGAGGCAGTCTTAATCATTTCTGTCTCCAAACATTAGCTTCTTCTTAAGGTTGGACAAATGGTCTTGCAATCACAGATCCTACCTCCATTTTACTCTGAGAGTACATGCACGCGCACACATGCACGCACACAGATATATAGATATATTTATGATTTTGTACTGAGTTTCCATTCTTCATATCTTAATGGCCTTTAAAATGCCTATTGCATTTATTGCTATGTTGCTTCTGTAGCCCCAGGGCATACATTAATTTTTCTTTGAACACTTTCCATTTACCTCTATTGATTTCTCTTGTTTGATTCTGCCCATTGTTTCCCCTGGCCGTTTCATCTTTTTGTTGCAAAAGTTTCACATCCTAGTATTTTCCAATTGGAATGACCTTACTTTTGCATTAATTCCACATGGTAGTGGGGGTGGAATTGATTGACACCACCATTATTTTGGGCTTTATTTCATGCTAATGCATCTCAAACTACTTCTTTCATACATAGGTAAAAGTAGTTTGTTGAGCTTTCTGGCTTCAGATAAGATTGAGGTGGGATAACACGGTTTGAAAAAGAGCCTTTTCTCCCCAGTTTCACCTACTTAGAAGTCAGCTGTTTGTTCCAGGCATTACATGGATTTCAGGAGTTATACAAAATTGTTTTGTGAGGAAGAAAAGCCGATTGGCTGCCATTTTGCTTTCCCATAACTAGACCTCTTAAAACTATAATGTTATATTATGCCATTCTGTGTAACCCTATTTCTATGTCTCAAATAGATTTATATTCAGATTTTTTTAAAAAAATTGTTATAATGCTTTGGAAGGGAGGAAGATGGTTTACTCAAAAGGAAGCCTAAACCTTTAGAAGACGTTCCATGTCATTTCTGGGAGGGAGGTATATTGGAGAGCAACAGGGCAGATTTATAAGTGTCTAATCAGAACTAAGACCCATTTAGTTCAATGAGACCTACTCTCAAGATTATGTCTTGATGACTCACTGAAGCAATTTGGCAGAACCAGCTGAGGGTGGCAGTTTCACAGAATGCTTTCCCATCATTTTATTGGGTCGATTTCATAAAGTTGTTGGTCAAATCAGTGTTTTTCTACAGCCCTAATTTAAACATGCCCCCTCCAATCAAAAATTAGCTCAGCACTTAAAGCAAGCAAGGAAACACACCACGCGTGCACACACAGACACACATATACACAGTACTCAAAATTGCTCCCTCCACAGCTATGGCTTTCTTCTTCTCAGTATAGGCTTCACAGACCTTAGCTGGGGATAGTGTCATTTTCTCAGCTGGGATGGTGGAGAATGTAGCCCCAGTTCCTTCCTCACAAATAAATTGTAGAATCTGTAGAATTATAGAGCTGGAAGAGACACAATGGTCATCAGGTCCAACCCCCTGCCATACAGGAACACACACTCAAAGCACCTCCAGCAAATGGCCATCCAGGCTCTGTTTAAAAACTTCAAAGAAGGTGACTCTACCACACTCTGAGGCAGCATAGTCCACTGCTAATGTCTCTTACCTTCAGGAAGTTCTTCCTGATGTTTAGGTGAAATCTCTTTTCCTGTAGTTGGAATTCACTGTTCTGCATCCTAGTCTCTGGAGCAGCAGAAAATGGATGCTCCAAGCATCCCTTGCTGACGCCGCCCTCTTTGCTGACTAAAGTTTATGGACACTGAGGGCCATGGGCAAGAGGGAAGGCAGAAGATGCTTGATGGCCAAGGAAAGCAGGCTTTGGTTAAAACCTGCTTGTAGCAGCCTTCAAGCAGAACCAGGATCTCCCTGACTTTATCTGTAGAGATCCAGAAGAATTAATTATTTTTGCAACTGGATTCCGTCTGATATGTCTATACTCTCATGGTGGTGGTGGTTTGCCTTCAAGTCATTTCTGACTTATGGTGACCCTAAGGCCAAGCAATCATAGAGTTTCTTTGCAAGATCTGTACAGAGGGAGTTTGCTATTAATTTACTTTTAGATTGAGAGAGTGTGATTTGCCCAGGATCAACCAGTGGGTTTTCATGGCCGCATGGCCATTTGAACCCTGGTCCCAGAACCTGTCAGATAAGTGGGAGAAACCTGTACTGATAGATGCCAGGTACTTGGCCATGGGAAGAGGGGCTTCCTCAGTGAGAATCCCTGCCCCAGCACACAGAGCCATGATTAGGAGGGTATGAATTGTCCATTTCTTACCTTAATTCATGCAGACACTTATAATCAACCAGTTGAATGTGTCCCAGAATGCAGTAGCAGCCAAACACATCGCTTTACTAGTCCTTTACAAAGTAAACTTGATATTATAGGTTTACCTCAATTAACAAAGTAGCTGTGTTCCTGACCATTCCTTCTTTAACAGATAAGTTGGTACTAGAGGCAGAAATAACATGGAAGGAATAGGTATAGGTTCTTACATGAGGGGGGGGGCAAAGACAAGGACAACAATATATCAGCAGCAAAGAAAGTCAACGCGATTCTTGATTGCATCAGTAGAAGTATAGTGTCTAGATCAAGGGAGGTAATGGTACCACTCTATTCTGCATTGGTTAGGCCTCATTTGGAATACTGTGTCCAGTTCTGGGCACCTCAATTGAAGAAGGATGCTGACAAGCTGGAGTGTGTCCAGAGGAGGACGACCAAAATGGCGAAGGGTCTGAAAGCCGTGAAGCCCTATGAGGAACGTCTTAGGGAGCTGTATATGGTTAGTCTGCAGAAGAGAAGGTTAAGATGGGACATGATAGCCATGTTTAAATATTTGAAGGGGTGTCTTATCGAGGAGGGAGCGGGCTTGTTTTCCACTGTTCCAGAGATTAGGACAAGGAGCAATGGATTCAAGCTGCAGGAAAGAAGATTCCACCTGAACCTCAGGAAGAACTTCCTGACAGTCAGGGCTGTCCGGCAGTGGAATCTGCTGCCTCGGAGTGTAGTGGAGTCTCCTTCTTTGGAGGTTTTTAAGCAGAGGCTGGATGGACATCTGTTGGGATTGTTTTGATGTGTGTGTTCGTGCATGGCAGAAGGGGGTTGGACTGGAGGGCCCCTGTGGTCTCTTCCAACTTTATGATTCTATATTTCAGTAAACTATTTACTCAAAACAAACAGTATTCATTCTTCCTTCATCATCCTGCCATTGTTGATACTGTTTTTTTAAAAAAACCAAACTTTCCAGCTTAGATGGAGGATGTGGAGGCTAAGGTGGGGAACTTGGTGGATATAAAAAAGTCTTTACAGAAAAGAGCTTCGTAGTTAGAAGCTTTGTTAACTGTCAGATTCCGGTATTGTAGAAGTGGGACAGATTGAAGTGGGACAGATCAAGGAATGAAATGGATTGAAATAGGATTGCTCTTGAGTTTTGATAGCAAGTGTACTTACACGTTAATGTCTCTGCAGACCAAGTTTGGATTCCTCTTAATGTTTTGCATTTCCCCTGCAGGCTTTTGTTCTGTTGCAGAGCTTATTTTAATGTCACCTCCAGATTTTGTGCTCAGCTTGACTTCTTTCTTGCTGGAGGATGCCTCCGTTTCCCATTTCTGTTTCCTACCGTACTCCTCACCCTGACTTTCTGCCTATATCGTGTTTCGCCCCATCTGACTCTTACTGTGCTTTTGGTTTGGCTTTCTGCACATGCACAGAAACTGGAAAATGTCAGAGCACATCCCTTCAGCATATCATTTGATGCATTCTCTTTTCCTAGGCTTTAAAACAGTGAAGTAAAATCTTGTAGTGTTTATTAAATCAGACCTACGTTTCACAGTTTACAGTTTAAGGTACATACCTAGGCAGGCTATATAGCATTTGCAAAGGGTAAAACTAAATATATTCAAAACTGGGTCCCCCCCTCCTCTCTCTGGTTTCACTGTGAATGGCGCGTAGTTAATGATCTTTGAAGATTAGACTCTTTTTAATATGAATGCCTAACAGCACCCAGCTGCTGTAGTGTTTTTTTAATGTTCTTGTTAACAAGTTGCAAATTCCAAATAGATCAAAGTATGAGACAGATCCCTCCACTTTTCTCTAAGTCAACCACAAATTTCTCAGAAAAATTATGTCTCAATTATATTAGAGTTATAAAACTGAAAAAGTTGATCCACATTCAAGGAGATTTCCAGGGTTCTAAGTTTTTTATACCAGTGAAATAATTTCTGTTGTTGTGTGCCTATAAGCCATTTCTGACTTGTGGTGACCTTGAGGTGAACCTATCATGGGTTTTACTTGGCAGCATTTCTTCAGAAGGTGTGTTGTCTTTGCCTTCTCCTGAGGCTGAGAGAATGTGACTTGCCCAACATCAGCCAGTGGGGGATTCAAACCCTGGTCTCCAGAGTTGTAGTCCAACTCTCAAACTACTATGCCACGCTGGCTCTATTTACTTAAATTTTGAACCTATCCCAGCCAGAAAGTCTCAGGCTATATTCTGAATACTTTTTTCAAAATTGTGTGTCCATCCCATTGCTGTACTGTAACATTTTCTGTTGTAAGTTGCCTTGTGTAAGCTTCCCCTAAAAAGTAGCAATTTTAACCAAAATTATGGACTTTAAAACAGCTAGGGTGAGACTCTTCCCATCTTGTGAATCTGTGAAACCTGTTTCTCTGCTTTTCATCCTAACTTGCTTTGCTTCTTTTTTTGTCATATAAGCGTTATGAAGATTAGCGATTGAAATCAAAATTGAATTGCTAGTTCCAGCTAGAGCTGAACCATTGAATCAGTGGGATTTGCACAAGTGTTGGCCTGCCATTCAGCTGCCGGTTCAATGGGTCTCCTCTAGTTAGGCCTAGCGGTTTAGGAGCGAGACCCAAATCAGCAGTTTGAAAACTCTGCTCTCCTAACTCTTTCTGGCTTCTGCTTGTGGTTCAGGTGCTCTGGAAAAGCTGCTCACTTAGACGCTCAGTTTTGTGGAGCCAAGTTTGAAAATATATATGGCCCTTCTAATCTCTCATCTGTGTACATCCCGGTTCCAAGACAGGCCTCAACAACTGGCTCGCTCTCAAATCTTGTCGGCTGTAATTTGAGTACCAATGAAACATGGTCCTCTCCTCTGGCACCTCGGAAACTGCAAAGTAGACGAGATGTGACTCACAATGACACATCAACGCAGGAAACAAAAGGAGCAGTCACTTTCCCATTCAGCTGCCACAAATTATCCTGTTTCCTCCCGAGTGAGGAAAAAGACAATGACATATAGGGAGAGGACAGGTTATCTGCAAAAGCATCACTAGCCCCACTGCACACAATTACCACCATCTGTATGCCAATTAAACTCCAAAGTCTGCAAGTGGATTCATAGCACGCACAGAGTTGGCTCTACAAAGAACATTCCAAATCCTCTTTTATTGCCTCTTGCCGTGCTTGTCTTTCCAGTAGCCAGTGCCATCTCTCAGCAAGAGATGGATGTTGTCTATACAGCCTCAGTATCATCCTTGGTACAAGCATCCTTGTGTTGCTCATCATCCATTGATCTCACCCCCTTGTTTTTGCTGCCTCCTTTCTTTTGTTACGGTTGAAATCTGGTGAGCACCCAAGCTGCAGCAGCCATATAAATGGGGTGCTTGGCATCAGGATTATCTCCATTTCCTGCAGAACTCTTTGGAGTTCAAAAGATGGTCAGAGAGCTAGCAGATGTCCATCGCAGTCGAGTTCAGCTGCTTCTGTTTTGGGTTAATTTGGCCATCATCCTCCATGCTTCCTACCATGGAACTTGATGGATCATTTAACAGTTCTCGCTAAAAGCAAAACCATCTCTGATTGAAATTGATTTTGGAGCTGAGCAGCTGGAGTGGGTTTGTAGTAGGCTCTAGAAGAAAGCAAGTCTGGTGTATTGACAAATACTTGTAGAATGAGTTTGAACAGTTGTATGTGGCCCTAAGGGACAAGTTGCCTTGGAAGCATTGACTTGACATAGTTGAACTGTACGTGGTGAGCCCACTAAGAATTACTGGAAAGACTTATATGGTGATAAGCTTGTTCCTCACCCTCCCCAACTCCAGCTACCTTTCTAATAAGCCAGGATGTCGTCTTAGGAGTACATGGTGTTCTCATCCTTGATGAGAAGCGGAGACAACAAAATGTTAAGACAGTCCATCAAAAACATTATAACTGCTGCAATATTTATCATCCCCACAGAAGTGAAAGGGCCAGTGTCTTTTGTTTGTTTCTCTTGTATTTTGCACAAAACAGAAATTTTGCACAATGTTGTATTTTGTGCAAAATGTTATTGTTTGTGCAAAAAAAAGTTATATTCTGGGCAAAAGCTGGGTTTTACTAAAAGTCTCTAAAAGAAAAGAATTTTTTCCAAAAAATAGCAAAAATTCTTGTCTCATTTAAAGTCTCGACTTATTCAAGAATGAAGTAAGGCAAGATTTGCATCCCTATGCAGATGTGGGCTTGGTCACTATCTAAATGGGATAGCCACTTCCCATTCATGTGTGCCACTTTGAACTCTTCATGTGTGCTGCCTTGAATTCTGTGATGGAAGAACAAGAACTCTCCTTTATAATTAAAACAAACTTCCTTTATAACTGAAACATTTTCTGCATAGTCTAGCATTTCATCTGAAATGGTTGTTTGTTTATTATTATTTTTTTTAAAAGAAAGAATGCTAGGATCAAGTATTTAGACTGGATTTAGTATGTTTCCACTGCTTTTCCATCACATGGGCACAAAAAGTGATGTATCAAATCAAAGGAGCAGTAAAACAGTATCTAAATATTCAACTGTTATCTTGTCATCATCATCACTGCTGTCATTCCTTCCCCTTATAGTCACGCATAATTTCTCCACTTGGGCTCTCTTTTCATCTCTCTCTCTCTCAATCTTTCTTACTTTGTCCTTTCACCTTTTTTTTCATCTCCATGTTAAGAACCATTGTAAACACCTGAAGTTGAACCCAGCTAGTAAGAAGGACTTCTGTCTTCATATCCCGCTTAGAAGCTTCTTAGAAGCATTTCACATTGTTAAAACTAGGATGTTTGGTTAGGTAGACATTTGCTGTCATCTAATTGATCAATTCTTACATTCACTAAAACAAGTTGACTCACAGTATAGTATGCAGTAGCAATTGAATTAGGCCTGCAGCCTACTTTCATGCTACCCTTAACATCACCTGGATCTCCAGATCCTGTGGACCTACCTACTCTAGCTTTCTTGACTGTCCTTCTATGAATGGCTTCCTCTGTATGTGTAAGAGAGAGTAAGGGGGGAGCAGGTGTAGTAAGTGGCACAGAAGTATGTAGTCCTCTAGTGCTATAGACTGTAACCCCTTGGGGCTCTGATTCTACTCACCTTTCTTTGGCTGACTTTTCCTATGGGGAAACTTTTCTTCCTCAGGACATAGTTCTTCTTACCCAGCAAAAAGGCCATGGCCTGCCCCAAATGCAAGGCCAGAGACAGCAAAAGGTCCACTGGAGGGATGGGGTAACATGTCTCCATTTGTGGTGTCTTCCATCTTATGTGTCATGTCTAGTTCCTGAGTTCAGTCTCAAAATAAAACTGAATTAGGTTATTTGAATGAATGTTTGGAGCCACTGCTCAGTCCCACTGCCCTCCCGCTCTGTCTCTGAGCATTTGTTGTAAGGGAAGACAATAGACAGATACATTTCAGGCTGGCCTTGCCTTGTCAAAATCAGTTTCAGCTGTGTATACTGTTCTTCAGTATCTGTCACATTTTCACAGCCCATCAATATTCTCCAGGAAGATGAAACTGCTTCTGTATCTCGTTTTTTTAAAGAGTGAAATGTGAAACACATTTCATGGTGGATTATCACTCAGAAGGCCTTTTCCATTGATCACATAGCCAGTAATTTCCCAGATAATGTACTGCATCAGTCCTGGGGGATGGGGGAGATGTTATAAAGCTCAGCTGGTAACCCCTAAAAGAAGCAAATTACATTGTTTTGTCTTCAAATAAATAAGTAATTAGGATGCACTAATAGTCTTGGCTCTTTTCCAGCACTGAAAGAGTAGAAAAAACACAGCCAACCTTCTGATTTTTTGTGTGTCTTTATGTCACTATGAATCCAGGATATCAAATTGCATACCGCTTGGCAACCAGCAACCCGAACAAGTTCACCACGGTGGAAGTTGGCTCCACAGTCAGACAGTTTGTGGCTACAGATCTTCTCCCAGAATCAGCATATATCTTCCGAGCATCTGCCAAGACCCGTCAGGGCTGGGGTGAGCCCTTGGAAGCTACAGTCATCACTACAGAAAAGCGAGGTAATGGCTGCAGCTAAGCTGCAATTCTGCTTTCACAAGAGTATTCAGTGCCACCAAGGTTCCAAAGATATAAACCAGGAGTGGGCAACTACACAGGCATGGGCCCATTTTACTTTCCAGTGCCCATCCAGCAGTCCACACAGAGGATTTCAGCACACTGAAGGTGATATGATGTCACTTCCAGTTGCCATTTCGGCCAACTTTGGGACCATTTGTCCTCTTTTTTGGTGTTTTATGGGTTTTGCTGGGTTAGAAGAAGGAAAGCACTGCATTTTTAGGCAGTTCAGGCCCAATTGGGGGCAAAAAAATTGCCTGAAGGTCAGCCCCCCTCCCATTTTTTTTGGTGGGCTTGGAGCTGAAGAATTCTTCTGGGTGTCCCAAGGGCCAGGCTTGGGGGTTCCAAGAGCCTGGTGAGGCCTGTGAGCCGCACTTTGCCCACATCGATGTAGACCATTGATTGAATGGTTGATTGAATTTAGATCTCACCTGTCTGCCAAAAATGGTGCTTAGATTGACCTGGGATCTCTCTAGGACTTGCCGTTTTCTTATTATATTAGCTGAAGAGCGACCATTTCCCACAAACATTTATGTGCTTTTTTAAAAAAGTAATCACCAGAAAGAAAATACAGGATTTCCTGTGCTTTCTGCAGAAGGAATACGTGAACGGGGAATAATTGTTTCATTTACTCAGCTCAGCTTTCTGATGTTATTTCCTAGTAAAGTTCATTTTAGAGATGGGGTGCTTGTGAACAAAGAGCATCCGAGGATCTGAGTGAAGCGAGTGTGAGAGATTATCTCTGGAAGCAAGGGCCCTAACATCCACTCGCAGGGCTGGAGAGCAGTTTTAGTTTACACAAATCAATTTCTCCTATGGAGCAATCAGTAAGTGCTTGCTTATATGAGAGAAAGTAATTTGTTGCACACAAGGACACATACAGGCATGGGGGCCTATTGTTACTTACACCTAGCATCAGCATTCAGTGCCAGCAGGGCCCCCATCCACTCTGCCCACCCATCTGTAGCTTGGTCTGGAAAGCCACCATTGATTTTAAACTTCCCACAATGTTCCAGAGCATTCAGTAGGCACTGCAGAAAATTAAAATGGTGAGAACTGCCACACCATTTCAGCTTTGTAGAGCACCCTGAAGCAATGCTATGTAAGGCACAATATTTGAGGGTAGCTTACTGTCCTTCTTTCTTGGCATCCAGCTTCGCTCCCAGCCAGCGTGGTCTTCTGATATTGAGGAGGGAGGTGTTAAGATAGGAGGGAGAGACCAGATGTTTCCCAGGGTCCCTTCAGTCTGTACGTACTGCCTGTCCTTTACTGGTTGTAGAGTTCCTGCTCTTTCCTCGGTCATTCTAGAGTGGGACAAACATTGGAAGAATGTTGACTTTGAATGGTGGGGTCAGGCTTTAAGATCATAGTTGCATAAAGTGTTATATGTCATGCTGGTTGAAGGATTTGCTGAGCCGTAATCCAAAAAGTAGCTTCTCTTAGCTTGGAATGTAAGAATAGTTCTGTGGAAACTGTTTATTAATGAAAACTTGAAAAGCTAGATCTAGTTGCTCCCAGTTGACTTTCTTCCATAGCAGCAATGAAGAGCAATAACCCTTCTCTATTGCCAGTCTTATGGTACCTATCTCGACAAGCTCTCATCTTAAATCTCTCTAAAACTCACATAATTAGTAGCTATAGTTTGAGCCCACAGTTGCAGAGAGACACCACTTTCCTGTTCGAGGTGAAAAAGACTAGAAGCACAGCATGGTGGGCACTAACCACGTATAACTGGGGGTTGGTTCACGTTCTCTGGTTTAAATCTAGTCTCAGCTGAAGTGTGAATGCAGATGCCCATAGGTAGCTTAATCCCTTGAAATCTCAAGATGCCCATATATCTATCTCCCGTCAGTGAATTCTGAGGAAAAATGACAACAGAAGCTGTGGTGCATCATGTTTTGTCCGACTGCATCCTGTACAGGCATTGTACTGTTTCGTGCTCCCCCAGTTCCCAAAGCAGTTAAACATTCCAGCGCTACTTTTCCGAGGGCTGCCTTATTTGCAAGCTGAGAGTCCTAGAGATTTATGATGCTTTTTGTAATAAATGGTTTGTTTACAAATGTACAATGAACAGATGGGAACTGAACCCACTCACAAGCAATACCAAAAGCATGGCCAACAACAATATAACGTGCCGTGGGGGGGAGGAATGCATATTTCAAAACAACTGCAAATTGGATAACTGTCAGATCCTAAAGACTTGATGCCCAGCATCCAAACACCTCTCCCATTAGAGTGGCGTGAGGCAAAGATATGTCTGGAGAGGAAGGAATTTCAGCAAGTATGGTTTGCATCTTGCTACCCTACCTTCTATCTGGATAAAATATGGTGGAGTTTTAAAAATGCACACAACTGTTTGTCATCTATCAGTGACTAGTAACCTGTTATTTTTAAACCCTTCAGGGGAAGATTTTTTTTCCCCACCCACCTACTCACCTCCAAATATATACTCTCTCATACATTAGAAAGAAGAATGCTGGTTGTCTGGAAAACAACCCCCCTCCCTAGTTATGATAAAACCTATTAAACAAGATTATGCAGCAGACACTGCTGCGTATGTAATAGCTGCATCCCATAATTTCCTTTCTTTTGATGCAATAACAATAGGATCTATTATTGTTAAGCACTGAGGGGTACTTTGAATACAAGAGCTATAATATTTTTTTTAAAAAAAACTTGCCCACCCTGCTATTAACTGTGGATCCTATCGACTGCTGAGAAGCAAGTGAGAAAAGCAATTTGGTTTGTATTTCTTTGATGGGTGTACATTCCTCAGCTCTGTAATGGAAGGCATGCCCACAGTGCTTTCCAGAGCATTCATTCAGTTTACTGTTTCACTTGGAAAATTGCAGTTGTCCCCTCCTGTCTCCACCCTCTCGCTCCATCCTGTGAAGCTTTTTCAAAATCAGGACACTGCCCTTCCCACTGAAATATGCACACTTTAGCTCTGAAACAGGAAAGCAGTTTATGTATGCTTAATGTATGCCAGGCCAAGGTTGACATTTGTGTATTGTGAAATAGGCACCCTATTTGGATCATGTGAGAAAGCTGTTAGTGTTAAAGGGACATAAGTGCATTAATTTCTCCTTGCAAGAAAGCAGAGGAGCCCTCCAGCATAAGCCCAAGTGAGACTAGCAGACCTGGGTGCAATTAAAAGCAGCAGGTCTGATCTTTGTGGCACATTCCACTGGGAATTTTTGTGCAAATCCTGTTAAAATGAACAGAACAAGCATGGTGGTGTGCTTTGATTTTCTTCTTTTCGCTCCAGAACATCTTGGATCAGACCTTCTAGAAAACTCAGAGGCTTCTTTGAGTGAGCCAGGATTTTATTTTAAACTTTGTCTACCATTTATGCCTGTGGGCAAGTGATTTAATGTGCAAAGATGGACCAGGTTGTATAAATTTTGGGCTCAGGAGCCACACAAAGGCTGTCAGAATTAGGAGTGCAGGCACAAGTTGAAGTGTTTCAAACAATAGATGTGGTCTTCATTTGAGCATCAAATGTGGGGAAAACAAGAATCGATGCCAGTTAAAGGGCTGCTGCCCCTTAAATGGCAGTCCTGCAAAGTTTTAGTAAGGTGAAATACGTGACAACACATCCCAGAGGGCATAGCCTTTCCCTGTTTCACATTATTGGTTGCTACGGACGTTAGGGAAATGTCTCATGTGATAACATCATGTCTTCTTTCCCCCTGATTGAGAAAGAAGGGGACACTGGATATGCCAATCCCATGATCCATGTCACATCTATTCCTCCCCGAGCCTGGGTTTTTCTGAGAAGCCCTTGGGACTCAGCCACTCAAATGTAAATTTCATTCATACTGAATGAGAATTGGGCACCTCAATAATCCTTTAAGCTCCTTTCGAAACCTATGTGTCAAACGGGTATATGGAAAATACAAAGCTTCTTCTGAGCTCCTTATTGCCAGGTGCACTTGTTACAACCAAAGAATCTCTGCATTTCTATAATCCTGTGGATTTTCATGTTACGGAGATGCCTCATAGACTTTTGATACACGTTGGCCAGAATGGACTGGGGAGATTCTTCAGTGCAATGCTGGCTAACAAGAAACTGTTTTCCCATCTTTCATCCATTCAGGGAGAAGGGGCAGGAGAGAACATACCCTTCAAAGGAGGAGGAAAGGCCATAAATAGCTCAGTGGTAAAGCATGCATAGAAGATTTCTGCCTCAGGCCTGAGCACTGCTTTCCAAAACTGTCTCTGCCTATTTAAAACATTTCTGTGTTTCCCTTCCTAATATGAGATTCCAGATTCCAATTTATATTTGCAATTTAAATAATCAATTATTAAAAAACAGCAGTAAACAAATCAATTCAATTAATCAGTGATGACAATAAAAGTCAACTTTTTTAAAAAAAAAATTACAGTTTCGATTACAGGAACAGACTGAGAAATTATGCAGGTCGAAGTATCTAGGTTTAAAGGCATGTCTTAATCTAGTATGAAAATTATTGTAAATTAGATGCCAGGCATACCATTTTACAGCATGTCTTCCACATCCAGAAGGCCACCACATGGAAGGCATCGCACATTTGCAATAAGGAAGTCACTTACAGTGAGGCCTCATTGAAAAGAGTAACCCATGGACAAAGCTGGTATGTGAAGGAACACTTCTTCACATTTGTGGGTTCCAAGCCATTGGTAGCTCTAAGAATATGCACCATGCTGTTGAATTGAGCTCAGAAGTAGGGAGGAGGAGAAAGATGCAGCTGCGGCAGCAACTAGTGCAGTTCTTTTAAGACTAGAGTTGTGTTGAATCAATTTGGCAGTTCCAGATTCCTCAGAGAGTCTGCCAATCACATTTTTTTAGTAACTGGAGTTTCAGCGTCAGTGGTGTGGGGAGCCCCACATATAGCAAATCAGTATAATTAATCTGGGAGATTACTCAACTGTGGATCACTCTGACAAGGTAACTCAGAATTGGGAACTCAAGAAGCGGGGAAGTTTTGTGTCTCAGGATCAAACTAGGCAATGCTCTTAAAAGACTTGCTCTGTTATGTTTGTCAGAGCATGGCACCTCCCCCTTTGCATTTAGTGCTCTTTGTTATTGATCACTGGAAGGTGAACATAGACTTAATTTGCAAGTCTGGTTCCTGAGGCATGTGTCTCTCAGGAAATCCTATTATGAAAGGGAACACAAAACAACAGCAGAGAAAACACATTTAACATCTAGTTTGACCCTGAGACCTTGGAAGATCACTGATAATCAAACAGTGACTAGATTAGAAGGACCAATATGTAGAGCAGGACTGAAGACAGGTAAGCAGGCAGGCAAAATCCCCAGTAAGCAGATCATAGGGCCCAGTCTTCTGGCAGCCTAGACAGTCATCCACTAAAAAATACATAATGTAGACCCAAAAAAGAGGCTGTAATGTCTTACATCATGCTTCTTGCCCCAGGTCCTGTGCCAGCTCTCGGAGGCTCACACTAGAAGACAGCATTATGCATTTGCATATTAGCTTTTCTTGCACATGGACTTTCCACTGGGTCATGGGATCCTGTTTGGCTCTTTTGCTAGAGGAAATTGCTCTTGGAATGGTGAGCAGTCTCCTCCATGCAATCAGGGAACTTGTGTGGCAGTGAGGAAGACCTTTGAAACCATTAGGAAGAAGCAGACTAAAACTCTGTTGCAGAGAAAAGAGCAAAGGGAAGTTGAGCCGTAATGCAACTGTTTCTGAGAGAGGCCAGTGGCGGGGAGGGGAGGAGAGGGAGAGAAACCCCCAACACAAACTGTTCTTTATGGACAGCTGTGGCTGGCTCGGGTAGCCAGAGGTGCGCGTTTACGGAAACAGGTGCTGATGGAGTTGAATCGGATGAGTTTCTCAAAGGCAAGGCACTGCAGTGCCGCCAGTCAATGCTTGCTTTATTACGTGCCACACATTTTAATCAGAATCAATAATCTCCATGATAAACAATTAAACAATTATTCCTCACTCTATTGAGTTTTTCTATTGAAATCGATGGGTGGTGAAAAACGGCACCAGGTGAGAATTCTGTATTCAGGCACTGGCAGTAACTGTGTTCCCTTTTGTCTCTCATAGAAGAGGTTAACCATTTGTTGGCCTCAAAGCTTTCCTTTCTTGGCCCTGGAACTAGCTGGTTTATTTTATCCCAGTGTTTCCAGGCAGTGGAGTACAAGAAGAGAGATGTCTGAAGTGTGTCAGTTTCTTGAGACATCAGCTTGGCCCTTAAATGGTGTATGGTGACAATGTAGGCATAAAAAACATTGTAGTACACAGTCACGTGTGAAGGTTGCACAGACAGGTGTTCCTAGGAGGAGATGGGGCAGGAAGTCGGCCAAGCTGAGGATTGAATAAGTGTGGGTCTTTGAGGTCTTGGGAGAGTGTCTCTCCAAGCATTGGCTATCCGGTTTCATTTTTAAAAACCTTGTGATGTCAGACAGGAATGTGGTAGATAAGGGGAGACCACAGGAATGCATATTCCTCACTGATCATTTACAGAGGTGCCCCTCTGTAGCTGCCCATTTCTTATCGTGCCTCTTAAGGGGTTACCATGCTCACCTACTGGTACAAGGAAGGAGGGACGTGGCACTGGGCCTTCCAATTCCCTGCCTCTCTCCCTCCCCCTGACTTTTTTGACATGAAGAATAGGAGAGGGAACACACTGCCAACAATGGCCTGAACTCTTTGGAAGAAAGGAAAAATTAAAATATATATGCATATAAAATTAAACAAGATTGTCTGCATATATGTATGTAGCAGCTATAACTTTTTGGGACTTTATGGTAGACACCTCAAAATTTGACAGTGTGTTTCACATCACCCATGTCGCAGAGCCTATTTAAATTCTGAATGGTGGGCTTCCTAGAATTAGAAAGAGGGATCCTCTATGACTTATCACAATAAGAGGGAATGGTAAAACAGGAAACCTTAGTAGTGGGGGTGGGTGGGCGGTTCAGTTACCTATCACTGGATACTCTTTAGTTAGTAATGAATGGTTAGAACTGTTCCATTTGTCACAATGCTCCTGTCTTTGCCTAATTCTTCTTTTCTGCTATTATATGTCAGAGCAATAAACAGATTGATAAAAATTCCTTGATTCTTGCAGAAGACCCTCAGTACTGTTATGGGAGTGGGGAGGGAAATATGCACGTTAGGCATGGCAAAGGAATGTGTAATTTATTGTCTATTACCAGGGTTTTCAGTCTGCAGGATTTTAGCTTTGAGAAGCAGGGATTTCTATTTTCTCTTTCTCCCTTGCTTCACACCTCCTCCCCAGGTTACCACCTGTTTCTTTTTGCCAGCCCTGATAACTCTGGAAAATTGAAGCCTTGTCTGCATACTTAAATTGCACACAATGGACCTGGCAGAACAAGGGATTCAGATAACAGCTAAGAACCGTGCACAGGGCAAGCCCCCAGGTGGATAACCATCCACGCAAGCTGAAAAACTGAGACAGAATAAAACAAGGAGATGGCCGTCTCATACACGTTAGTTCAAGCCGGGGTTCAGCACCTTCTTGGGCAAAGCTCGCTTCATCTGTTAGATTGCTAGCCTCAGCCAGTATTGATTCCCTTCTGAATGGAAACTGAAAGTGTTCCCCTAACCTTGGTGACATTTAAAACCCAGCAGTTGCAAAGCCTGTTTTCTTGCTTTTCAGCACCATAAATGCAGAGCTACCTGGAGGCACCTGGATACTCAGAAAAGCAAGATTGTTCTAGATGAAGTAAAAATAGCAACAGTTTTACATCAATATGAGGAATAGTAGGGCTGAGCAATACTGGATTTGGAGTTATTTTGTTAATGTCTTTAAGATTTTGTTAGTTTAAATATCCACTGGAGAATAATCAAGAGTTCATATTTAATTTCAGAGCGGCCAGCTCCTCCAAGGGAATTGAAAGTTCCCCAGTCTGAAGTGACATCCCGGAGTTTACAGCTGCACTGGGTGCCTGGAAGTGATGGGTCTTCACCAATCCGTTACTTCACAGTGCAAACGAAAGAGCTGCCAGATGGGGACTGGAAAACGTATTCGTCATCTATCAGCCACGAAGCTACCTCCTGTATAATTGACAGGTACCCACACAGAGGTTCACAGCTAGAAATGACAGAAAGCACAAACACACCTTGACGCTAGTAGCATCTTCTAGCCTCAAAGCACCAAAGAGACTCTCTGTCCCCTGTAGAAAAGAAGAAAGATAAAGGCAGGGTTTCAGAGTTCCCTGGAGACCTAGGCATTCAGCTCATGAGTCAAAGAGGAATTTGATCCTCTGACTGCAACTCCCTCCATCCAATTTTTTAACAGGAGGCATATTAAAATTTAATGATGAGCTGTGTGGTTCTTGGTACTCATCCACAATATTCTAAACATCGTACTAGAACGTTGTATTGTATTTATCTATCTGTTTATTTATTTATTTAATAGACTCTATTCCCCACCCTTTTCCAGGGGCAGCCCGAGGTGGATTAAGTGTGTAAGGTTCTAGAGAGCTACCATGATATCGTGGATTGAACGCTAGATTAGAACTCCAGGACACTAGGGTCTGGCAAGCCACACCCTTTCAGCCTCAGAGGAAGGCAATGCCAAAGCTCCTCTGGGCAAATTTTGCCAAGAAAACCCTAGAAGAGTGTCACTGTGACTCAGAGCACATAACAATAGCAAGATTCTGGTCCTGATGTAAATTTTTCAGCAGCAGACCAGTGTTTCAACTTCACTTTGAATTGCCAGATACCTGTGGATAGTGCTGCTTGACAGTTCGTGCAACTATACTGTACAGCTTGTTTGTGCTTTGGACTGTTGGGGACATAGGCACTTCTCATGTTAGATTTGCTCACCTGTGTAGAATGAGTCCTGCACAAGCGAGGCCAAGTTCAAAATGTGAATATTAAATAATTGTAAAAACAGTGGGTGGAGTGTGAGCCCTAGATGGAGAACTGGACGTGGTGCTCTGGGCCTAGGTCTCAGCCATTTATAGTGCTATCTTCAAATATTTTGCACCTTAACAAACCTCACAGATTTGCTATAAAACCAAAATGTACTAATCCACATCTTTTCTATTTTTACCAATAAATAGCATTATTCCTCTTTAAAATATGAAAAGAAAAAATAATGGAAAGAATCAATAATTAAAATGCTGGTTCATAACATGGAGAACAAGCAACGGGTAATTAAGGTGCTGTTAAGGAGCTATTCATCAGCAGTGTTGCTGCCATGCTGAATGAAAAGCAATAAAATGGGGAGAAGTTGTATGGAGGAAGCTCCTAATTAACATTGCACGTGACCTTTGCTAATTAAGCCTTATGTCTCAGGTTTTGTGGAGGGATCTTAATCAGAGAGAGAGGTACTGCTGGAAGACGTGGCTTCCTATTGTAGCATGTAGAAGCACTGTTTTAATTTACCTTCCATCTATATGCAGAAAAGTGGTACGTGGAAAGCACTATTTGGCCCCACAAAAAAGCAAAGGAGCATGAGGAAAATACTGCTGTAACTGGAGTGAAACAGCAATATTCTAATAGATCTAGAGGGAGGCAAGGCCATACTTTGCCTCGCTGGGCATGCAGCTTGATGCCTACCTATATTCATCTATTCCCTCCTTTCTACCAATCTTGCAAGAGAGAAGCAGAGCAGACTCTCAGCTGGTCTCTCTGGGAACTTCCTTTTGTCAGAAAAAAAGGGTAAGCTTTTAACCCCAGACAAATTGTTTTCTATTGTTTTCACATAAGTTAATTGGCGAGCTTTCTTTTTTGTATTGCTGAGCTCTCCAGCACTGCAGAAAAATCCAAAATCCTTGTGAAGTCCCCCCCACTGCTTTTTTTTGGCAATGATTGTTGAAATTCATTCCCATCCATGCATTGAGATTCTGTCTCTGTGAGTCCCTTATCTTGTTTTCAGATGAAATGAGGGCAATTTTATCTGTATTGCCATACCGAGGAATGAAGAGATAACATCGGCCTGTTTAAGCAGCATTATGTAGCCTTCATTTAGATTCTGCTGGAATTAAAATTCTCAGGCTGAAGCTACCCTCTACCAATAAGGATTCACCGATTGCTGTTCATCCTTCCCCACCCACTATTCCTGCTGAATTGGGATGGGGGAGTGGGCTGGAAGTTCTAGGAAAGAAGACTGGAAGATAGGATGTAGACTTTTGGCACTGAACGTAATGATCAGATAGTTTGATGCAGTCTTTACAGTTTGCAGATGGAGTGACTATCTTCTTCCTGTGATAGTTTTCACAAGCAAGATGGGCTGCGGGGAATAAGGAGGGATGAATCAGTCTCTTTACTGTCTATTTAATTTCCATTTTTCTTTTCCTGTGATTTTCTTCCCCTTGCTTTTGTCTTCTAATAGCAATTGCTGATTCTTTTAAAAAGGGTTTTCCTCACAACATGCATAATAAATTTTACCCACATCTGTATTTCCACTTTATATATGGCAACATTTGTATTCTGTGTGGGCTTTATTTTTTCAAGTAGTGAGATTTCTCACTCCCACCATCTATTTTCTGGACTTTCTTTCTTTCATAAATATCTTGCTTTTCTCTCAATATAGAACTCAGGATGACTTACAAGTCAAAACAAAATGTAGCAAACAAAATATAGAGTAGACCATATTGAGCTAGGCAGACCAATTCTCTAACCTAAAATAAGCCATCTTACTATATTACTGTTCATGGTTTGGTTTGATGTTCCTAGTCCTGATGTGTGCTTAAAATGCAAGAAACCATCCACTTTGCATAATCACTGTGTATGTGTGCATGCCTTCAAGTCACCTTGACTCATGGTGACCACATGAATTTCATAGGGTTTTCTTATAAAAGAGGTCTTCAGAGGTGGTTTTGCCAGATCCTTCCTCTGCAATATAGCCCACAGTACTTGGTATTCCTTGGCAGTCCCCCATCCAAGTACTAACCAGGGCTGACCCTGCATGGCTTTCAAGATCACAAAAGATTCTGGTGCCTTTAGAGTATTTATGCGCATGTGATCACTATATTTATCCAAAGCACTGTTTCTTTTACTCTTAACCTCTGAACATTAGCTGCTTTTCAATCCTCCATTTTTTGAAGCAGTCTTTCTTTAAAAAAAAAAAAAAGGAGGCAGTGAAAGAAATTAATAAAAAATCTAGCTATATCCCCATGTCTAAGCAGGAAAGTGGAATCCACAGTCTTCCAGATGTGTTGGCCTAAGACTCCAACCAGCCCTACCCAACATAGCTAATGGTAAGGACTTGTGGGAGTTGTAGCACTAAACATCTGGAAGAAGGGCCAAAAGTCATTCCCCTTCTGTTTTGTTCTAGAACTGGGTATAGTTTCTAGTTTCCCCATGACTTTGGTGCTAAACACTGACAGTCATTACTGCTATGGCTTAAACTTTAATGGTGGTAAATGACGCAGCAGATGGTACACAGCAGAGAAGCATTCCAGGCCTTTCACTTAGGAGGTGGTGATCCAGGATTTCCTCAGAGCCAGTGGAAAAACTGGACCCTTAAACAATGAATTCTGCACACACTATTCCTGGCTGGCAGGTCAATTCCCCATAGCTGGCTAAATAGGGTACAAGGGTTAGGACACATGCCCTCTGGGGGTGGCGGAAGGCCCATGGAAGATGGACTCTCAAGAACTTTATAGTGCAGTAGCCCCTCCTGTACTGTAAGAACCATGCAAGTAGGTCAGTAGAAGAGGAAAATTTCACCCCCAATCTATTCTCAGCCTTCCTATCTTTTCCCGGTCTCAAACTGAGGAGCTGGTGCAAAAAGTATTTGGCAAGGTCACTAATACAAATTATTTTTTTCCTGTACTGCTGGATATCTGTTAACGTTTGGCTGTGATACTACCAAATCCTATCTGCCTGTGGCAGAGGCCCAACTCATGACAGCTCCCCCAGTATAATGTTTCTCAAATGTGCAGTCCTTCCTTCTCCTTCATGTGGAGAAGTGGAATGTTAGAACCTGAGAGCTCCATGATAACAGTGGCTCTAAAACAGGGGTGGGAATTGTGTGCCCCCCTTAAGTAGTTGGACTGCAGCTTCCAACTATGCTGGCTAAGGGTTCTAGGAGATGCAGTTCAGTAACATCTGGAGGGCTGTACAATTCCACATCTAAAATGTGCATGTGTATTCTCTGGAATCAATGAAATTGTCACTGCCTTATTCCAAAAACCAGGGAACGTATTTGCTGTCCCTTTCCGAAGAGTATTTTTCCTGTGGGGATGCCCCAGAGGCATTTTGCATGCTGTCCGTCAGACAGCGTTTTATCCCTCCATGATTAATCAGCCATCCCCAATAGTTTTATCTGTCCTGCTAGTTGGCCCTATATGATGAAGGACCCAGCCTGGCTTCAACTGATTAATTAGGTAAGCTTATTGTGTGCGGCTCTGAACTCCTGCAGACCTTGTTAGCGACTCAAAAAGGAGCCTCCCGTTGGCGATGCTGGAAGCTCTGCCAAAGTCACCTCAGCTGGAAGTCAGCCTTTGCATATCTTCAAGTCACTGAGTACACGGAAAACCTGCAGGGAATCCCCTGTCACTGTCTGTGTTAAATAAGCTGAGTAACAGTATTAGTTGGAAATGGAACAGCAATGTAAAATAGCATTCCCGCAGCAGCATCTAATAGATTAACTGAGAAGCCTGGCCTTCCCTCTGGTGCTAGTTGCCCTTGGATATGTCTGTGGATATTTCCTTCGTAGGTGGGAATAGCAGGTAATATTTGACCACTCAATAGGCATTGTGTAGTTTCATTAGGGCATGAACATGCACCACTTAGGAAGACTGGAATCCCATCCATGGCTGGCATGCTGTTAGTGATATACACAGATGTCAGCTGAGCTCTGCACATGAAGTGACCTTTTTGGACCACTTGCAATAGTCATATCCAGCTGGTGATAGTGTCAGCAGAGCTGCACATGTGGGCACATTGTGCATGCAGTAACACAGTAAACTGCACAGAGTAGCATGGGAATGTGCATTACCTTTATGCATGGCATTTGCACATTGCACATGGCAGTTGCACTGTGAGTTGCCAGCCATGTGCTTTGACCAGGCATTGACAATCCATTGACCATACGTTGTACTGTGTTGGTGTTCATTATAGAGATTGTGTAGCGTAACTTCACTAGCAGATATTTTTGCACTATGCTGAAGTGATGTAGGATCTTGGCAAAAATGTGTCTGGGTTTCTGGTTTGAACATATTCCTCCCAGCCAGATTCTGCAAGTCTGTGAGCTTCACAGACTACAGACAACTTCATCTGCTCCAAGTGGGGTGTAGTCCACTAAAACTTATGCCAATGAAATCCTGTTAGTCTGTAAGATACTACAGGACTCTTTGCTAGATTTTCTCCAATAGATTAATAAGACTGCCAGTATGGAAATTTTTACTAGGGAATGCTGTTAGTAAATCTGGAGATTTTTATTTTGTTAACTTACACTCCATCACATTAACATACCTTACAGTAGTAGCTCAAGAGAGAACTGGTATGGTAGTATTGGACTAGGACACTGGGAGATCAGGTTCAACCCCTGCTCAACCGTGGTAACCCACTGGGTGATCTTGGGCAAGTCACACACTCTCAACCTCAGAGGAAGGCAAGGGCCAACCCCCTCTGAACAAATTCTACCAAGAAAACCTTGTAATGGATTCACCTTAGGGTTGCCATAAGTCAGAAATGACTTGCAGGCACACAACAAGTTTTTTTAGCCTGGGACAGAAATCCAGATGGTGCACTTGTTGACAATAAAACTGTAATAATAAACTTAATAGTTTCCCTTTCATTGGTACCCCAAATGCCCTTTTATAAGAACAAACAATACAGTATGTTTATCAGCATTCTTCAAGTGGTGAACAGTGTCTATTTGTCTTGGCATCTGATTATCCTCAACTACATACCTTGTATTTAGTGTGATTTGCTTTCTGATTAGGAATTGGAAGGTAAAATCAGGCTTAATTTGTAAGTCTGATTGCCAAAGCTCTTGCCTCTGGGGAAATCCCATTATAAGTGGGAAAGTAAGTTATTCACAGGGAATTTGCATTCCTCTTAGTGTGTTGTTTCATACACACACACACATACCCATTTGAAACGTGGATCATGGGCATGAATAGAAGAGTCTGTTGGTTGATTTGTGGAACTGTTTCTCATTAACATTTAACTGTGGTGCTGAAGATGACCTCACGGATCCCTCTGCGTTACTATCCTGCTTAGTAATTCAGTCATGAGCAGTATCTTTCTTGAGAATTTTGTCGAGATCTTTCCAGAAAGAAAGAGGGACTGTGGGGTGGAGGTTAGGGGAGGGAACATGAATCCTCTTAGTGCTGCTGAATTAAATGTGGCTTCAACCCAAAGCAAGACATCTTGGTTACTATGAGCTATGCTTAGAATGTCTTTGGAGGCTGATGATTTGTGAAAAGACCAGCAACAGACAAATGGAGGGGGGGGAAGAGAGAGAGGAGTTTATCCCTGTTTTATACACTGTTCTACCTTGCAGACTGAATCCCTTTACTTCCTACAAGCTGCGTCTGAAAGCAACCAATGACATTGGAGACAGCGATTTTGGTGCTGAGACAGAAGCAGTCACTACACTTCAGGATGGTAAGACCTAGGACAGGAACTGAGAATGGCTATGTCTATTTAAAACTGACAGTTCTTCAATAATTTCAGTCTCAAAGGAAGGAATGAGTATTTCTTCCCTTTGTGAGAAGGTCTTTTAGAACTGCACAGTTCTGAAGACTTGTCCTAATTCAGGACTTCTTCTGTGCAAAATTCACAAGCTTTTTTGTTGGGAGGGGTAACACAACCAGAATTTTCTGCATAGGAGATAGCATTGTCTGTGTAGAAAACAATATTCCTGCACAGAAATGTTTTCTGTACAAAAAAAATGATGTGTGCTGTGCTGAAGATGCTGTATTTGGGGGTTTATGCCACACAGAATTCAGACCTTTTTGTTGCAAAGACCAGAATTTTCTTCACAGAATATTTCTGCTTTAAAAAAAAAAATCACATGCAGATTTCGCACAGAATAAGTCTCCACCTGTGAAGATTCTCATCATTCCAGATTTCTCTTCATCAGGATTTCCAGACACTTGAGAAACACATTTTTTTGACCATGTTTCAAATGTTTTCGAATAATTCTTCTATCCCTAATTGATTCATTCCTGGTGTCTTTCATTGGAATTAGAGAGCAGGAATATCCAGACATCCAAAACGCACCATCTGAGTATTGTTGAAGAAGTTTAGCCCTCTGAATAGTCCAGTTATCCCGCAGTGCTTCCAGATAATGAATCTTGCTGTCAGAGGGCTCCAAACTGAATTAAACCCAGTTTGATTGTCTTCCAGGTTCTGTGCTAACTAACCATTATCTTTGCTGAAATTGAATAATTTACCAAGGAGCATTAAAAATGAATGTGGAATTGAGCGTATGTTTGGAGAACTTTATTCAATTTCTCGCTCTCTAAATCCACTTCTATGCTGCACAAGTGCTAAATTGTTGAATGAAGGAGAGAGGGCAGGGGCAGAGGGCTGCACGTCCAGCAAGCACAAACATTTGGTAGGGGCAAAAAGCAGTTCACCACTGCAAAGTGCCTTGTGTGTCACAGGCGATCTTCTAGTGCTTTTTTTCCAGGTCAGAGAAGACAATAATGGAGCAAAGTAATTGCTTCATTTTACTCTCATTACGTCCACAACTTTCTCTAATCAGCGCTGGGCGTTGAAGGGTGAGTTGGGCAGACGGCAATGGACTCTTCACTAATCTGCAGGGCAATCTGCAGGGGGTAGCACGGGGACAAGGCAAGGTGGGCCCACAAAGTAGCCTGTTGGTTCATTGAGCAAAGGTTCACTGGCAAACCAGCTCACAGGTCAGTGGAGCAACAAGCAGAGTAGTCCAAGAGGAGCTTGAACTTTATTTACAAGACTGCTCGCTCACATGGGGAGCAGCCAAGCCAAACTCTGAGGGTTTATAAGACACCTTGAAAACTTGTTGGTCCCTTAGATCACACAAGAGTTGTTGAATCAATACACTTCAGTGAATACCAATCTGGAGGCCACTTCTGCTGACTAGGTAAAGGGGAGCTGTGTTTTCCTTACTGAGCTGTTTTGCAACTTGCTGGTAGGGTTTGCATTCATAAGTCACCCAGAAAGTGTGCAAGAAGTTAAAAGCATTCTTTAGTGCTGTGCATGAAAATAATATTAGCATATGTTGTTTTGTCTTGTACTGCTATTCAGACACATCAAGTACCTCCTGTGAATCCACCTAAAAGCTCAGAGCTTGTGTTGATGCCATGTTGCATTGCAGAGCTGGGGGACATTTCTGGAAATCAGCCATTATGGTTGTGCTGAACTGTGGAATCCCGCTTTTACCGGATATAAAAAATTTCCTGTTCTTACCTGGATGTGTCAATTTGGCTACAGTCCAAACAGCTGAGCAACTAGCTCCATTTAACTGTCAATTAAGCCCCAGGTAGCCAAGGACCTGGTTCCAAATGGAGTTTAGAAAGTGGTTTGTTACACTGTGTGGCGACTGAGGTGGAGAGTCTCTTGCTCAACATGCAAAACCAAAAAGAGCCAAAAAGAAAAGAAAAGAGATCCATACCATTGCCCACAAGCCCTTGGATGTGCTAAAATTGCTCTTTGAATCCCAGCCTTATCTTTAAGGTGCCACTGTTTGCCTCATCTCTCTTTTTTGTTTCCTTGCTTGTTTGTTTGTTGTGGCAAACTAGTGCAAGGGATGTTCTGGGACTCATTTCCATGAATTTTAAGTCCTTCCCAATTCCCTCCCTCTTCATGCACACTCTGGGCTGAGTTTTAGAGAACCCAGAGCACCCTCTGGCCTCCGTACAACAAAAGTGATTAACAGTAAAAGCTTCTCACCTCCTCAGCAAACTCGGAGGATTTATTTTGCTGAGCAGAAACTGGTGCTGCTAGTGGAGCGTTTTAGCGTGGAGAGCTGGGAGCACTTGATAAGCTTCTTCGGCTTTGTCCCTGATATATCCTGTGCTTTTTGCTGCACGGGTAGGGTAGATGTTGAGAGCAGTCTTAGGTGGCTGGGCTTCTGAAAGCAATGGGGGACAATGGTAGGCGAGGTGCTCACCCACTTCTCTGCCACTAGGCAGCACAGCTGTACCTCAGCAGCAGTGCATAGAAGGAAGGAAGCAACTATGACTGGCAGAATAGGAATTAGTGATCTTTTTTTTAAAATGTATTTCTGATCTTTTTTTTTTTCTTTTAGTCCCAGGGGAACCACCCAGTTCTGTGTCTGTGGTCCCGCACACGACATCCTCCGTCCTTGTGCAGTGGCAGGTTAGTAAACTATCAAAAGCTGAATGCAGTCAGAAGATGATGTTCTGTTTACTAAGAAAGGGCCAAAGGGCTCTTTCCCAGGGCCAGCCAGTCTTGAGGATCCATGTCATTTGCCATCTATTTAGGGGGAAAAGGTTGTACATCCCTATCCTTTTATGACCCCTTCACTACACCTTTATACTGTTATAGTTCGACTGTGACTACTGTGGGAACATCCTCTAGAATTATAGAGCTGGAAGAGACCACACAGGCCATCTAGTCCAACTCCCTGTCATGCAGGAATATGCAGCTAGACCACTCCTGAAAGACGCTTGTCCAACTTCTATGTGAAGACTTCCAAAGATGGAGGGTCTACCACCTGCTGTTGAACAGCTTTTCCAGTAAAAAAAAAAAAAGTTCCTCCTAATGAATAGATGGAGTCTCTTTTCTTGTCATTTCAATCCACTGGTTCTAGGGTATTCAGAAATCTCAGCCAGATTGCTCTCGTGTCTCTCCAGGCTGTGAACCCAAAGATTCCACAGGATGTTGCCATGACAGTTGAAGTGGAATCATAGTAGTATAATTGTATAGTGTGAATGGGCCCTTATATTCCTGGAGAGGGCACCAAGAGATGAACACCCTCAGCCAGAGGTAGGTCTCTAAGCCCACCCTACCCAACTGGAATGGTTATGCTGGCTAGGGGTGATGAGATTCATGGACCTGAATCCTATTGTTGGTCCCAGCAAGAATAGATCCATTGCATCCGTGGAATTAACTGCATGTTGACTCAACATTTGATAGTACATTCAATGCATCTAATCTCTGTTGGATTCCAGCCATTGTTTGCCACATCTGCAGGGCATATGATCAGGACAGATTGCTCCAGGCTAAGGGCTGGGCCCCACCTCACAATAAAATTTCTCCTGATGCTGTATAATGCAGTCTTCCTTTTAGGGTTAGAACAATTAACCCTTAGACCAGAATTCTGTTGCTGACATAGACATGCCTGCTTATGCTCTCTTGTGGTTACTGTGGATAGAAGTAGCCAGCAACTCCATCCATGTGATATCCCCCCCACTGCACCACCTGCTTCCCTGCCACCTTGGGCATCGCCATGGCCATTTAGTGGCTGAGGAAGTCAGGGGGTGGCCAGGCAGCATCTAGCTCTATTCCTGCAGCCAGACGCATGAAGAAGCAGGCATTCTCCTGGAACCCCAGGGGGTCATTAGATGTCCCCTGGGAAGTACAGCATGATGATGTCAATTTTTGTGTGTCTGACTGCATAGACATAACCAGCTGCTTCCTGGCCACTCCTCTCCTTCCCCAGCCAGTAAATGTCCACCCAGGTGGCACAGAGATGGGCTGGCGTGAGAAAGGAGGCCACTGCATTTCTGGATATATCTGACCATAGTGATCAGACAAGGAGATGTGTGAGGAGGCAGGTGATCCACTAAGGGAGAGGGACAGGAAGCACAACTGTTCCTGGTAGAGCTTTTTGCTCTGCCAGATCACATCAGGATCTCAGCTTTATTGTTTTGTTACTGTTGCATCATAGATGTTGACTCTGTCTCCTACAGCGTGACTTAGCCTGCACAAAGGCAATAACACTCTCAGTTTCAACAGACTGAACAAATGTGAAGCAAGTTGACTGTGTTTACACAAGGAGCCATGCTTAGGTATCAATCAGTGGCCCACCTCCCAGTCAGTCACACAATAGAACAAATGGAAACACGAACGGAAGAGAATGAAGTGGTGCATGTAGGAAGAAAGGTTGATCTTGTTGATAGATATTGGGTGGATAATGAATGTGAAGTAGGTAGTAGTTTAGATAATTGGGTGCCTTTTATTTCATGAAAATGTAATGGGATAGTTGCACCCAAGCCACATCAAGGGAATTGAAGGCAATTACATGTCATTATGCCGCTTATGTTATTTGGGTACTCAGCAATTTAGACACACGATAGTTTTCAAATAAAAATGTAAAATAAGCTTATAGTCTAGCTAAATGCTGAGAAAACACAGGTGAAATCCAAGTTATTTTGGGTTTCCCTGTGCAAGACGACATTTTAATGATTTTTGTCGGGAACGTGTGAAGCAAAATTAGGTGCTGATGCGTTAAGCTTCCTGGCTGATTGTTTCGAAGCCACCTTAGAATGAATGGAGACTGTTCTATTGAAGGAACTGGTAGCTCAGAGCTGATGTCTGAATTCGTTTTGGTATTAAAGTTAATGCTTTGTTCTAGTCTATTTCCTCCTTTGATCCAAGAATTTGTCCAGCCTGCACAGTGTAAACAAATTGTTGTTATTGTTTCTTGAAACCCCGCTGACAGCCACTCATAATCACTTTACCTGGCTCTGCAGATCTTCTGGACCCATCTGAGAAAGAGATAGAAAATCCTAAATAATCCATTACATCAAAAGCTGAGGAGGTTTTTTTTCTCATGAAAGATAGATAAGAGCAAGGTGCCCTGACCTTTCAACAGACTATTTTTTTCCAAGGCAGAAGTATTATTATCAAGGCAAAGAGGAAAGATCATCCCATGCCATTTATCTCCTAGGCCTTTTTTTGTGCTATGTATCTTAATAGCTTCTGATTCTGATATAAGATCCAAGCTCCAGAGAGAATCCTACCAGCTCTCTTTTGAATAGGGACTTGATATCAATTTGGAAGCTTTTTTTTCCCTGGAGAGAAGAAAGAAAAAGAATTTAGAGCATTCTATGGAACCCTCATTATCAGATCTTGATTATCTAAAATGACTAGTTAATTTAATTGGCCGCATGTGCCATACCTAGATTCTGATCAAGACAGCCCCATCCAAACAGTCTTTGTGCTTATTCAGATTTCTAATTAACCACATGTTGAAGATGTTGCCCTAGGCTGTTCAGAAATGTGGCCTGGGGCAGAAGATAAATTGCAGCATAGTCCAAAAAAATAACTTTGCCAAGTTCTTCTCATGGAACAGTTTCAGCAAATGGTGCCCAGAGATTATGGCTTCCAGCTCACTCTGCAAGCTTTTCTTCTGCTAAATGGATTCCTGTCATCTCCTATGCTTTTTAACATCTACGCTGAGCAAACTTGTTGGACGAAGAAGTTCCTACACCCTCTATTAAGAGGATGGCAAGACAGATTTCTCACATCAGATCCAAGACTGTGACTTCACATTGGCTCCCAAAATTGTCCCCCACTTTGTGACTGCATGAAACTGACTTGGATGTTTGTGTTGTTCAGGTGGACTTACATCACCTCTTCCCATATTGATTTGGTGAGGGATCCTGAACAGCCCCCTTTTGGTTGTGCCACCGATCTTTGGCCAGTAGGTTGAGCATGCCAGCTGAGAGATTCTAGGAGTGCTTTGAGGGTGTTCCTGCATGGGAGGGGGTTGGACTGGATGGCCCGTGTGGGCTCTTCCAACTCTACATTTCTATGATTTTATGAGTTATGGTCTACACAAGTAACTTTTCCAAGCTTTGTATAGATCCATCATGTTTGAATGCAAGTCACGTGGTAGGGCTAAGTCAACACTTCACAGAAATATTTTTGTTTTAAGTTTTGGTTGTCTAATTGGGGCCCCAATTGATTCCTGAAGCCTAATGTATTTTTAATCAAAACCTCTTGTAGCCCCCCAAGGCTGAGAGCCTGAATGGCCTTCTCTTGGGATATCGTATTTATTACCGAGAGTTGGAATATGAAAGCGTGGGATCAGGCCCAGAGTCCAAAATCATTAAGAACCCATCGGCTTTACGAGCAGAGCTTACACGTGAGTAACCAGGATGAAAGTGTGTGTGTGTTGCTCTTTCAGTGCAGTCAGATTATTTACCATCCTCTGTATTCTTGAGTGAAAGCTTTAAAAGGAAGGCTGAATTGTTAGTTGTTTCAGTGAAGGTGGCAGTTGTTACAATGGTTAATGAGAAGGAGTGATTTGCACTCATTCTGACATTTATTCTGCTGCTGAGCTGATAGGTTTATGACGTGTCCAGGGAGGTCATCCAAACAGCACTTCCTCCCTCATTTTCCCCTCTCTCTGATCCATCCCATCCTCAATTATTTCCCGCTTTCTGCTGTTTCCATCTTGTGGCTACCCTGGTAGTAAATCAGGTGTCCAAAACTAGCTTGCCTAGTCCATCAAATTAAAGGCTTTATCGATTGGGAGGGGAGAATAAAGAGTGAAGGGAAAAACAGAAAGCCTCATCCGTGCTGTGGAGTTAGAACGTCGCCTGCTGTGCCGTCGGAGGAGGTGTTGTGTTCCAGCCATGTCACAGCCTTAAGTGCAAAAGAAATCACAACACAAAAATGCAAATGTCCTTTCAGTATGTGTCTGTCTGCTTGTGTGTATGTATGTATGTATGTTTCAGTCCTAAGATATACAGTCTTTGTAATCATACCTGCATTTTCTAACACTGGGAACACTGAGAGTACAGCGGAATCTTGGGGAATTCTCCTTCCCCCAAGTCAGTCTTCCCCGGTGCTTGCTTGTCCAGTAATTCTAAGGACATTTCATGTCCTCTTCTCTTCCTTTGTGTTGCGTGCCTGCTCTGTCTGGCAAGGAAGATGAGTGAACCCTCGTGACTGCTGATCTTTTGGCATGTTATCTAAAAATTGATGTGGCTTTTCTTGCCTGTCAAGGTCCAGTCCTCAAGCTTAAAGCCATCTGTGCGTGGACGGCATTGTTTCCTGTTACCTGCGCTGTATGTCATTTGCAATAACGGTCTTCCTTGCACTCTAACAACTTTCTGCTTTGCTTACCCTGAATAGCCCAAAGCAGCTTCAAGACAGTGAACAGCAGCTCTGTATTAACGACGTATGAATTAACACGTAAGTGTTTGCACAGAGGCACAGAATGTTGTTGGATGCTGCTTTTTGTACAGGTTTCTGGTGCCCTTCTCCTGCCCCTGTAATTTGCAGTCAAGGGACTTCACTTATGGGTTCAGCCTCCTAATATGCTCTCTGTTTACTTTTCTTTTCTTTAGTGCACCAGATGCAGGAATAACTCTGTTTTCTTTTCTTTTTTCTTAGCAAAACATAACTCAGGGAACTGTGTCAGTTCATAAAGATTGGAAGCCCTGATGGCAAAATGTATGGAGTTTAGCTTGGTTCATATTTGTAGGCCATCAGAGGGCTCTCTCCCTTTATCTGAATGCTAGCTCAGGCATCTCAGCTACCTACAGGGCTAAATTAGAAAACACCTAGAGAAAG
This sequence comes from Ctenosaura bakeri, assembly GCA_948474755.1. Lineage (NCBI taxonomy): Eukaryota > Metazoa > Chordata > Lepidosauria > Squamata > Iguanidae > Ctenosaura > Ctenosaura bakeri. Next base: position 346,285 of record CAOLHI010000654.1, read on the forward strand.
TCTGTGCATAGTGTAGAAACCCATGCTGTTGGGAATGAATAAAATGAGGTTAGACGTTTTTAAAGGTCTGGTTGCTTTTTGGTGAGGATGGTTCTACTGAGCACACTTTGCCCTGAGCCTCGGAGTGAAGCCAAGAAGGTCACCAAAGGGGTTTGGCCTCACAGCTTCTCTGGGCTTCTTAGCCACAATGTTTGCTGCACCTTGTCCTTTGCGAATCTTTAGTCCCTGGTAAGAAAAGAATTGAACAGCCCTTCTGTCTGTCTGGCAGAAACTTGTCTCTTTGACAATTTGTGGAGACCTTGGACCCTTTGCCTACCTATACAAGGAGTTCTAAAATTTCCGTTTTATTGCCCAGTGCAACAGGAATTTCTTAACAAGGCAAGGAACAATTGGACAAAGCAGAACCCAGGCTTTTGAATGGATGGTGATGGAGGTGATGGTGGCAATGAAGCTTGTTGTTGTCATCATCGTTATTGTCCTTTATTGTCAAAAAGCCTTCAAGACATCATACAATGGCAAAATTGAAAGACAACCACCAAAATCAATAGCACTTGAAAATCAATAAAGCACAGTGAGGAGGCAGTATCTAAAAGCATCACAGGCACTCATACAGCTGTGGTCAAGGTTTATGTCCTTCCCCCCTTGGGCTTCATACGGGTGTTGGAGGCTGGTTTGCTCTAACGTTCACTGTACGCCTTAGATTCTGTGTTCCTACAACCCACTGAACTCCCAGCGCTCTCTCCTCATGGACTTTCATGAGCTCATTTCACCAGGCAGTTTGTTCTGATCCCTGTTCTGTGCCAAAATTCCCACTGGACTGAATTTCTATGCCATGCTTCAGTGCCATTTTCTTACTTATTGTGCTAGAAATGTATCACATCCTTTGCAGCTCCAGAAACACACACACACACACACACACAGGGACAGAGGGAGAGAGAGAGAGAAATGGAGAGAATTTTTGTGTATATACTGGAAAGCCTTTCACATTCCCATAAAACTGTCAGCTTCCTACAATATATCAGATGCTTTTTATTTATTATGCTGGCAAAATTTGAGCCGTAAGCAGATACCATCAGCTGTCTGTCTACCTGAAGCCGACAGACGACATGCTGGCCTCTGACTCAGAGACGTGGGCAGCATATTTGTAAATACTCCAGGAACTCTGAAATTAGAAGGGCTCATTATTAATCTTGTGGCATCTTTCCTGGGATGACGCTTTGCTGCGGAAACTGAAGGGTAACTCACATGCAGCAGGGAAGATAATGTGTCAGTAGAGAACCTCTGAATGATGCCCATACAATTTTCATGATGTTTCCAGCTGAGCATCTTTCGCTATTGGGCTCCCCAGATGGTCTACTAGGTGGCCTGATAAGTACATGGAGATCACGGAGCCACAGCTGTCAACCGGCCTCCATGATGGCATGTATACAAAGTGCTTTCGTTTATTAATTAAACTAGGGATGGGGCAACCAAATAAGGATTCGAGATTCGCAAATCCAAATCCCTGTGCCAAAATAGGCAAACCGAATCTTTTGAATCCACCAAATTTGTTTTTAAAAATCGGTGCCTCCAGGGCCTGCCAAAGGCCTGATTGGCCAGCAGGCCCTGAGGCATGCAAAAATCGTGGCATAAAGCCATGTGCATGCGCTGGAGGCTGTCTGTCCCCATGGCTGCCTCCCTCTGCAAGGTAATAATCACTATTCTTTTGACTTGAGACTGGATGGTAGGGATCGGGAATTATTGAGACTGACTAGAGGCATGACTTGAAAGTCCCTTGCAGGACTTGAGACTGCAGGGTGCAGAATTCAGACTGGACTAGAGGCTGGTGGTTTGTTTGTTTGTTTGTTTGTTGGTTGGTTGGTTTGTTTGAAGTGCCTTCCTTGTTGCAGGACTTGAGACTTGTCAAATTCCACCTCAAAAACACTTTTCAGTAAGTGCTTTCTTTCCCTTGCTTTTTAAACCCTTTTTAAAAAATGGATTCAAAAGAGTCAAGATTTGTGGGATTTGCGGATTCCCAGAACCTTCCAGGGATTCGGATCTGGATTCGGAAAATTCTGGATTTGTCCCATCCCTAAATTAAACTGAAGAAGATGTTTTTTAAAAAACAAAAACAAAGAAGTTTCATCCATCCCCTTTTCTTCCTGCTGCGATTCCCTTCCCATATCTGTCAACAGAGGAACTTCCTTGTTATGACTCAAAAATGGTTGTCCGGTGGCTAGATACAATGCTGGAGATTTAAAGTCATTTTCCAAGTTCTGTGTGTTCAGCAGTGATCCAGCTGTGATGGCAGTGTGGATGATGGGACTGGAATCTCCACCCCTCCAGCATCTTGTTTCTGAAACCGGCTAAACAAGAGTCATGGAATTGCTGCTCTGAAAGGCAAATCTGCTATCACAACATCCCTGACAGGTGGCCATCAGCAGGGTTAGGAAGAAAACAGGGCTCTTTCCCTAGCAGCTGATAGCAGAGAGAAACACAGGGGCCCGTTCCATTTGGATAGCTGCAGATAAACCTCATCTTTCTCCTTTTTCTCCTCTTGTGATGTTGTCTCAGCTCCTTTTAGAAATGTCTTGTGCTAGCATGCACTGAGTGAAAAGGAAATTTCTTTGTCCTGAATCATTCCACTGCATTGCCAGGTGTACAGGTACACCTCTCTTGACAAAGTGTTCCTGCACATTTCTTCTTTAACATAAAATTTGGTACCAGAGGCAGAAATAACAAGGAAAGACTAGAGATAGGTTCTTATAGCACAGAAAAAGAACAGTAGTGCAACATATTTTGGTGAACTTTTTTATCTAATATTAACATTATGCACATGTGAAAGGAAGCAACCAGATCAGGTAAGTCTTCATCAACTTCCCAATGGTGGTGATGCTAAAAAATTTTTTAGCTAGATGGAGAACAGGGAGGAAAAGGCAGGGCTGCATCAGCATAAAACGACTTTGTGAAAAGAAGCTGCTTTGTTAGAGGTTTTCTTAACTGAGGTGTGCCTGTAGTGCATTAACTTTTCTCTATGCATTTTCCATGCACCGTGCATTATTTTGTAAGTGCCTTTGTAAGCGTTCCACGCAACATGCACCATTTACCCTTACTTTGTAAAGATACCCCTCCAACACTTTTGATCATTTCAACTGCCTTTTTCAGCCCTCCAGAGAACTATGGGAACTATACCTCTGGGACCAGATCTGTGGATCTTAAAGAAAGGATTCTTGTTATCTTTGTCATACTACAGTTCCCATTATTCTTTGGGGGAAAGCCCTAACTGTCATTGAACCACTACAAAAGCAAAATAACTGTTGCTCCATTGCTCCAGCAGCTGCTAACTGGATGCTTTTCAGTTTACATGCTTGTCTTTAGGTCTTTTGAGGACTTTTAAATGTGACATTAAAGGTGATGCTAGCTTACAACCCAATTATTTGCATTTCTAGAGCTGAAAAAGTACAAGAGATACGAAGTTGTAATGACGGCGTATAACATCGTTGGGGAGAGCCCTGCCAGTGCCCCTGTGGAAGTTTTTGTTGGCGAAGCAGGTAAGTAAATCTTCTGCTAAGATCTTATAAAGTAGGATAGGCATAAAGTAGATATGCATAAATTCCTAGCTATACCTGTTGAACTAATGAGATATTGAGAACATAAAAGGCATAGAGTATCAGAGCTTGTAAAATATATTACTTTGACTACAGCTCCCAGAACTCCCCAGTCGATATGACCATTGGAAGATTCTGGGAGTTGTAATTAAAAAAAAAAGTTTATTCCCAGCTTTGTCTAGGGTAGACTCTTCTACACTAACAAAATCTGAGTGGAGTTCAGAATTCTTGAGATTCTTGGTTTTGTGTGTATGTGTGTGTGGGAGAAAGAAAAAGAGAGAGAAAGAGAAGCCTCTCATGAAGCCAACATTAACTTACAGTATGTGGTTTGGCTGACTCCCTGTTTTTTTGCAGTCTCAGCCACCCAGAAGAAAATGGGAGGTTGATCCATTCCCTCTTCAGTTACTCTTGACATGTTCCTGGAGAGTGCCATTCTCAGTGTTGGGCCACACGTTCCACAGACTGACACACAATCTCATTTTTTCATTTTGCTCAAGTCTCTAAATGTGGGTTCCCCTCCCACAAAATGACCCGGTTCCATGGCTGCATTCTCTCATCTCTGCACTCAGTGTTCCCTTTTAGAGGAAGGGTCCCTGCCTTAGATGTGACCCCAGCCAGCACAACTCAATCTGCTTTCACCTCTCTTACCCTCGAATCTCATATTTAACATGCAGAGGTTTCATTTCCAATTTAAGAATTATTTTCATTACAGTTTCATTACATTCACAGTGTCTTGGGCCGTGGACAAGCTATTAGCTCTCTCTGACCTTTTCATTTCAAACATTGCAGTAATGTTCTGTTATCTTTTACTAAAACTCCATAAATTTATCAGGGCAGCTGTGCTCTGGGGTGATTCTCACTACTGCAGTGTCTGTCACTAATATATTTTTCCTGCTAGTCCATTTTCCATCTGCAAGAAAGAAGAAAGAAAATAAAATTGAGACCTAAATGTCTATAGTAAGCTTCAGGGTGTTAATAGTATGTTTGAATGCTAAGTATGCTTATAGTATCACCTTGGCATTTCCCTTTGAGAAGTATTTGCTTCACCTGCTCCTTGGTCTGGTCTTTTTTGAGTTACTCTGTCAGTAGGAGAAGATGAAAAATAAATGAGATGTTCCCTCTGGAGTTTGGCAAGGAGTTACTGGAAGCCCAGAGGCAGCATGGGCAGGCAAAGATCCATAGGGTCGCAGACAGCTAATGTATACCAGCTGGTGGTCATGGTTTAGAGCCATCAGATAAAGAGGTGAGAAAGACAAGATTGTGCCACTCCAAAAGGAATCTGTTCTGCTGCTTCTGTCAGAGACAAATTGCTTCATCTGAGCTTGGATCCCATAATAGGGGGCTCGAGCCCCCCAAAAGCACTGCTCAAGGGGCGGAGCTGCTCCTTAAATGATCTGGCAGAATTGGACCACCAGGCCTTCCATGTAGTTGAGCCTCCAGGGGGATGATCAGTCATTTTGGTATACCAAAATGATGAAGCACTAAGAAGGACAAAGGCAGTGATTGAGCCCTCCTAGGAATAATAAAGGCTGCCTGCAATCTATCCTCGGCACACTTACTTGAGAGCCATCTACACTGATCCCATGGAGGACACTTCTACAAACACATTGTGCTTGTAAGAGTCTTTGTATTTAAGGATGCTTGAATGATAATAGATGGGAAAAGCAATTCAACCTCCCCCTGGGAGTACCTGCAAGTAGGCAAAATTAATAACAACCTGCCTGCCAGTGCTGACCTGCACACACATCTTAAAAACAGTTCGGGGGTCCATGCAAAACTGAGCAACTAAGCTGACTGTGGTAATTATCTAGATCCTCTTCAGATTCCAAATGGTTCCTTGCATCATCTAATCTAGGTAAACAGAAAAGCCATGGTATCATCTTTTGATGGCTCTGCGGACAGTGCCAAAGCAAAGCAGAGAGCACGTTGATACCTCCTTTTTCCTGAAAATTGCTGCAGTAGCAGAAGGGGTAAGGCACCAGGGCCCTGCTGTCAGGGTCCCCAGGTTACCCCCTCACCTCTGCACCTTACAAGCTTAGAGAATTTGTTTGGGTGTTGTGAAACTTGCTGTATCTTTGTGGGGTGGTGAGTCGCAGTCAACTACAGGGAACTCCCTCCACATAGTTGGCCCACGTAGAAGGTTGCATGTATGGATGGGACCTCGGTCTCAGAAACAGAGGAGGAAACTGCACCTACCTTCATCTCTCTTGGTGAAGCCTAATTCACCCTTTGAATCCCAGTGGGAGTCCTGACGAAGCTTCTCCTTTTCCATTTGTGCTGAAGATTTGCATTTCGCATTTCAGGGCTTAGTAAAAGAGCAGCAGCATTGAAAGCAATAGAGGAGTTCTGAATCTCTGTCCTTTTCACCCCGTGCAAACCTTTTCACAGTTCAGCTGTCAGGCGCTGCTGCTTTGACTCAGCACCAGCTTGGGGAAGGTGTTCAACTGGATCTGAGCTCCCATCGGCTCCCTGAGCCAGCTTTCTCCTTGAACAAGATGGCACCGCTGGCTCGCCAGATCTTCAACTTGCCACTATCTAATGGTGGTATTGGGACAGCAGCCCGGTAATTCAATAGAACTGCCAGTTGTCAGATTCTCTGGTTGTCTCTCATTTTGGAAGGAGAATAAAACAGAAGATGGCAGTACAAAGCCTACATTTGACAAACTTCCATGTTCCTCTGTTTCTGTGTTGTTCTACTGGGCTACCTCGGTACAAATATAATGGAAAATACCCTGCTTGAAGGGGATGTGTTTGTGTGATGCAAAATGAGGAGGTGAAACATGATGAGAGGGAGAGTAACCTTTTTTACAAAAAAAACAAAAGTGATAAACCCTCTGGTTTTGGAGGAGAGAGCAAGAGTGACATTATAACTGATGAGAAGACTGACAACCTTCACACTTCACAGGAGCTAATAAAGCTGGGATATACATGCATTCCCACCCCCTCTTTCCAATTTCTTTTTTTAAAAAAAAATTTATAATGAGCTATGATGGCAACTGCAGTATTCATAAGGAGCACAGAAAGAAAGCAGGTCTAAGTGAAGCAGCCTCTTAAATCTGATTTCTCCTAATGACTGTCTTGTTTCCTTTTGGAAAAGTCAGCTACCTGTCTTGTGCTTCTTTTGTTAGGCAAAGGAAAAACTGTTCAATGCCACACAAGAGAAGCTAGGCCGAGGTAATACCATTAAGGGCAGCCGCTCTCCGGCCCCTGTCTGAGCCTTGAATTTGCTTCTTCAGTCATGTTCTGAATGAGCCAGAAGCAAATCTGTTTTCCCACTGTTAACTGTAATTATTTCCCGTCGCTTCCCTGCTGGTGCCTACCGCTGTATGTCCCCAGGAATGGCTGAACCTATTATTTTCCATCAGCTGTTTTCCCACCTGTGTCTGAAACATTGCTTGCGCATCCCCCCGAGGCTCTGCTCACCTGCGGCAGGAGGAATGGCCGTGGATTTCCGGGAGGACATCTGGGTTTTAACATGCAGGCCAAGAAACGCAAAGAAAGTGCTCCAAGGACACAAGGCAGCAGACTTTGTGGCTCAAAGAGGAACATCAGAGGATGAAAACTGGCTTGGGAAAGCTTTCTGGCTAAGGTAAAGAATGTGAGAGTGAAAGCGACTGTACATTTAAAGCACCTGTGCAGTTTTGACCTGGGATCCAACTGGAAGCTTTCCTTCCTTTGCTTCATGTGATGAAACATTTTCTTCTTGTTCAGCCAGTGCATAGAACTGAGATCCTTTGGATCCCGCTCAGATGGCTGTCTTCTGAAATTCCCTTCATTTTCTTTTTTGAACAGGAGGCCTGAAGAATGGGGTGGGAATTCTAGAAACCAACCAGGGCTTTCAGCAAGAATGCCATGCTTCCTTTTATTTCCAGTCTGCTAATCCCTCTGTCCCCTGGCTGTCTCTCTCAATCCCTCTTCCAGCTGCCCAGCAATTCTCCTTGGCTGCAATCCCAATGCACAGTTAGGTTGCCTGAACCCTGCTGCTTGATGCCAACATTGAAGCAGGGTTGCATCCCTTGGTGAAGTGCAGTATCTTCTCACTCCCTTGTTGCCAAAAATGCTCTGACTTCTATGCAGAAGCCAAATCCCAACATTGTTAACAAAAATCATGGAAATGAAGTGATTGGATGCGTATTTGCCTTCATGGTTTGAGTGGGTTGCATGCACACAAGAAACAAAGAGCTGCCCCAGGGCGCTGCTAAAATCAAAGTAGAGAAATATATATCCGGCAGTGCTATACTTTATGAAAAATTATCATTTATTATTATGTCTTTATCCTGTCTAATAACATTAAGGCAGAATATGGTAGGACTTATATTTATTTTCAGTTTTGTTATCATGGACTATAGAATTACATTCTTCCATATATCCATCGAGGTTATCGTTGTGTGCCTTCAAGTCATTTCCAACTGATGGCAACCCAAAGATAAACCTGTCATGGGGCTTTCTTAGCAAGGTTTGTTCAGGGGTGGCTTTGCCTTCCTCTGAGGCTGAGAAAGAGTGACTTGCTTGAGGTCATCCAGTGGGTTTCTATGGCTCAGTGAAGCAGGGATTCTTAGTCCGACACTCAAATCCACCCTACCACCCTGTCTCTAAAATATTGCTTAGAGAAGGTTTGCTGTTATCTTCCTCTTAGGCTGAGGGAATATAAGTTGCCCATGGTCAACCAGTGAGTTTCTATTGCTGAGTGGGATTTGAACCCTGTTCTCCATGAGTCCTAGTCCAAAACTCATACTACTACACTGGCTCCCACATGTGTACATACATATACACTTGTTTTTAGTCTCTTCCTGCACCTTTTGTTAATTTATGAGATGGTGTGACATCTTTCTTCTCTGAATTCTGTGCAACCCAATTGGATAAGGCAATATATAGAGGTAAATAATCAAATATGAATCGTGCCTCTTTTCTTTCAATTCTGTCTTTTTTTCTCCTTTTTTTCTGTCTCTGCTGACATAATTTCTCAGCCTGCAGTTCATCCAAAGAGAGAAAAGAGGATTCATGTGTTCAAATCTTTCAAGACTCAGAAACTATGGTTTGGACCGTGATACCATAATCATGGCAAACTGACCCCCAGCTGTGCCTTTGCTGCTTTGTGGATGAATGTCCTGATGTCAGCATCTCAAAGTGACAGTCCTGCAGGTCTCTAGAGACTGCATTCCAGTGGAATGGGCTAACCTAAATGGGGAAATGAAATGTATTTTTTTTTAACAATACAAAAAATACTCCACATACTCTAGTTTCTCCTGTCAGACCGATTTAATCTTGCCAGTAGAGGATGAAATCTTAAAACAATTTGCTGAGAAATGTTCAGATTGAGACATATGCTGGATGGGTTTATCTGCCACCCTTAATTCTCTGTTGGTAAGGCAGAAAATGCAAGAAGATAATTTGCTCTGGTTTCATACTGCAAGCTGAAGCAGCTGACTGAGCGCCTCATTAACAGCTCATTAAGCTGTTAATATTACTCATAAGCAGTTCTCCGTATGATTCCATGTGTTACACGGCACGGCTGTGGCTCCTTGTTTAACTCTTAGCAAAGTGCCCTGATTTGTCATGTTGTGAAGTTGGAAGGGGGCTTGCGCTCATCCCCAAAATAAAAAATTAAAAGATGCAGCCTCGTTCTGTCCTCTTGATCTACATTTTGCTTACAGTGACATTCCATCAACAAAACTCAGCTATTTTATTTTTCCTGTGGAGCACAAGAATTTCCTTCTGTTGCTTGATGTGATGGAACTCAGCTGTAAGGACATTTGACATAGCAGAGGTGGGCCCTTTCCCCACGTGAAGGAAAAAACGTTCTAAGACGTCCTGAAACGGAGCTTACCTCAGTCCATCGCCGCTTGGAGCAGTACATTTTCGCTGCTCCACACTCCTCGGCGTCCCGCGGTGCCCAAAACGGCAGCTTACGACTGGCGGAGGCTCTCCACCAACCGGAGAAGCTCACCAGCCGGAAAGCCCGCCCCCGGCAGATCTGCAGACACGCCCTTGCGCGTACCTGCAAATCCACACCGGGCGCTGCCACGGGGCTGCACGCGGCTGCACGATCGTGCTTTTTAAAAACCACTTGAAAAGTGGTTTTTAAAAAGCACACAGCGCCACCACTTCCAGGCACCCTAGCGCGGATTGGGGTGTGGAACTACACAAAAGTAGTCCGCCCCAATCCACTTTACGGTGTAGACAACCTCGTCAGAGGTCACTCTACACCGTTTTTAAACTCCCGTGTCGAAAGGGCCGTGGTTCCATGTTCTTCCACCCTTGTGAGATGCTTGTGCGCCAACTTGCTAATGGTTCCTGATCTATGGGATACTCTCAGGATTCTGACTGATATAGAATCGCCATAGAGACCTCTTCAGAGGAAGATTGAGGTCCCACAGCAAACCCCATTTTCATAGAAGACACTGAAGGTGCCTTCAAGAATCTGAACTCATTACAAGGATGCTTTGCATGGGTTCCCCAAATAACCCCTTTGACCATCTCTTGTGCCTTGACTCACTTTCCAACCCACCTCTCGACCAGTTGGGAAAATAAGAGAAGATGTTGGAGCCTTCACATGACTACCAGGAGGCAATTTTCACCCAGAATCTTCTCAAGATCAAGGATTTACTCTGGAGCTGAAGACCCAGCTGAAGCCAACAATAAGCCAGACCTAACTGTAGGTGCGAAAGCAGGAAGTCAGGTTGCTGATGACCTGGATATATATTCTCAGCCTTCATTCAGCCCTTTGCCAGATTAACAGCTTTGTATTTCACCTCTTTGGACCACTTTCCCCATCCTGGCTTCTCTGAGTGTACAGCTTCTGTTTCAACTGTCCTTCTAGCTGTGCCACATGGACAAACAGGATGTTCTTGGGAAGGCAACAGCATCACAGATATCACAGTGCTACTCTTCTGGATGACACCATACTTCCCATGCTTCTGCCATGTCATATTATATGCTATAGGACCCACAAGCACATTTCTAGACCAGGGTGTGGCAATCCACTACTTTCACCTGTGCCACATTGACCCTGGATCATCTTTGTGACCTATCACTCTGTGGGTTTCAAAGGAACAGGGCAAAACCTAATGCGTTCACACCCCCAATCATTTAACTTCACATCTGTTACAGTTGATGATGGCTGAAGAACCACAATGAGCCTTCCATTTCATGCTAGATCATTGTGACAGTACTCACACCTCATAATATTTGTTGTTTTCCACGTCCTGAGGCTTTTGAGGAGCTACCAATACAGATCACAGAACTTATCTAGAACATATCCCACTGTAGGGTGGGTTAAAATCTAAATTCTGCCTCTTTGTTACTTTCTAGTAAGATGACAAGATGGGACATAGGATTGGGTGAGGCAGACAGTGTATACCTCCTAGTAATCTGAATGAATTCCATTGAGTTTTCTTCAATTGAGATACAATCTGGGACATTTCAGGGCTGAAGAACCTGTCCTGGCAATACATGGGCCACCCCACCCTTCCTTAACAGATAAAAGTCTAAGTAGGGTGCGTTCCTTTCCCCCGTTGCTCTAGCATCAGTTCCATTCTTTTGTATCACCTCCTTCAGTGAGATGACTGCAACAGAGGATGGAGAGGAGGCTTTCATTATAGAGGGCAAAAGGCAGTGGGAGGGGAGTGGAAAGCTAGCAATTCAAAACAAATGTACTGCTGCAGTTTAATTGTATGCTAATTTCTCGTTGATTTCACCGAAAACAGCAGGCTAGGACATGGGAATTTGCAGCAGTTTTAGCTCCCCCTGGTGGCCTTTGGCAATAATCGCTATCACTTTGTCAAAATGGCAACAACCAAGGCTGCTTTCTTTGCATAAACAAATGGAATTAGGGGTGTAATCAACAGTAATTTAATGAGCAGGTATACTATTATTAGACATATCACTTCAATCTGACCTTTCATCAGACGGCAGTGCCATCAGATGCATTCCCCGATAAGGCAGGCTTTCCACAGATCTTAACAACCACTCAGCCAAAAGCAAGTTGAAAGATTACTTGGATGGGTGGGCAGACATTTATTGATGTATAGCACAAAGGGTGTTATTAGGATAAAAGTTGATAATTCAACAGCATCCTGAGGAAGTATACAGGGAGCTGCCGGACAGTGATGAAAGGCATATTTTTCTTGTCACGTAGTGCATAATCTGCAGAATTCAATGCCACACAAGGTAGTGCCAACTGCCAACTTGGATGGCTTTGAAAGGGGGTTGGATGAATTCATGGTTGTTAGGACCATCGTTGGTCACTAATCAGCAGGGCTAAGGATCTCCTCCAAAATCAGAGGCAGTTTGTATGCCAGTTGCTGGAGGAAATGAGAGAGATGTGCTCCTGTCTTGGGAGTGGTCCTCTTGTAGGGAACAGTTTGGCCCCAAATGCTCAACTAGGTAGGCCTTTGGTCTGATCCTGTGTGGCTCTTCTTATGTTCTTACTGTGATTTATTATAATGTGTACTGTACCCCTGAAGCACATTATCACGGAAGAAGGCTGGGGTAGGACCGTAGCTCATGCATAAAATAAACGAAGAAGAGCATATTTATAAAAACATATCTGAACAAAACAGTTCAGCAAAGGCTTTGGGAGGAGAAAAACTGATCAAAAACAAAAAGGGCCCATGCTTTTCCAAAGTGAGTTCTGCATAAGTCTCCTACCGAAGATGAGCCTTCAGTGCTTCAGCCCCAAGCAATGAAGGGCTGTAAAAGTCAAGACCCTCAACCGGACATGGGTTTTGAATAAATAAAATGAATAATAAAATTCAAGTGACCACCTGGGCCATGAAATTAAGACACATGGCTGTCACTGGAGTTGATGCGCATGCTGCTGCAGCCGCTAGCAAGCGAGAGTGAAAGCAGGCAGGCAGGCAGCCAGGAGTAATGGCTGGACTTTCGTTTCTTATTGTAGCATCACCAGCTGCCAACAGGTATGAAAGCACCTCGTCCAGATTTATAATTATCCAGAAATGTTGGACAGTCACAGGCTTGGGGGATAAATGAGGTTGTTACTTACTTAGCATTACTTGCTTTGCCCCTCAGAGCTGGATAATTGTTGGTGGTGAAATGCACCCGAGCTGGTTCTTTGGAGCTGCTTTTTAATGTAATGCTTACCTTCCTAGTGGGTCTTACATCTTGCATGAGGAAAGCAGAGCAATGTATCTCCATATGCTATGCTAAGTGGAGGGCAGGTAGGGAGGCTTGGCTGGCACCCAGGTTGGAATATTATGATGGCAAGCAGAAAGAATTGCAGCTTGGAGGTGGCTCTTTCTCACTTCTGACATTCAGCCCCTCCACACACACTAAGTCACAGTTATGTATTCTCACCCTGTTAGTGGGCAAACTGGTTAAAAGCTTCACCTGCATAGATCTCCATTGCAACGTGGCTCTGCTCTCAATGTCATGGATGCATATGCCAGGTATTCGTCTGGGATCATGATAGTAATGGGCACAGTACTGTCCAGGTCAAGCACTTTGAAGCTCCATTTATTTTAATGGGAGGATTAAGCACATGCTTAACTCCACGGTTGCTATCCATTCATAATTTTGCGGACGACAGCTCAGGAGCATAAGAAGGAGAGCCAGCTATGGACTGAGTTTTGTCCTTTTTCCTTTGAAGTCACAACTAGGCGTCAGAGCAAACAGTAGTTGCCACAGCCTCCAGGTTTTAAAATGCGTGCTTGCAAAAGGAATGCCGGAGTCTGCAGACAGCAAAGGAAAAACTAAATAGTGCTTTAAAACACCACCGAGTGACTTTGACTAAATTGTTTACTTGTTTGTTCTGTAGGTTGTCATTCTTGCTTTGAAAACTGAAACAGCTGCAAAGAAAATCAGGCTAATGAGGGACTGTAGTGCTCTTTAGCCTACCGTGGCTGGTTTTCCAACTCCATATGTAATGATTAAAATAAAAGGATCGTTTCTAGATAAAATGGTTGTTTATAGTGCCCTACAGGCACTATATTGTGCTTGATGTCCTTCTCATTTTGCCCTGCTAATGTGAAGGATAGCCCAATGGAGGTGCCTATGACTTTTTTCTAAATGCACTTTTTCACATTCATTCATGGGCCACTGGATCAACTTTCCTTTGGATTTGTCTCATTTTAAAAAGACACTTGAGTTCTTCTCCCTGATTTTTCTTTCTGTCTAGCCTACCACAATCCTGTAAATCAGCATTTCCCTATCTCTTATCTATTCTGGCTCCCTCAGGCGATGATCAAGAGTTCTCGTAGAAGTCACTAGCAAATTACCCTGGGATTTCCTTGTTGTGTCAGGAGGTCACAGCAATGTGATCTGGCTGTGCCCTCCTTAATCGCTGTCTGATTAATAGCCTTTGATACCAAAATCTGTTCCCTGAAGAGGAGGGCAACCATGTTAAACTGTTCAGGTGAAATGAGTCAGTTAGCTAATTGCATTGATTCTCACTGTTCAAGCCTGGCGTGTGTTACACCTAAGCTGCGGATGCTTAAAAGGCTATTTCCTTATAATACGGGCTGCTGTTGTTACTCTGTTAAGACTACGTGAATGCCTCAGATCGGAGCATGGCTCGTCATTCTGGTTGCAAAGTTGAGAATGCAGATTCCTCTGAGAAACAGATGACCAAGGAAGCCTGTTGTTGTCGTTGTTGTTTTGTTCTGTGCCTTCAAGTCTTTTCTGTTTCATGGGCAAACCTTTCATAGGGTTTTCTTGGCCAACCTTTTCAGAGGCTAGCTGTTGCCACTTTCTTTAGACTGTGAGAGTGTGACTTGTCCAGGGTCACCCAGTGGACTTCCATGACTGAATGAGGATTTGAACCTGATCTCCCAGAGTTGTAGTTCAAAAGGCAAACCACTGAATCATGCTAGATCCTAGGATGAGCGTAGGATCTGTTTTTGTGCTTGAACATGGATGGATTTTGCATATGTTTAATCTTTCATTGCAAGCCACCTACTTCCGCTGTGTGATAATTTATATTGTAAATTTCTTGGGTTGGACCACTAGTCTCTTGTGCCTAAGCCAGGCACAGTGTTAGCACCATGATGATGAAGGTGCTAATCAACCATGTTGGAACAAATTCATGTGGAAAACATAATGAACATACTCCCTAGGAAGTAACTTTTTTCTTCATTCTCAGCTGCCTGTACTAAAAAGGACCTTCACATCATCTCTACTGCTCCTCATTGAAAAGCAGGCATGAGCATTGTCACTCTTTGAGAAACTGAAACGAAACTGGACAGAAAAGATTTTTTTTTCCAAAGGGATGTGCCTTTACAATAGAGACCCATTTCTGAGGCAATTGTCAAATCAATGAGATACATGTTGTAAAATCAGACATCAATTCATCTCATTTCCTTTAAATCGTTCACTCATTGACTAGCTCTCAACTGTCAATTGAGATGGCAGGAATCAAAAGAAGGGACCTTCCCTTACTCTTTTGTGTAAATGGCTCATCATTGGGGGTTCATTCTGTAAACTGGAGAAGACTTTATAGAGTTGTTTGAAAAAATCCAAGCGTGAGTACTTGCATCTCACGCATGATAGAGAAACATCAGGGTGCCCTAGTAAACTGTTCTATATTGAGAAAAACTATTGCTTGTCAGAAACCAAAATTTTAAAAAGAAAACCTGGAAAAGAAGTTTAGCCTACCTCACAGGCCTGTTGTTAGGTTCAGGTGGGAGATCAGATAGGCCCCCTTGACCTTCTTGGAAGAAGGATGGAATAAAAGTATGGCAACTAAATATGACTATAGAGTTCCCCTAAGTGCCCGAAAGATCTTGCATCACCCGAGGAAAGAGCAGTGGTGTTGTGCGTTTTGTGGCAACAGAAGAGCAAACCAAACTGGAAGGGCAGAACAGAGAAGCAGAGGAAAGTGTGCTTTCCTGTGACCAGGATGAGTGAAGCGATCACCACTGGAGAGTCTCTCTAAGGCATGGGAGAACAAGAGCCTGCTCTTAGTATGTCAGATGAATTTTTACCCTCACTCTGTATTGACTCTGGGATACTCACTCTGTACTGACTTCAGGATACAGCTGTTAGCCAAGGTGTTCATGTCTGTGCCAGGGACGTGCGTTAATCTCTGTCTGTGTCAGCCTGAAGTGACCCACTTCCAGAAATCTACATTTCTGGGGCACGCCAATTTTTTAAAAAACTGGTACAAGTTGTGTTCTTTGTGAGCTTAAAGCATGTCTCCTGTGTCCAGTTTCTTGGGGAATGGAAGCAGTCATAAGTGAGCACTATGAACCAATGAGAAAATGTGACTGTGATGGTTTAGGAGAACGTATCCATCAACCAAAGATTTTTGAACTTCCTTGAAGGACATAGGAAGCTGCCATATACCAATTCATATTAGTTGTCCTAGAGTGTTATCTACTCAGGCTTTCTTATCACCTGCTACCTTGTTCTTTGAGGAGAGGAATTAATGGAGATGCTGAGGAGTGAAACTGGAACCTTCTCAACAGAAGGCCTATGCCTCTCCACTCAGTTAAGATACTACCCACATGTATGAGGAAGATAACGGCAAGTTTAGAGGAATCACACATTTTGCAGAAATTGTTATTTGTCATCAAGTTGACTTCAGCTTGTGGCAACCCTATAAGAGACCTCCAGGCACCCCATCATCAGTGTTCTCGCTCAGGTCTTCCAAACTCAGGGCTGTGGCTTTTTAAATTGAATCAATCCACCTGTAATGTGGCCTTCTTGTCTTCCTACTGACTTCCACTTTACCAGGTGTCATTGTCTTTCCTGGTGCATCATGCCATGTCCAAAGTACGCTGGCCTCAGTTTAGTCATCTCGGCTTCCATGGACAGTTCAGGCCTGATTTGCTCCCAGGACCCATTCGTTTTCAGAAGTTCCAAAAAAAAAAAGTATATTTAACAAAAGAGACCTACAGAATGGGAGGGGAGCCCAAATGGTCCAGTAAGAGACTGAGGATGCTCATCGCCCACAAAATAGTGAGTAGATGTTGGGACATGGAGAGAGAGAGAGACTTTTGATTTTAGTTAGGGATTATTTCATTTGCTTTCCTTTTGAAATATATTGTGTGAGAGTGTGTGTCTATGCATAGGCAATGGCAAGAGAGGAAAAAAAGAAAGAGAAGGAGAGAGATTTCTATGCCTCCTACACTGTGTACTATGCAAATTCACCCCACAAATTCTATTATGGATCTCCTGAGCAGGTGCAATCCTCTCTTGGCACCAACTTCTTAGCTTGTTTTTGGTGTGTGTGTGTGTTTTTCCCTTTTCTCCTGAATTGTACCACTAATGACCTGTCTGCCGTTGCACTCCCTGCTCCTGGCACTGCTACAAAGCCATGGTTATCATTTCTGGGGGAAAAAATCAATTTGTACAGCTTGCTCTGTTTATGCTATTTGCTCTTTTTCCTGAGTGATTCTTCAAAGGGTTGCAGGAACAGGCTGTAAGGTAAAGCAAAAATCCTCCTTAAATTAACAACTGCGTACAAAAAAACTGCTCCAGATCCTTAAGCAGAACATAAGTGCGTATTTTAAAATGACAAGTCAAAATATGATTTGTCCAGCCTGGCTCACTCTTTTTTCTTGCCAAAAATGGAGTTTCCTGGAGATTCTCTTGCTGCACTTGCTAGTTTTGAGAACATCATCCAAAGCCACAAGAAAGATGCTATTCCAACTCTTGTTTATATATGAGTGATGGAAGGATTTATAGATGCATAACTTGCCTAGAATTTTGCAATGCATTTTGGGTGCAAAGAGGCTTTGAATCCCACTTCTTAACATGGTTGATGCTTGCTCTTCCACAGTTCCTCCCTTTCCTCAGTTCATGCTTCAGGCTAATGTTTTGCAGACCTAAATGGTTTCTTAAGAATTGCTACCTTTAGGATGTTTCAAACACACTTCCAGTCTAAATTATTACTCCCATAAAATCTCCTACAGATGCATGTATTCCTCTTTTACAGTAGGTCCACTGTAAGGGTGGGGAGTTTCTTTGTTTTGTTTCTTGTGAACCACAACTATATAATGCCTCATCTAAGCTAGATTGCAGTGTTAATGCTAAGGAATGACAGCAGCGGAGTGGAGAGACTCTTGCCTTCAGACCCTAGCTTGTGGATTTCCCAGAAGTGTCTAGTTACTGTCCTGTTTAGAAACAAGGTCCTTGGTTGGGTAGACACTTGGCCCAGTCAAATGATGCAAAGTGGGGAGCCAGCTGGTGTTGACAATTCGTCTCCCACCGCCCCCACGTGACCACGGGTGGCGGGGGTGGGGACGACCTTTGCCGTCCTCTCGTGTGAAGAGAGCAGAACATCCGAGCGATGGGGGGAGGTGGGGTTTGCAGGCACTTTTTAAGGCCGCCCCGCCTCCCCCTTAGCCTCTTTTGTTTCCGGCAACCCACCCTCCCTCCCTATGGTTTCAGTGTAAGATTAACTGGTCACTTTGGGGCCGGGTAGGAATTTTCCCCCCTGTTTGGTGGGGTTTTTCACCTACCCTACACTGTGCCAGGGGTTGGGTAATTGGCTTCACAGGGTGGTGTCTTAATTTGGTAATAAATAGGTTTCCACAGCCACAATTGCTGTCACCCAGGCCAGTATGGGGGGGTCTAAGGCTGCAGCGAGTACCTATGGCACCCTTTGGTGTAGGATAAATGCTATCCTTGAGGAGGGCCCTGGACTCACCCTCATCGTCGTGCGCCGGGGAGGTGGTCGTTTGGGACTCACCTTCCAGACAAGGGCCAGCCAAAGTCTTAATCCACCTTCAGCGGTTGGCTTTGGGACCCGGTATCTTGCTCAACGGGCTAGGGAAGATGGTCGGGAGCTGACTCTTGCCCTAGTCCGCACATGCTGGACTCCCCCTTTTTCTCAGATCAGAAGTTCAAGTCCCAGTCCAAGTCCAAGTTCAATTCCCTTTTTATGTTAATTAGGCATATTAATAAATTGCCCTAGTTCAACCCAAGTCCTGTGTGTGGTCTCTTCATTTCGCGGGTTGGGCAGCAAAGGAATCTAAAGTGGTTGTCAGTTAGTGTTTCCTAGGATGAAATTTCTGGCTGGGTTGCACGTGCAACACCACCACATGGCTACCTTGAAGGGCATCCACAGAAGTCATGTTCCAAGTGCTGCCTCATCCTGTGGTTTGGAACATGGTGACAAGAGAGAGCTCTGTAATTCTCTCCCAAGGAAAGCTCACCTGGCACTTGTGCTGATATCTGTTTAGCATCAAGTTTAGACTTTTCTGTTTTTCTAGGCTTTTAAAGTATGCTTGCCTCTTCAGTATTTAGGATCACTGATTTTAGTCTAGTTTAGATGGCTTAAATACCTTGCAGACACCTAATTCTGTATGATCTCAGAAGCAAAGCGCACTGAAACTTGGCGCAGTCCTTGGAAGAAAAACTCCCAGAGAATACCGGGTGCTGTGGGCAATATCTAGAGGAAGGCAAATCTTCTTTGAATAAATCTTGGCAAGAAATCCCTATGATAGGGTCGCCATTACTTGGAGTTGACTTCCAGGCATGCAACAACAATTTTAATCCCTACAGTATGGCTTTAACTCTTCTACTTCATGGTGGCTTTATTTTTTGCATCTATGTGCTGTGTAGATTTGTCTACTGGTTGTATTATTGTGTTCTAAATACCTAGAGAAATGTGAGTCATGAAGTTTTTAATAGCTTAAATAAAAGACAGAGAGAGATTCTGCCAAACAGTAAAAGATATACAGACTTCTCACAGGAAGCTGGAATTAAAAGTGGATTGAATCCTACAAAAGTTAAAGGAATTATCTGTGCTATAGAATCCTTCTCTGGCACTCTGTCTCAAACAAAACTAATATTTTTCAGAAGGGAAATGGGCAATATATATTGTTAAAATCAGGGCAGCTTTTCAAAGATGTTTACCTCCTGATCCTGACTTGTGTTTTCTCAGAAGTAAATCCCAGTGCGTGTTTTCTAAGACTGACTGCTTAGGACTGGGGTCCTAGTTTGCATAATCCTTTCGACAGAATGGACTTTATCACATCAGGATACTTTTGAAGTCTTTTTGGCAAAAGGACGAGTGTGCAGTGGACTGTGTGGGGAGGAATAATGGCTTACAAGCTGCTACTGCTACCCAAGGGTGACAGATCAGAAATTCAGAAATGGGAAATGGTGTAGTGAAAAGGAGGGGAAGTTGGTTTCTGTAGACTTTCAACAGAGCTTTGACTTTCTGAAACAGAATGTACATATGATATTCTGTTCTAGCAGTGGTGAATTTGACTAACAGATGACACTGTACTTGAAAATCTGAGTAACTGGGCAATTTCTCTCTTTTTTGGGGGGATTGTGGCAACTGTACCTTCTAGGGGCCCATTTTTAATCCCTGTCTGCCACCCCAATATGTTTTTTCTGGGCCCCTCCAAATGGCTTTATCTCAACACCACTTTATTTTTCCTCAGTGCCCCCAGTAGAGTATCTCTCCTGAGTTTGGAAATAACTCATTACAAATAACTAGTTACTTGTTAATCACTTTTTCCATTAACATGAGCGAAACAACTTTCTACTAAAGCAGCAACTTGAAGAGAGATGACTCCTTTTGCTAAGTGATGGGAATTTTTAATTGCTCATATTTTTTGCATCAGTGTGACCTCACTTAATAGTTGAGAAATAGCATGTCAGGTACTGCCTCATGCATTGTTGGCCATGGTGGAATGACGATATCATGAGGAGAGGGTGTGGAGCATTGAAATTTTCCCCCGTGAAATTAAAAAGCAGTCACTTTACTTTAAGAAGCAGAAGCAACTTCCCAAGCTCAGCATCCAGTGTAGGATATCATGGGAAATAGAAACAGTGCCCAATGAAAAGACAGCTCTATGGATACAAACAGATTTACCCAGGACACTCTCTACTATAATTTTCTGCTGCATAGAGCCTACTGAAATCACAGTTGTCAATAGGGTTGCCAAGTGACCCTTATTTAAGGGCCAGAAACCTTGTCCCTTATAGGTTGGCAAGTGCCCCTTATTATAAAGGATGCCCCCTATTTGAGGGTTGGAAAGCATTTCCTTTTATATAGACTGAATGACATGCCAAAAGAAAAATCTTTGTTTTGTGATGTTGGTCCTTCATAAAGACAGAAGTGTCTGCATCATGTAATTTATGACGATGGACAATATGTTAATTTTACAGAGAAATACATGGGTAAATTAACTGAAATCAATACTTTCGTCTGCTATTTCAGTGGAGCACAAACCTGTTAATTGCTGCTTCTTGATCGTCAGCCCTGAATGTCATGAATTTCAACTTTCTCTTGTTACTATCTTGAAAACCTAGCAACAGGTTTTATAGAGAACTCCTACATGGATTCTGGCTTCGTTTTTGTCCTCATTAGGGGCACCCATACAACTGAGACAGCCACAACTCACTTCCCAATAGTTCTGCTTTTTTCAAGGTGCTCTCCCTAGAACATTGATGAGCAAAGTACAGACCACAACTGTGTGTGGCCCCTCAAGGCTGTTTTTGTGGGTCTCAGCTCCTCCAAAATCCCCGGACTCACCCACCACAACCAGCCACTGGTTTTATTCAGATGTCAGGCAAGTCCCTCCTCTTCCCACTGAGGTCTCCAGAGTTGTTGCTTTTCTCCTCTGCCTCAGGCAATGTGCAGTTCCAGAGTGAAATCCTGATTAGACGGGCTATTGAAATTTGGCTGAAAAGCCATATGGAATTTACATTTTTCTTTTCCTCGGGCAAAATCTTTTGAACAATTCTGCAGGAAGTCAAAAGGGTGCCCCTGGACTGTTTAACATTTGGGGGAGGGAGGGGTTTTTTTTCAAATCCAGAAGTGACTGCTGGAATCCAAAGACATAGCCGTGTTAATCTGCATCAGTATGCAAAGGGATGTTGTAGTTCCTTTGAGACTGAGAGAAAGAAGTTGGTAGCATGGGCTTTCATAGACTTGAGCCTAGTTTGTCAGTGACTGCTGGACTCTGTTGAGTTTTTGATTTTGTAGGGGAAATTTTAGCAGTCTTAGCATCCTCTAGATATTCAGAGGAAAGAAAAAAGGATTCAGAAACTATTGCAATTGTCCTTCCCTGCCACTTCCTAAAAGCAACCACTGGCGCTGGCAGCATTCTATTCTGGAGTCACTACTATGAGCTGTGTTGGTTTCAACACGTCTGTTTTATCTATATACAGAATCTTGCGGCACCAGAATATAGGTGCACCACTCATGAGTTTGATCAAGAAGCCAACACATGAAGAGGAATCACCTCATCAGTGCCCACAAACCAACCAATGCATGAAGGAAACTGAAAGGTGCATCACAGGAAAGCAAAGAAGCAAAGTAGTTGTGGCAAAGTGAAAAGCAAAGTAGTTGTGGCATTAAGGATGTCACGAGTGTTTCCGTGCTTAGCTTAAGTTAGCATTGCTAGTTTTTCAAATTGGCAATAAGGAACACCTTAGAAGCCTAGATGACCAAGCTGAGACTGTCATATTTTGGATGTGCAATGAGAAGATAAGACTCCTTGGAAAAGACAATAATATTTAGTAAGAAAAAAAGGCAGTAGGAAAATAAGAATATTATACTACAGGTGGATACACTCAATCAAGAAAGCCACAGCTCTGAGTCTCCAAGACCTGACTGTTGACTGTTGGGTGACTTGATGGTCACTCATAATGTCACAAGTCCAAATCAACATAATGGCCATTAACTACAAAACCAGTCAAAATTCATGACATGTTAGGTTGACAATAAAAAAATAGCTATTAGCAAGTTTATGTTCTGCTGAAATATCAAATGAAAATTTGAAATGAAAGAATGTAACTTAGCCATGTGTTGCTTTGGACAATCAACATATTGTTCATGTCCATGAACTGCATGATGCACACGTGTCTGTCTCCACGAAGGGCCCACACCCCAAAAGCAGGAGATCGGCAAAGTCTTTAGCTTGAATGACGTTTGAAGCAGCCCTGAGAGTTTTGCTTCGAGGCTGACAGTAGCTGTTTTAAACAAAATCACAGAAGGAGGCAGCAGTAAGTACCAAACCAAAACCAAATGCTGTATGAGGAAACAACTGCAAAGCGGTGTACGGAAACTCCATAGAGTTACAAAAACATGATACAAGAAAAAAAAAATCAGTAAACAGAAAACCAAGGCCACAGAGGCTCTGAATATATACAAACTGTCGAACATATACAGAGAGGTGAACATACAGAGATAGACAAGCAACCGAAAAATTAACGATTTATGAAAATAAACAATGAAATCCTTTTTTCAAGGGTCCAAACCATTTGTGTACAAACTGTTCGGCATTTCTGTGGATTTATATTTTACAAGATCTGTAGGACTATTAATTCCTGACCTTCTACTCCATGTTTCCAGGCAGTTGGAAAGGTTATTCTTTTCTTCTAATTAGCAGTGTACAAAAAAAGTGCTAGGGAAGAAACACTGAACCAGGGTATAATCTGAAAGTCCTAAATACATTTAGATTAGGTTTGTTAACTGGTGGCGTCCTGCTGATTTGTCCCCATGTTTGGCTTAGCACTCGTCAGCTTCTTTTCACGAATCATTTGTCTGCTCTTTATCTCCATATGTTCCACACCTCTGTCTCCATTCTGTGTTTTGTATGTAGTTTGATTCTTTCTGGCCTTGCTTTTTTGCTCACTGGGTTTTCTTTTTCTGTCAAGTCCTTGTAGCTGTATGGATGCATCTTACATGTTTTTCCAACAGGTGTTTTATACATGGATACAAGGGAATACGGGATGACCACTTGTATGGCGGATAACTTCTGAGTTACTGGTTATGCACTGTGGTGCATGGAACATGGTGGATGCACCACAACTTCCTGGTGAATGAAAAACATGGGTTGAGGAAGGATCCTGCCACCGCAAGGGCATTCTTTCTCCTTTTGTATGCTTTCCGTTTATCCTCCATTACCATTTGAAAAGGGCTGCTCTGGTATAACTTCAACGGGCTTCTTCTTTAAGGAAACAACAAGTAATTTTAGCAGTTTTCTTCCTGTTGCAAGAAAGTCTTTGAAAACTGTGGAGTTTTTGAAAGCAATTCACAACTCAGAACTTATTCTACGCAAAATTCGCATATGGGTGTTTTGCGCAGAATGTCACATTTTCTGTGTGGAAAATATTTCTACACAAAAGCATTGTTTCCTGCACAGAAAATGCTCTTTCCTGTACAGAAAATATTGTTTTCCTTGAAAATCAGCCACATGCAGATTTTGTGGAGAATAAGTGCTAAGATTCTTGTCAATCCAGGATTCTTTTCGTCAAAGGCAGGCTTTCCAACCGTTGTTTGATATATTTTCAAATATTATTTCCACCTCTAACCATCAAGCACCCTGTTATCCCTGGAGATACATCCAGTGAAATCTACATGAGAGTTTTCTAACTAGAATAATGGACTTTTTTTTTTAATGAAACAATATTCTTTTGCACTCTAAGGAGCTTGCAACCTTCCTTGTTCAACTGATGTAAAAAGATAATTAAAATAACAATAATAACTTACTTGAATCAAATATTATTGTTGTTGTACAATTAAACATCAAAATGCAAAACATGGCAATAGTTTTGCCATGGCAAATGCAAACAAAATCCCATCAACTGTATCGATCTTTTGGATTATTAATGCAGCTCTTAAATTTTTTCCGGTTATTTTTGATTGAATTGTTCTTTATTGTAGAGTTGTTGTTTTTTTTTAAAAAAATTCCTTTTCCCATTTTTTTTCCTTTTGGGTGTGCGTTTCTGTCGTTTAATGGAGCGGTAAATAAGAATTTCTGATAATGAGCCCAAGCATCTGTCACAACAACCTGGCGCTGGTTATTAACATTTCCATTAACGGCAGGGTGGGCGGCGATAATACAGAAACAGCGCAGTTAGAACAAAATAAATAGTTGGTGTCAGGCTGAGTGGGTGTTAATTACTATTTTATTTTATAACCCTAGAGAGGAAGAGAGTGAAAAGATATAAATATATAATAATAATGTGGCTCGTGAAGGTCATTGTCTGTAAAGAAGGAGCCTGGAGGAAGACCTGGGCTTTATCTTCTTTGGGTGGCAAACATTTTATAGCTTCCATTTGTAGTCTGTTAAATGGGCATAGAGCAACAAGACTGTGCTTTCAAGCACCGCGGGCAGAGGTTGTTACGATACCATCTGCAGGCAAGAAAGGAGGCACATGGCATCCTTTATGCTCTGTTTTAGCTCCCCCTGTAAAAATTGGCTACCCTGAGTCAGAAGATAAAGTAAGCTGAGACTGTTTCAGAGTGTCAACTGTGGTCATTCATCCAGTGACAAATACTGACTGTGATACGCAGGGCAGCCCCTCTTTCAAAAGGCAAATTGATCCTCTGTTAAGGAACTGCTCTGCACTTGCACTCTTAGGCCTTTTCCACACGGCGTCATTAAAACGTAGTGACTACAGGTTGTATTCGTTTCAGGGGCTGTGGTTCCACGCAATGCCATAGCCATCCAGTAGCTATCCCGTCTAAAAGCGTAGCTAGGATACATTATTTGAACTATGGAAAAAAATCTGTCTTGTGCCGCCTCATTTGCATACATCCCGTTTGCTGCCTCAATGCGGAAACGTTAAAGCGCTTTATTGTGCATTAAGAAAAGGGGGGCAGCAGGAGGCCAATCAAGAGTGGTGGGTCGAAGGCAGGCAAGGGGAGTGGACAAGGACGCTCTAATGTGGAAGAGACACTCCGCTTATATTCGCAGTAAGGAGAACGCACCACTGCTGCTGTGTTTCAAGAGAATCTGCCTTAGCCTAAGAGACCTTTCATGGTTATCCCTGAGTGATATTGCATCTAACTCAGGACTAGAATGTGTTTCTCTCTAATACACATGTCAGAAGATTAGGAATGGATGAATTGACATCTCCTGGGCAAACCAAAGTTGAAGTATTTGGTCTGGAGCTATTGCAGCTTCTGGCAAAGATGTCTGATCTGAGCAAGAGAACATTACATGTGCTCCTTCCCACCTGGTGCACGTAGGCTAAAACTGCATGTCTGAGTTAGATCAGGCAGGCAGGCAGGGTGGTGCCACCTCACTTACAAACATATGTATTGGGGGGGCGAGGGGAGTGGACATGGTTGCCCAGAGCTGACACACAATAAAAAAAAAATCCAGTCCAGTGAAAAATCTCCTTCCACTCCTTATCCTTATCCCTGATTGTTGACTCCAGTGCTAGTTCATAAAAGAAAGTTTGACTACTCCTCTTGAAAGCATTTGACAGACCTCTGGAGAAGAGAGTTCCTTAATCTGGTGAGAACAGCTCTCTACATGACATGTCCTTGAATGAATTCGTCTTGAATTAATTGCTGCCTGGTTCTCAAATAATTCTGTGGGCACTTTCAGGAATAAAGTATCATTTTGTTTTCAAAACCGCTTACTTGGAGCAGCAGAGAGAGCCTCGTGCTGTGCCCAGCAGGCTTGGGAGCTGCCTTTCCTTTTGAAGAGAGAGGTCTCTGCTCCCTTTAACTTCAATCCAGACAGTGAAAAGAAGCAATAGTGGGGGAGAAAGGGGAGAAGTGGGAGTCCCTTAAAAGAAGTTTCAAAAGACTCCGCAAATGGCAGCAGCCACTTCTGAGAAATCCAGTTTGTGTGCTTGCATCAATCCTTGTCTCCACATTATGGCTGTTCGTGATGAAGGCTCTTACGTTCACTTCCCATTCTCTCTCCCCACCTCTCTTTCTTGTTCTTCTCCAGCACCAGCAATGCCCCCTCAAAATATCCAGATAAATGCTCTCTCTGCAAGCCAGCTAGAAGTCACCTGGGACCCTCCTCCTGTGGACAGCCAGAACGGGAACATACAAGGTTATAAGGCAAGTGTGCGCATGACTCATTAGTGTTTTGATCTTTCTTCCCTTAGCCAAACCTTGGAACAGAAACAGTGGCCAGCTGCCTTCTTAGCTGGGAAAAACTTTACATGTGATATTATATAGGTGCAAGAGATATATTGCATGTACATGTGTGAGGGCTATGAATGGGCTTGCTTTGCTACCTGTCAGTGCCTGGGATTTCAGTTCATGTGCATACTATGGCCTAAATCCTACTGTTAGTCTTGACTTCAGTAGAACCATTGAAGCAGTTGGATTTACCTATGTGTTGGTTTTTCATTCAATAATTGAATCAACGAGTCTCCTCTTGTTGGTACTAACCAACAGGATTCCAGCCCCTGAAACAGATAGTGGAGGGATTTTCCTACATGATGGAGTATGCTTGGATTTCCTTACCCTCATGAATCCTGTTGCCTGAGAAATAGGACCATAAGACTAATTCTGCTGAATTACACAAGAAGATCCATCCTGGATCCCACAGTGGATGATTACTAGATATTTCTGTAAATACTGCTACCAGGACAAGAGGGCAGGAATCCTCCTCTGAAGTCATTGATCCCAGACTGATATTCAATGGAATGCCACCTCTAAATCTGGAAGTGAAGTGGCTTTGAGAGGGAGGAGTGTGAGTGGTGAGCAGGGCTAGAATCTTTCTAAACAGTGGGTTGGCTGAGAGGGAGAACAGAGTAGAGATCAAAGGGTGGTGGGAAGAGCAGTTCCGATGATGATGATGATGATGATGATGATGATGATGATGATGATAATGATGATGGTGATGATGATAGGGATTGTTTCCTTTCCATATTGATGTTCAGTGTCATCAGAACATCCTTTTGACTTTTGGTCAGACTTGCTAAGTGAGACTACTTTGATTGAATTGTGGATCATGTAGACCCAACATGCAAAAAGATAGTTGCAATTTCTAGTCCTTGTGAACCTTTGTTTATTTGATTATGGCATTTATATTCTGCCCTTTAATCACACTGGACCCACAAGGCAGCCGGTGATAACTTAAAACCACAGTCCAGCGTTATCCAAATGGAATAAAATTAACATAAATGCAAATTCACAACAACTGACAACCAACGCAATAAGCATGTAATAACCATTAGCAACATAGATTTTGGCAGTGAATTAGCTTGAAGAGCTGTTACAAAAACCAAAGTTTCATCAGGCAAGAGGCAAACTGAGACTTCTTATGGTGTAATCTCTCCCATCTGATTGGAGAACATGAAGCAGGACCTCTGAGGATGATGCATATTGTGTGGGAAGATGGGATCCTAAGTCTGTCTGGGCAGTTTAAAGCTTTAAGGATCAAAAACACCAGCAGGGATCAACTGGAAGTCAACAAGCTTGTCACAAAATTAAACATTTATGCTTTGAATGACTTCTATCTGTAGTCCAAGTGTCATTTCCAAGTACTCTTTAAAGATGGCCCTGGGTAAAAGGTGTTAATAGTAATCTACCCTAGATGGTGCCAGGAGAGTAACTCTGGCCAAGTACTGTTTTGTCCAGGAAGAATGCAGCTGGTGCACCAACATCAGCACCAGCTTGAGAAAAGCACTCCTGACCATTACCACCAGTAGCTGGACAGGATCCAGAATCACGCCCTAGATGAGACTCCGCCAAAGGGTTATTGCAGTCCTATAAGGAAATCTTCAGGACCGTATTGGATCACACACTTACTATAAGCCTTGGAACCTGCCTCTGGTTCATTGCCTGGCACATGCTCTGCCTGTGCATTAGACCCGCAAATAGAGAAAAGCTGAGCCAATGAAAATAATCTGCCATTACGGCTTGGCAGAAATGAGCTACCTGATATATCCATTTGTATATTTTCTCTTTTGTTTGTGCACAGGCTGTTCTAATAGCTTGGCTTGTAACACCAAAGCAGACTCTTGGCTGGGTGTTGAGGTCAGGTTCCTGGCTCACCGAGTATAGGATTGATTAACTGGTATACAATCATTAGTGGGTCTTGCACGGCCAAACTGGGAGTCCTGTTAGAAGAGTAATCAGACTGAGGAGAGTGTGTTTGTATTGTTACCACTGGGCATTGATGTTAAGAGAAAGCTATTAGATTATGAAGCACTGAAAATAGTCCATGGCTTACATAGTCATAAGACTGTGAGAACAATTCTGTTGGATCAAACCAGAGGGACCATCTAGCTCACTGTCCTTTGTCTCACAGTGGATTGACTAGATGTTGTCTGGACACTCACAGGTTAAGGTTGAAAGCAATAACCATCCCCATTCTTTGGGTCATTCAAGCAATTGGTGTGCAGAGTCCTACACTCTCTCTATAGCCAGGGTGACAAACAGGCACCAATAGACTTCTTCTCTATCATCATTTGGCCTCATCCTCCTTTAGAGGCATCCAGCTGTCATCACTACATTCCAAGGGAACAGGTTCCATGAGCTGCTGCTTTGCATGGATGGGTCCTTTCTTTGGTCTGGTCCAAACTCTCTTGCCAATCAGTTTTGTTGGATGACCCCGAGTTGGAGTATTATATGAGAGAGATAAGATCTCCTTTCTATCCACTTTGCATAATTTTATTTGCTCCCTATCCAGATTTCTAATATGAATTATACAGGAAGGAAGAATAAGAGTCTGGAGGGTTTTTTTGAAGCATCAAAGGATCAGTTATTGGAAAGATAAGTGGCAGGAAACAAAGAGATTATGACACTGGGGATGGGGATGAGAGTGAGCTAAACTTGCAAATAAAACAACCTATTTTTTTCTGATTAGGTTTATTACTGGGAGGAGGATAGCCGGAACGACACAGAAAAGGTGAAGGTCCTTTTCCTCCCAGAGACAAGTGTCCGGTTGAAGAACCTGACTAGTTACTCCAAATATTTGGTCTGTATCTCTGCTTTCAATGCAGCAGGAGACGGACCCAGAAGTAGCCCTGGTCAGGGCAGAACACACCAGGCAGGTAAGAATGTTATTTCCATCATCAAAACACAGCTAGGTGTGATGAACTCACTATTGCCCTTCTAACTTTGTCTTTCCCTTCCTGTCTCTGAAGCACAAAACTGCCAGTGTTTCATTTTCTGGGATAACAGAATGATTGGCCACAAATAGGAGGCTGGTGTCACTTAAACCAATGACCCTAAGAGGGAGGGAGGGAGGGAGGGATAGTTACTCAAGGGGAGATGTGCAAGAAAATTCAGCTTGCAAGAACAGCAAATGTGGAAAAGAAGGGCAAGTCTGTGTGTTTCCATGTGTGCACCACTGAGTCTCTGCAAAAGAGCAGTGCAAAGCGTCTTGCCCTGTTGTGCCTTCTTCCAGCTGAGACATAGCAAAATTGTCTTCCCTTTTTTATGTGTTTCCCACTCAGCTTCTTCAATGTTCCATCGTTGGCACAGCAGGCACATGCCCCTTAGTGACCGTGAAGCAGTTTCTTGAGTGAGGGAGAGTGAAGTGAAGAGAGGAGACAGACAGCATGAGAGCTCAGCAGTCATGCAGACGGTGCATGCAGCATAGAGGGGCTTGTGAGACAGAGAGGAAAGGCGTAGGGTAGGACATGGGGGGCATGGATGTGGAATGGGGGGTGCAATGTCCTCATATAAATGTTAAGGGGATCACAGGAGTAAAAAGTTTGAGAGCTGCTGACTTAAACAACACAGAGCCTTCTCCAGAATGCATATGTCTCTACAGGTCTGATTGTTCTAACATGGGAAAGATGTGCATCTTTTGCCATTTTCGCCTCTGTTTCCCCATGTAGCTCCCCAGCTCTGTACAGATCACACAGTGTCTTCTGGTTGAACTTTGCCCATTGGTTGTCATATTCCAGTAGAGACCTTTCTCCATGGAGTTGATTAGATATTTTGTGCAAGTTAAGATTGAATACACTGTGCCTCAGTATCACTGAACAAGAGACTGGGCCAGAGTGAACCAGGCCGTCACAATGTTCTTTCTAATCCCTCCAAATGACTAAAGATGCACTTCTTTGAGTGACATTTGGCCCTCCAAATGTTGTTAGATGGCAATATCCGTCATCCCTAACCAGCAGAGCTAATGGTGAGATATGTTGGACATTGCAATCCAACAACATCTACAGCCCACCCTTTCTGAGGAAGCCTAATGTGGAAGCAAAAAACAATTTGGATTTTCAAATGGAAAACTCTAAATGTTTTGAGGGCACTTGCACTTGGTGAGATGGTGGTGGTGATGATAAAGAAGAAGAAGGAGGAGGAGGAGGAGGAGGTGGTGGTTATGATGATTGGAGCAGACTTCCTTTGGGAAGGAACCCACAAAAGGCAATGCTGCAGCTCAGGAACAGAATTTCTGCTGCAGCCACAGGGCTAGGGAGATATGCCACTTGTCCTCTGAACAATTTTATGGATTGAAGGAAGATTTATGATACTCATGGCCTTAAGCTTTACTCCCACTGCTCAACATGCTCTATGTACCTCTTTCAGCTCCAGGTGCTCCCAACTTCTTGGCTTTCTCCGAAATCACTTGCTCCACACTCAATGTGTCCTGGGGGGAACCAGCTGCAGCCAACGGCATTCTGCAGGGTTACCGGGTGATCTATGAGCCTTTAGCCCCAGTTCAAGGTAAGACTCCCTGGAAGGATTGCTCTGTCCATGCTGGGAGGAGGAGATGAATCCATCCATAATGTGTATTTGACCTCTCTGTATGTCTACCAGTTGTACTCACTCTCTACTGTGTCAACACGCACCAATAGGTTATGGGGACATTTTTGGACAACCTGTTCTGAGAGGCTGATAACAGAAAAATAGTGCCTCCCTATGCATTCCCAGTACAAAACCAGTTTGTTGTTGTTGTTGTTGTTGTCATTGTTGTTGTGTGGCATGGAGAGCCATTGTGCTGCAAGCCAGCTAAAAGCTTGCTAAGACTAGTATGTTTGCATTCTGCAAATTCATTGTTTGACAGCAATTTTGGGAGGAATATCCCTTCCAAGAGCGCAATTACCAATAAAACTGAATCTTCTAACCTGAAATTCAGGCAGTTACCTCTATTTTTACTGTCCACCAACACTCCATATATGTTTTATCCATTTTGAGAATATTTTTTTGCCCTTGGAAAACATGGTATAAAAATATTAAATATACATTGTATAAATGACTCCAAACATTTCTTGAGGAGACCGCTTGCATTTGTACACCAAAGAAGGGCAAAGTGCAGTCCTCCAGGCCTTGTTGGACTGCAACTCCCACCAGCCGTAGCCAATACAACCAATGCTGAATGATGCTGGAGTTGCAATTCAACACCAGTTCAACTTTACTTGCTCCTGCCCTACACTCCTACTGTATAATAATTCTAACATTAGCTATTTCAACCACATTGTTCCCCAGCAAATGACTTGATGATCCCAATCTGTATTTCAGCCACATTCAGGGTTTCTTCACTCTCCGACAGCATTTTAAATCCAGACCTGGCTTTAATCTTTCCCCCATTGACTGGGAGCCTAAATAGTGTGATTAATTTTCTAAAATAACAGCCAAGAAAGAATTGAAAATCTGTCTGCAAATGAATATAAAATCATTCTAAAGCTAAATTTGAAAAAGATTGGAAGGCTTTGCCATGCAGGTTATTTAATGTTTATTTTATATTTCTGGAGGGCTGCAAGGGGTCCAGTCAGGGTCTCCGGCTTCAGCTAATTCCTGCTGATTCAAACGAACGAGGGGAGCAATCACTAGTATTGTTGGAGCGCTCTCTCTCTTTCTCTCATATATATATTTTCCATAGAGGATGGCTAAGGGTTGGAGTGAAACTGCCTTTGACTGCCCGCTTGCATTTCCATGGGTTGTGTGCTGGGTGGATAGATGAGGATGAAAGCAGGAGAACACAAAGGCCTTTGCCACTCAGCACAGGCAAAGGGTTCAGCGTGAAGTGCTAGTGCAGCAAAAGTGTATAATTTTAATCAGGAGATGTGAGGAGAGGAGCTGCAACAGGCTGAGATATTTTGGGAGACCTCCCCAGCGTGAGCTGCCCTACCCCACCTACAGCGTATTAATCTTTTACAAGGGCATAATGCGGGGGTCAAGCATTGTCAACTGGGTCTGGAATGAACTCTTCATTTGAAGAGTATGGATTTTATTTAAGGAGTCTAGATCCAGCCTCATGCTTCGGGATACACATTTAATTATTTATGGGGAGCCAGAGGGGATTCTGCCTCCATCCAAAGACCTGGCTTTTGTGAAATTGACTTGTCTGCGTGACACGTAATGGGACGTCTCTTGCCTTGAGGCATCAGGCTGAGGCCGCGGCTGGAAAGGAAGATCAGTGTTTTAGATGAAAACAGCTCTACTGCTGAAAATGAAAGGGCAGCAAGACAAGGTAGAATTTATGACACCTGGTGCAGAGCTGGAGACCTTGGGCCTTCACCCCCAAGAAAGACAATGTAGTTTAAAGCTCTGGATGGCATTCCTTGTTTGGGGGACTGTGTTCTTCCCAATTTAATCATGAGGGGATGCCATGCTTCATGGTAGGATTATTGGGAAATCCAGCAAGCAGGAGGCAGCAAGTTCAAGCTTTGCTGGGGGATGACTGGAGCTTTGTCCCTTTTGAGGGCTAATG
This sequence comes from Ctenosaura bakeri, assembly GCA_948474755.1. NCBI lineage: Eukaryota > Metazoa > Chordata > Lepidosauria > Squamata > Iguanidae > Ctenosaura > Ctenosaura bakeri. The sequence goes on from CAOLHI010000654.1 coordinate 379,166, forward strand.
GTGCACCTCAAAGCAGGATTGGCTCCTGTACCTGTTTCTGAAAATAGCATTCTTGTAGCTATTACCATATAACAAAGAAGTAGTCCATATTTATAGTCTAGATGTTTATCCATAATGCCTCAGTGCTGTCTAGAGGTCAAAATTGTTTTCAATTTTTGTTGACTCCCAGTGGGCCTTGGGTGGGGCTCCAAGTATGGTGGAAATGCCCCCCACACCCACAGAAGCTGTATTGGGGGACATACTTTGCCAACCCCTAATTAAAAGCATAGAGATACCCTTTCACATGCACCCAATGAAGTTTTTATTTTTAGCTTTTTGGAATGTTTATTCTATAAAATACTCTATTCTGCCATTTTCTGCCACATGCCTGGAATTGCCTCTTCTTTCCAGAGCCTCAAAGTGTCCTTCAAAGAATGAGAATGGCCATGAATTCTTCTCTACTGCTTCTTCTCCCTAGGCGACTTGTACTTGAAGTCCCTGCTGAAAGATTTGGGGATTTTTAGGAACTGCTTTCCTCACCCTAGTAGCTGTAGATGATAAACCAACCCTGCAGCTATTCTTCCTAGCTCACTTGAAACAACAACAGCAGTTCAGAATTTCCATTGTTGGAGGGTTTTCCTTGTCTCCGGATTTATGTCTGAGAAATAAAACGATGCCCCTGGGGATAACGGATGCATCTAATGTAACTTTCCTCTGTTGGGTCTTTTATGCATCAAACAGTGATCTAACTCTCAGAACTAAAATAGCAATTAGAAGGAAAACATGAACAAACTTGCTTTGGAACTTCTTTTTAACCAATAAAGGCTGAGATAAATATCTTTAATATACTTTAGTAATAACATAAAAGGATGGATGAGAGTGTAACAGATATAATGTGCTCAGACAAGTGTAATCCAACTTGTCGTTGCTGAGTTCTAAAGAAATTGCCCAGGAAGGAGACTTGAAAGTTCTCATTCTTTGCAGAGATCAACTTAGGGCTCATCCAGAAGGGGAAAAAAATGTACCTAGAAGTATTGAGAGCTTCTATGTTGTTGTTATTTTGCTTTGACTTTACCTGAATATTCCCATATTTGGATGCAAACTCTTTCATTAAATATCTTGCATTGCCCTCCCTCTCCCCTTCCCTTGGGTTCTTCCTCCTCCCTGTCCCCCCTGTCACATCTAGACTCACACAACATTTCAGAAACTGTTTTTCACCCATTTCCACTGAGGCTTCTTTTTTATTGTTCAAGAGTTATAGTCAAAAGTGCTAAAGTGCTTTAGCAATATGACATTAGCTAAACATTAGGATCGTCATTTTGGGTTGGTGCAAACGTTCCATTTTTCCTCACTTGATCTCTGTTGAATATGGGTCCTGGAAACAATAGCTGTGTTTACTGCTGGTGGCTATTTTTACTAGGTAATACAATGTGATGATACAGACAGTATTGCTGTGCAGTGTTTGCCCTTAAGATACCCTTGCCTGGTATCTGCATTGTTGTCTTTTCAGCTAAGACTTTTCTTTTTTATTAAAAAAATGTTTCATGACTATAGTGCAATTTCAGTTTCTATAACTATTTAAAATTCATCCTTGTGCAGTTGTGTGTATCTCTTTACTATTCATCCTGTTAGATAGGCTGTCTGTCAAAAAGTTTTAATAGCCTTAATAGCGAAACAGAACCTCTGCGTTTAAAGGTGGAATATTTTTATATCATTTCTTCCTTTCTTTCAATTATTAAATTGTTCTGTTCCACACTGCAGCTGAAAAGGTTCCCAGAGTGGCATATGTTAAGATCAATAACTTACAAGCTGGTCTCTACCCTCAGGCTTATAGTCAAAAGAACCAACTATATCTAAAAGTAATTTTAATGGTCTTGTTAATACCAATTTTTTTTGGTGTGTGTCCGAATGCTAATTACTACACCAGGTGGGAGCCATGCTTTAAAAAACCCTGCAATACCTTGCTGGTGTGGGATGATGATGTGGGATGCTGTAACACTGCAGCCCTTGAACTAAAGTTACCAATGTCTTGTCACCCCGTTCTTACACCTAGGCTGAGATGGAGCCTCAGAAGATATGATGTGTAACTTCAGGGTAATGGAGTTACATCAGTGACACAACTATGTTTGGATATGCAGCCATGCTAGTGAATTGTAACAATGGAATACACTACATAACAGAACATGTTGCACAAAGGGACACATTATGCACTGGGACATGTTATGCAAGGGGACACATTAGGCAATCGGAGACATTACACAATGAAACATATTGTGCACCAAGAATATGTTGTGCATCAGGACTTGTTGTGCAATGGGACGCACTGAGCATCATGACAGGTTGCGCATGGCCACAGGCTGGCTCTATTTGTGCAACAGTTCTGATGGTGCAGCCACTACGGCACAATGCAGCTTTACGCTATCCTAAGTCAGTTTGTGATGATGTAATTTCCCAACAGGATGCCAGCCTTGGCATTTAATTTTAAAAATTCCAGTAGGTGGCATTGCTGATTATACCACTGGTGCCACATGAAGTTGGGGCCTGAAAAACGTGATACAGAGAGGAAAAGGGATGAGAAAGGGAAAAGTAACCGTATTTTGTCACTAGGTCTTAATGTTGCAAAGTTTTTATGATGACTGTCTGTAAACAGTCCAGGAAAGGAAGAACCAAAAGGAGTTGATCTCCCAGCCAGACTGATGCAGTGGACCTGCTTTCCTTTTGTCTCACTGCTTTAATTTGTTGGAATGGCCGGTGACGACAGCTGGGGATCTACCGATGAGCTGTAGATTAACCGAACATACTTGTAAGCTTTGTAGGGGCATCCAGCCATCTCCTTGGAAAACCAAATATGAGGCCCCATCTTGGAAAATTATTCTTCTGTTTCCGTTTATACTCATTACTCATAAAAATGGTTAATTCAACAACACCTGTCAATGAAAATGTTAACAACACTGCATGAGAAGAACAGAGATCTGATTTCCTCACCAGGGAATACAAACAAAGAATCATTTTCTCCGAGCTTCTTCGTCTCTACCTAGCTCTTCCTTCCCTGCCTAGGATCCATCCACCGTCTTTGACTGCTGGCAGTGATTTCTCTCAGGCAAAATGAATTAAGCAAAACTTCATCTGATCTGAAACGTTAAAGGATTTTCACCCTCGTGTTGTGCTGTTGTAAATAGAAGAGACACTGGTCAGCAGAGACTTGGCCCAGTGACTTTTTTCTCCAGTGATTTGACAGAATGATTGGCACGGGGGCACCCTGTGGAGACAGGTTGGGCTAGGGAGGAAAGCTGCAATTTGCAACTGACTGTGCTCCCCTCTTTCCACCATCCCAATGCAATTAGTGAGGTTGTCTTCAGCCTCTTGGTAATTTCCCAATTGCACTATAAGAATCCCCTCCCACTTGTCAATACCCACTTATCGAGCTTAAAGTCTAATTATATTAATCTGTGCTGAAAATTGGCCATTATCGCTACTTAAATTCCCACTAATTGTACGAAATACTTCCTTGGCAAATGGCTAGATAATTTTACTGGTAATCTAGACTGGATCAGCACCACTGCTTTCTTCTTTTTAAATTAACTTGTTATTTTATTTTTCATCTGCTTGGGCCCATTCCAGGGGTGAGCAAAGTAGTGACTGTGGACATCAAGGGGAATTGGCAGCGCTGGCTAAAAGTCCGAGACCTCACCAAGGGAATGACCTACTTGTTCCGAGTGCAGGCCAAGACCATCACCTATGGACCTGAACTGCAAGCCAACATCACAGCTGGGCCAGCAGAGGGTAAGCGGAGAGGCTCAGAACTTGCCAAAATGAAATGCAAAACTGTGGAGTCAATTGCATTTGCTCGGCACCCAGCAGCAAACTAAGATATTCCAAATGCATTCTCAAGCCAAGAGAGAATTAGGTCAGAAGTCATTTATTTAGTGGCATTCTCTACAGTCAGTGTCAAATGCCAGGTGTTTCTGCAGCTGAGGCTTTGTCTGTAAACTCATGGTCACAGTTATATACTCATCAGTCCGAGAGAGACAGTTCTCTTTCAAACAGCCACGATAGCCCTACAGAGAAAAAAAAAGTCAAAATGCTGCTGTAAACTAATATATTTATTTAACATTTTAGCTGGTCCTCTTTGATGGTGTTACTCTTTTGTGGCTCTTAGATTCTCTCCAGCCTCCTGGAAAACAAAACTTGAGTTCAATCACCTGTATAAATTGGATCAATTTACCAAATTTATCATATTATACATTATTTCTGCATTACTTTTTTTAAAAGAAAAATATTATTCTAATTGAACTAGATACTTAGAATTCTAATTAGAATTATTCTATTATTCTAATGTATAATTATTCTACTTTGGTTAGTTGTTGGGAGGAGTGTTCTCACTAACGTTCCTTTTCCTGTACCCATTGTGACTTGTCCTAGTGGCTGATAGACGCTGTACACACAATTCCTATCCTAGTTCTAGCTGAAATGTCTAGACAGAACTCTCCTTCCTTTTCTAAGTGAAACTGAGATTCTTGGGAAGCTCTGTTTCACCTGTACCACTTCTATTAATCATCCAGCCCTGCTATAACACAGACAAACAACTCAGCCTCAACCTGTTGAGGGCCAGTTTGGTAATAAGTTTGGGATCAGTTGATTGATTGAAACAAAACTGAAGAAATCAGCCAAGGATATATTTTCTGCAAAGGCAGGAGTTGTGAGCTTCTGACAAGAGCTGCAGCTGAAGCATGAGTGCCTTCCAGCCTGTTCATTAACATATCTGTTGAACTCAGATGCTTATGAAATGAGGGTTGGCCAGGAAGAGGCTGTAGCTTAGCGGTAAAACAGTGATTTGAATGCAGAAGGCTTGAGGTCCATTCTCCAGTTCAAAGATTTCAGGGAGTTGTGGACGTGGAAAAAATCAGCCAGAGACCCCAGGGAGCCACTGCCAGTCATCGTCAAAGTAGACATGGCATTTTAAGTATGCTGTCCTCTCTCTTATATTTTTAATGTTACTGCAAGAAGAGAAGTGATCTGTACTGGGATTGCAGTGTGGGAATGGCAGGAGGTTGATCCTGCTCTCTCCTACCTTGAAAATCACCACAAGATAGCATCAAAGATGCTGTTTACCCCCAAAGTGTGGGTGAACCTCGCCTCCCCCACACTGAAGCCTTGGTTGAGATTTCTTCCCATGTAGCTGCTATTCCCCATGTGATAGGGAACAGGCATGACAGTGTGTTTTATGTCGCATCTAGTTTGGCTCTCACAGTAGATGATAACTGGTCTACAGTCAAGACAACTTCTGATCAACCTGCTGGCAGCAGCTGGGGGTTTGAAACCAAACAAGCGGCTGCGTCTATCGGGGATACATGGGCGTGGATCCTGACACCAGCCCTGCACAAGGCATGTGGCTGGCTTTCCCCTGTGAAGGCTGGCTGTCTCAAGCAAGGAAACCTTTCCTGCACTCCAGATTTGAAGGAGGATGTGGAGGGGAGAATCGACATTCTGAGTGTATATTACTAGCTGGTTTTTCTAAAGTATCCTTTGAAGTAGCAAGACCCCTCTGGCATGTTGCACCTTCTGTGGCTTAATCTGTTAAAAATGAGGGGCGGTGCCACTTTTTCTAAAGGACGCAGCACTTTGCCGGGGGCTTGCTGGTTTTTGCTCTCTTGTTTCTGAAGTGATTAGAGAGCATGGTATGAATAATGGCTGCTGTGTTACTCACTTCACCTTGGCTTTTTTGGTTTCCTTCCTGCAGGATCTCCTGGTTCCCCTCAGCACGTTCTGGTTTCAAAAACAGCCTCTGGACTAACTTTGTACTGGACCGAGGGAATCTCAGGAGATAAGCCCACCACCGGCTACATCATAGAAACCAGACCTTCAGGTAACCCATTGCCTGGGGGGGAAATATAAGCTGACCTAGAAAATCTAGCCATAGATTCTACAGAACAAGGATAAGAAATAGAAATATCTGGCATGGGCGGGGAGGAAGGAATTTCATTTTGCCTTGACCCATTTTAAAAAGAAGGGGATGTGGATGCTTTCTTCTTTTGTTTATGCCTGCTGACTCCATTCTGATGAGCCGGCCTCTTGTACGGGGTGTGACACCTCAGAGGGGCTTCTCTCTTGAATTTCCTGTTGATTACTCATCTGAGTCTAATACACTCTAGCTTGGTGGAACTGGACCACTGAGGGCTGTACTCCCTCAAAGATGTCCACTCTTCAATGCTGTCACCATTTTCTGAGCCATAGCCATTGGTATGCCATGTGTTGGCTTCTTAGGAGAGAGTTGAAACAGTCCCTCCAAGGAGGCTTTCAGCTGTATTAGCACAGCTTTGTGCAGCCTGACCCCACTGCACTGGATCTGCAAACAATTGTGGGGCACAGGGGAAAGCCCCTTGCTGCTTCCACTTGCTGGGCATAACAACAGAGTTGTTTAATTCCTCCACAAATTATTTTAATCCTATTCAAGTCATGGTGATAAATGAACGAGGCCATTTGTGTGCTAGGATGCCTATTCTCTGTTTGGGTGGAATCTGCAGAGAGCGTGAAATGTGATCCAGACAAAGGGGAGGATGGTAATTGGAACGCCGGCTTATTTCACGCACCCTTCGGCTTCATTGAAACACTCTGTATCTTGCTTGGCTTTATTTCACCTCCGCAACAGAGAGTGCTTCTCTCTGGATTCAGAGCTTTGCTCAGAGATGGATGCTGTTTCCCCAAGTCATTGTTTTCATCCACTGCTGGAAATGATACAATAGCATCTTTCTGTTGCATAGGAATACTCTGGTGTTCCTGACCTTATGGAAGGCTGGTGGCTGGTTGAGAGCTAGCAGGGTACAGTGGTTTGAGCATTGAACTACAACTCTAGAGACCCAACATAGAAACCCACTGGGTGACCTTGGGCAAGTCATACTTTCTCAGCCTCAGAGGAAGTCAAAGGCAAACCTGCTCTGAACAAATCTTGCCAAGAAAACCCTGTGATATGTTCACCTTAGGATCTCCATAAGACGGAAATGACCTGAAAGCACACAACAACAAACTGTTTGGTTAATACTTGGATAGAGACTATCAATAAATACCAGAGCTGTAGGCTGTGTTTCAGGGGAAGGAATGGGCAAAACCGTATGGGGTTGCTATAAGTTGACTGGCAACTTGAAAGCTCACACGGTTGCTGACCCCAAGCAACCGACTTCCCATAAGACACTTAAGCCACAACGGAGTGGGGAGGATTGCTGTCTGCATTTAAACACTGCAAGCTTTCTTAACAAGCAAATGAAAAGTGTTAACACTTTGTCAATATTTAAACAACTTACCATTACCTTAGGGTTTTTGCATCTCAGCTGTCATCTATTATAGGCCTCATTACCCTTAACATTAAATGCTGCATTCTCTCTCACTTCCCTTCTCTTCCGTATTGCTGTTGTAGCTCTCAGCCAAGGAATTAAAAATGACACAGTGAAATAATGCATTGTTGGCCAGTACCTGCATGGCCTCCGACTGACAAACATTCAGGGCATCCCTCAGTGTTACAGGGACTCTTCTCTTTACTATTTTAAATAGGTTTAAGCTGGACCTGTTTATTTGTTTAGAACGTGAGTTTACCCAATCCCAGAGACCCTGGCTGGTCCACAAGATATTTTAAAAGACGTAATATTTTAAAAGACGTAAAAGAGTGAGGTTAACAGATTTAAAACCAAACTAATTGCTAATGGCCCCATCAACATCACTTTCTGCTACCAGTCACTTGCAGCTCAAACAATCCTTAAAATCAGGATGAAAAACCATCCCACTCCCAGCCAGATCCAACCCTCTGGGGAATTCCAGCTGCCCCATCTCCATTTACTAATCATGTTGAAACAACTCTTGCATATGCAAGATCAGAATAACAAGGAGCTGTATATTGCTACCAAATAGCCAGCTGTTAATGATGCCAGTCTCCAGCTGCAAACCAGAAGTAGGAGGGATATGTTAAAGAATCAATGACTGTATCAATAGGACTTAGTGGCAACAATTCACCTTGGGACCAGGTATGGAAACATAGGCTTTTATTCCATCCTCAGAGTGGAACAACAAATGAGGGCGATTTTTTTTTCAGGATATGGAGGCAATAAATAAACCAGGCAAAACTTAAAGATATTGCCTGGAAATCACAACCCCAGTTGCAACCTAGAGGTATGCATTTGTGGTCAATTTGTATTCATGATGCCTATATAGTGTAGGGAATATGTAGGGACTGTAAAATCCCCTAATCCTGACTTACTGGTCATTAGCCATAGCGAGCGATGGGGATCTGCTCTGCTGTCAATTGGGGTGCAGCAGACTGATGTTTCCACACACTCTGGCACCATTCTCTGGTGCAAGGAGGAATTGTGGCTGGGATCCTGCTTCTGATTGTCACACTGGAGTCCATCTGCTGCGCCCCAACTGACAGAAGAAGAGACCTCTGTCGCTTGCAGTAGCTGCTGCCCAGTAAGGCATGATTAGAAGGAGGAGTCAGGCCACGAGACACTTAGTTTAATATATAATGTAATTTAATGGCAATCTCAAGCTTTAAATAAAACTGTCTACCAAAGTGAGTCCCGCACAGCAACTCACATCTCTGATCAGCCATTGAGAGCCCAGAGAAACAATAGCAAAAGTGCCTTAAGCCACCGATGTGCAGCACCTCGGTATTTCTTCTGATCTGCATCAATCTGTCTCATGGCAATTCTACAGGGACTTTTATAAACAGAATCTCCCCAGACTATGTGTGCACTCTTGCACTCCCTGTGGATAACACCTGCTGTCTTCTGGTCACGTGCTTCTGATTATTGGCCCCTGTGGACCTAATGTGTACATCTAAACCAACTAATAATGTTTATTCTGATAGTTGATTTATGCCTGACAGATTATGGATGCATCCTAACAGCTGGGCAGTACAGGTTCCTCCCTACACTCCCAGGCTGCGCTGAGCATGTGGTGATGATAAACATAGTCAGATGCCACTGTTAGACAAATTTAAAATTGCTAAAGGCCAAAAGCTAGCACCAACTGAAGCTGCAGAGGTCGTTGGGAGAAATGCACTGAGGAAGTTAGCATAACAGGCCAGGAAGATTAGCATAATGGAACAATTTGCACATGTCATCCTAATCCTTCCCATATGGAGTTCTTCCATCTCCCCCCTCACCAGCTACACAGGGTGGCCCTCCCATCTAGCCATTAGGAAAGTCTGCAAGATGAACGAAGTTCCATTGTTGTGAAGCAGCAACCAAGCCAGCCGCCCGATGAGCTCCCAAGTGGGCTTACTCACATGATGCTACGGAAGGCTGCTTCACACGTTACCAATTCCCTGTACAGACAGAATGTGTGAATTGATGTAAAGTTATAACACGATCCTACATGCCAGTTTCTCACAGTGTATGATTTGTACTTCATCATGGAGCTTGCTTGTCAGCTGTTTTACCTGGCTGACTGGCAAAAAAAGAACCTATATATATATATTTAAAAAAAACAGGCTGTCTTCAAAGTGAATCTCACAACTTCTGTGCACTGAACTCTGAAAACCTGAATAATGTTTTGAGGGCGAAATCTGCAACAGTAAAAACAAATCACTCTGTGATGTCCAAATGTCAAATGAAATTTTCTGGGTTGCTGAGAAATTCTATAAAAATAATACTTCAAAAATTACTGGATGTTACTGGCTCACTTGGCTTGGTCAGTAATATTTCTTCCTTGTACTTCCGTGATAGACTCCAAGACCCTTGGGAACATAACCTAAACCAATCAGGATCTGAGACAGCTCCTGAAACAGCAGAAGGATTTTCTGTAAGGTAGCCAGGCAACAACTAAGGGTTCTGATAACAAGTCTTGCAGTGCCCGTGTTTTATCAATGGAGGCCCTGATCCTGAAAAAGCTTGCAGACATGGAAAGCTGCCTTGTACCAGGCCACGATATTTGTCCATCTAGCCCAGTGTTCTGCTCTGACTGGGAGCGGCTTTCTGGCAGATGGTTTTCCCATCATTGCTACCTTATTAACAGGAAATGCCAGGAAATAAAACTGAAACCTCCTTCACAAAGAGCCTGCTCTTTGCCCTCAAGCAATCGTATCCTCAGATAAGGAGAAGAGCTTGGTGAAAGAAGGTTTCACGTTGTTAATGGAGGATGGCTTTGCAAGCTTCCAAGGCATAATGTCTCTTCAGCTCGCCTTCCACTCTCTTGAGTCGCATTTTTTTATCGCTTCTCTTTATCCCGTCTTGATTGGGGACACAACCCAGCCAAAGCCGGTCAATTCAAAGTGAAGTCTGTGTGGCTGCATGGGTGGCCCCTGCCGCGGGGGCTGCTTCTTTTCCCCCTTTTCCCTTCCCCTGGATGGCAGGCGGCTCTTCGACAGTTTGTCAGCCTTCGCTTCGCCGTGCGTCCTCGTCCTTTTGTTAGTCTGAGCCGCAACCTCAACCTTTTCTCCTTAAAAATAAATTAACATTTTAATTTGGTTCTTGTTGGGCCCCGCTCGCTGGGGAGAAGCCTTTGAATGGTTCGCTGCCTGTCTTGACTGGCATGTGATTAAGGGCCAAGTTTTATAGCAAGGCTCCGTCCCCCGCCTCCAGCTGTGCAGGGCAGAGAATTGCTGGTGAGAGCAGGGAGATGTCTAAATGGCAGGCGTCCTTCCAGGCCTGTTCGGCTCTTAACGTGGCCGGCATTTGTTAGTGGCCTCCACGCCATCAGGTCTTGGAGCCTCCGTTGGTTGACTGACAGTTTGATTCAGCCCAGAGCACTTGATTAATTGTCCATGAAATCGCACTCTCGTGCTGGTGTGGCGTCTGTTCCAACACCTGCAGCTTGCCTCGGCAGCTCGTGCCCTCGAAAGCGGGGGATGCAAATGCCGAACGCTCAAGAGTACTTAGCCATGAGAGAGATAACCCCAGGTAGAAACCAGTGAAGTGTAGTGGTTTGAGCACTGGGCTATGATCCTGGAGGCCATGGAAACCCACTGGGTGACCTTGGGCGCATCATGCACGCTCAGCCCCTGAAAACAGCATGATAAGTTCACTCAGGGTCACTGTAAGTCGGAAATGACTTTGAGGCACACACAGAAACCACAAAGAGCCACTGCAATCTTCTGCAGTGATGCCTGTTCACACTCCAGCATCCGAGAGGTTAAGCTGAGAGCGGTTTGGCAAAGATAAAACTTCGTACCACCACTGTAATTGCCTTACAGGCAGTAACAACAGGGCAATAGGCAGTGACACATTAATCATAACAGGCATGTTTTCTTTTATTCCCCCCCCCTTATTTTGTTAGGAAATTGCTTCCCCTTTAGAGCTGATGTCTTCCCCTTCTTTTCCAAATACTTGCACCCAACAAAGGCAGTAGAAATGGAAGAGAAGGGACAGATGTGTCCAAAGGAAAAAAAGCAGATTGAAAGCAATCCTCTTGGAACCCCAGAACCAGCTGGGCTGCATCTCACAGTACATTAACCAAGAATTAACAGGGAGGAACTGTGCTTGTTTAGGGGTGTGTGATTTAGCATCAGCAAACTTTCTCTCTCCTTCTCTCTCCCTGCACTAATATTAAGCATTGCTGTCTTTGCTGTTGAGAGCCAATATGGTATGAGGTTTGAGTGTTTGCTTTTGGGAGATAGGGTTCGAATCCCTGTTTGGCCACGGAAACTTGCTGATTTTGGACAAGTCATACACTTTCTGCCCCAGAGCAAAGCAATGGTAACTCCCCTCAAACAAATCTTGCAAAGAAAACCCCATCATCGGTTCTTCTTAGGGTTGCCATATGTGGGAAGTGGCATGAAGGAATACAGCAAAAACAAACTATTGTTATTAGTGTGAGTGTTGGTATTTTATTACCATTGTTATTGCATGCAAAGTGTCCTTTGTCAAGATTTGGACAAAAGGAAGACCTGTCCTCTGTTCACTGAAGTGGGATCTCTGTGAGCCTCCCTCCCTCGATTCTGTTAATGAAATCCCCTTCTCCAGATGCAGTTTCTGACATTTTTTTAAGCAAACACTTTGGAGGAGGGATGTAACGTTTTGGAGGAGGGAAGTAAATGCTTTCAATTATGGGAGCTAATTATTTTATAATTAGAGTGTTCTCTGTGAGCACCAAAAAGAAAACTGGAGTACCTCCCCTAGAAATCAGTAGAATTAAGGGTCACTTGCTACAAATCCTAGATGTGCAAATTATCCATGGAATGAGTTATGGGAGAAGAGATTACCTAAAATTGTGTGTGTGTGCACACGCACATGGGCAAAACAAAGAATCTAAATAATACATGCAGGGAATAGAATCTGAATCATAGAGGAAAGGATCTTAGGCTATTTCTGCACTACACTGTTTATAGTGCTATCATTCCACTTTCAACATCCTGTGGAATTCTGGGGTTTGTAGTTTCCTGAGGCCAAAGATGCCCCTCCCTAAACTGCAAACCTCAGGATTCCATAGGATGTTGAAAGTGGAATAACAGCATTGTAACAGTGTAGTGTGGAAATGGCCCTACCTAGTCAGATCACACTTTAAATGTTCCTCTAAATGACAACTTTAAATTGTTTCCAGACTGATCTGAAAAGAGTAGAGACTTCAGATCAAGAGTGAGTCCAGCTGGCAATAGAGCTGATAAATCTTCCCAGGCAATTGAACTGGTTCTCCTGCAATGGGCGAGCGACTATTGCTAACCACGGTGAAAAGGCCAAGCTTTGCAACACCACCAGTCTCTATCTGCTTTACTAATGGGATCTGCCAATGGAATTTTGTCTTTATGGAGGACTACAGTGCTGAAAGGGGACGCTAATACACAGATAGACCCTAAATTGAAATTCTCCTCAGTATTACTAAGTCAGACAGCTCCATCTATTACAAGGATGTTGTACAGAATAAAATGAAGCCTTTATTTGTTTTTACGTACTCTGAGCTATATTCGCCGTTGTATATTTACCCTCTGTCTCTTTCGAGTAAATAAAACTCTAGGATTTCCTTATTACATTGTAAAATTATTTTTAAGACAGTATTATTTTCCTACCCCTTATAGAAATATACCCTCAAACAATAAATGGTTGTTCCGCAGAATGATTATCCATGTTGGCAAATAATCCTCTGCTCTGGATTTTTAATAGATGAATTACCTGCTTTCTAATTATCCCGTATTTTTAAAATATGGCCAAAGTGGTAACACATTCAGCCAATGAAGCCTTTCCACCTGGGGCCTGCCAACTCCCTTGATCGGCAAATAGGCGCTGGGGGGCTTGTCATTCATTGTAACTGGCACAAAGCTTACAGAAACTAATAGAATGCTCTGCTGAAATTTACTGACAGCAAACCTTAAGGGAGCATGGATCAAAAGGCACACTTTCAGCGGGTGCAAGATCCCTGCCTCAGGGGACCCACAGTAAATAACTGCCTGGCATAAGTAAGGGGACAAGGGGGAACAAAGTGTTCCACGCCACCAGAGGTCCATTCACATGACAGAATTACAGCATTATTATTCCTCTTTAACTGCCACTCTCCAAAGCCTTTGATTCCGATATCAAACAGTTTTTATGATCAAGAAGTTCTTCCTAATGTTTAGGTGGAATCTCTTTTCCAATCACCAGTTCATTCTAACTGGAGACACCAGTGGGTGAATCTGAGGATCTTCTGCGTATGAAGCATGTTCTCTGCCATGAGGCTCAGGTTCCTCTCCAGATAGGAAGGCCCATCACTAGTGCCTTCCAGCATGGAGCTGTATCTTCAGAGGGCCAACCCCCTATGGAGTACCAACTGTGGCTGCCCAGTGTTGCACATCTTGATCTGTCTTAATTCTTCTCGTAGACCTGAGTTCTGATGTGGCCTAAAAGACACTTGATAAGCACTCATGCAGTGTTTATGTGAAAGGATCAGGGAATGCTCACCTGATGCCTTTTTCTTGCTGCTTTTGTAGATGAAGGACTGTGGGACTTGTTTGTGAAGGACATCCCCCGTGGCGCCACCTCCTACACAATCAGCCTGGACAAGCTGAAACCTGGGGTGAGCTATGAATTCCGAGTGGTAGCCGTGAATGAATTTGGATACGGAGAACCCAGCGCTCCTTCTGTAGCAGTGTCAGGTTGGTTAACTGCAATTAAGCACTTCCCTGGAGACTTTGGTAGACTGCTCATAGGTGAAAGGTTAAGAACATGTACAGACTTGTCTCACTGCTGGGGAATATAGGAGACAGCCATCAAGGGGTTCTTTAAAGTGATTGAATTGGAGGCCAAATGGGAAACCTGTTTTGCTTTTGTTGCTCTTTTAAATCAGGTGGAGAAGACAAGACATACTGCAGTGGGACAGTCATCTGTGTATATTTGTTTGTTGACAAGCATGCAAGTCATTGTATATACACACATGATTACTCACTGTGTGTAGCTCTCTGTATATGCATGTGCATTCACAAAACACACAGGGTTAAAAGGCAGATTCACAGGCCCACGTTGCTCAGGGTCAGGTATCTTCTCCTTGTAGTTCAGAGTGCACCATTCTTATGGCAACCGAATTAGTTCTGGGAAGATACGCCAGTGTCAAGCTGCTCTTGTCCATATAAACTGTGAAACTGGCACCTCTCCTAGCTTCTGACTGCTGTCTCCTGTCTGTGTACCATCCCAGCCCTCTTATTATAGTACTACTACAAATGGCACCATTTGGTTTCTTCCCACAGCTCCCCGGAATAATTATTTTCTCCACCTCATTCTGATCCTCAATCTGTGGCATTTTTTTTAAATCCCCAGGATATACAAGGACCTCACTCCATGGTTAATTTCCTTGTAAAAACTTCCTGGCTACCTTTTCTCTAGACCCTTATTCTTCTGTCTCCTGTAGCTTAGTGTGAAAGATGGGTTTGATGGGCTTTATATGATCTGCAGTGGGGCTTTGCATTGGAAAAATGGAGCCTGGGTGGTCCACAGCCTGTCCAGAAATAGGATGGTATCTACCCAAAATTAGCAGAAGACAGAAGGGAATGCCACTGGAAGCAGGAAACGAAAAAGGACCTCCAAGCCCGAGGTTACCCATTCAAATGCTACATGAGAACAACCATTTCCTTTAATATTTTTACTGTGTTTTACAAAACAAAGCACAGGTCCTTGAGGCATGATGCAAGAAGAATTGTGGAAAAAAAATAACACAGTGTTCAAATTTCTCTCCTTGTGCTTGCTGAGAGCCTCCCTCTGACTTGCTTCAGGGAGTCATTTCTCAGATCATTTTTGCTGCTTCAGCAAGAGAGGGAGGTAGGAGGGCAAAAATCATTTTTTTCCAAAAAAAGAAAAAAAGAAGAAGTCTTCATGGTTCAAAAGTTTTGTACCTGAGGGAGGAATTCAAACCATTTTGCAGGTCTGACAATGCTTGCCTTTAAACAAAATAGGGGGGGAAGTTCTTTGCTCACGTTGTGAGACACTCAAGCACAGTTTATCAGAAACATAATCAGAAGTAGAAATTAAAATACCCTCACTTTCACAGTTATATCCATTTCCTGCTCTGTACCTACATAGCTTACTCTCTGGTCACTAAGAATAGCAGGGGGCAGCTCCAACTTGAGAAGTAGGCACTTGCATTTCCTCCTCCGCCATCTGGGAAAGGGTGAGGGGGTGCCAGGGTAGCAGTTCCTTCAGCTTCTGCCAATTTTGATATATTGCAAAGAGACACTTTGCAGCAACTCCTGTAACAACATTTGCATATTTTCCAACTGTCCTAATTTAACAGAGATGGTCCTGATTAATCCTCTGTCATCCCACTTTTTTGGCTGCTTTTAAAATACCCTAGTTTCTCTCTCCATCTCCCATTTTCCCCCTTTGTCCTTAGCTTTCTTCAATTGCTGCAAACTGAGCTCAAAGGGCAAAGATAGTTTCCATTCAATGAACAAAGTATGTGAGAGGAAAAGAGGAGGTAAAATCTTGCCATTCCCAGTAGGCCCAGGCAAAAGCAAACTGCTGCAGCCGGTCCACTTTGTGTGTTCTCCCTCATTAATAATATTTGCCATCTTGACCAGATTCTGATGTTGCTTGGCCACAGGTGTCCTGGTTTTCATCTCTGAGATGCCAAGGGAGCATGCAAATTGCCTGTGTTGCTTCACAGGTATACATGCAACTCCTTGTAAATAAATTGCTTGTTTGTATGTGCTCTGCTTGAGCAGATTTAATCCGTTTCCTTCTGAAGCTCTAGTGCATACTTCAGATTGGCCAGAGAAAAGAAAGACACTTTCTATTGGGAGCTACAGAAATAAGGCATGCAAAGCACTGCAGGCTCCTGTCACTCAGGATGATGATCCATGGCTTGTCTGTCTCTTTAATTAATTAAACCAGCGCTCAATGCGTTTCCATTGCCACATCTGAGCTTGGCAGCTGCTGTTTTGATGATGCTCTGATCCTTGTCAGATTCCCAACAGATAATAGATAATCTTTTTTTGAGGAACTTCAGACATTTTTGTCTTGCAGGAGAGGCAGAAAGCATGAGTGACATGTGCTTCCTCTTCTCCACATGTATTCAGTAGTTATGCAGATAGGACTTGAGCATCTCCTCTCATGGCGGGATGTGCAAATTGCCTCTGGACCCCAACCATCTCACTGGAGAACAAAGTGCAGGAATTCTAATATAGTGGTAATAAACACAAACTTGGGATCCAGATCTTTCTCATTTCGTGTTGCACATACAGATGTAGTAAAATTTCACATTTCTCTGCTTTGTAAATGAACTCAACTTTTCATCCCTCCTCTTCTCTTTAGAATGCCACAGAAGGAGGTAGGGCAGTGTTATCTTCTTAAACTGAACACAATTTCTTACAGTTCAAGGAACCATGGTTAGTGAGATGGTTTATTTAAACCATGATTATTAAGAACAATCCAGGATCAAACTATGGTTTCAGAGCCTTGCTTGTTCTCAAGAGGCTAAGCACTTCCACCTGCCTCACCCCAGCCCTACCATGCAGGGGCTTCAGAAAGCCAATAGCCTTAAAGACAAGACAGTGTTGTTGGGGTTACTTAGGTGAAACTGAATAATACTGTGACCGTGAGTGTAGGCAGAACCTGAAAGAATTTGTGCCTCTTCAAGTGCAACATGGGAAAGAGAGACTGATGTCCTTTCCGCACTAGACTATTATAGTGCTATTATTCCACTTTCAACATCCTATGGAATCCTGGGGTTTGCAGTTTAGAAAGAGGCCTTTGAGGATTCCATAGGATGTTGAAAGTGGAATAATAGTGCTATAACAGTCCAGTGTGGAAATGGCCTGAGAAAGGAGATGCTAGTGAGGAATTGGGGGTAGCTGTCAACTAATGTGTGTAGGTTAGCTGTGGAGAATCCCATGTTGCTGTCGTAGAATGAGAACTTATTTGCCCTATAAAGAGCCTATCCTTACTTCTGTGCTAGACCTTGCACCCTTTCCCATTTAATTTTAAACTATTGAAGTAGGTCAGGGTCTTTTTTGGTATTTTTTAAAATTATTATAGGTTACCTGGATTGATATTTTTCTTGTGTAATTTCTTATCAATACTGTGTCTATTTGTGGCAAAGCAGCATAGAAATAAAAAGATGAGATGAGCTACTGCCTTCCTTTGGAAGAACTGAACTGAGCCATCATATTAAAAGGGATGGGGGGTGGCATCTAGTCCCAGTAGTTTTTTTCCTTCAGAATTCTCTTTCCTCACTGACAAAATAAATCATCTTTTCGAAGGAAAGAAACTGAGGTGGATTGGCCATGCGGGACGTATGAGTTTCTGTTCCAAGGGTCATTCCTCAGTGTGACGTTGGTGCTTTTCTCCTCCTTGCAGCTCAGACAGACTCTCCTTTCTATGAAGAGTGGTGGTTCCTTCTTGTGATGGCTCTCTGTAGCCTCATTCTTATCCTGCTGGTGGTGTTTGTGCTGATCTTGCATGGCCAGACCAAGAAATACCGGAACTGCAACCCAGGTGAGATGGCCTCTCCATCATACATTGTACTATCCCCTTCTGCTTATCTTAAAAAAAAAACTGAAAGGAATATTATCTAAGAGAATCAGCTAAGAGAACCAACATGATATAGTGGTTTGAACATTGGACTATAACTCAGGAGAACAGGGTTCAAATCCTCACTCAGCCATGGCAACCCACTGGGTTACCTTGGGTACGTCACACTCAGGGGAAGGCAAAGGGAATCCCTCCAAACAAATCTTGCCAAGAAAACCCCAAGATAGGGTCACCATAAGGGAGAGAACTGAGGAAGTGCATTGATGTGGCCCTAGCCAAAAGTCTAAGCTGAGTCCAGATCCTTGTGATGTGCAGAATAAGAACCAGCTGTCCTCCTTCTGAGATATATGCTCCCTGTATACTGCAGTTGGTGTGCCATAAAATGCTTGAGGCTGGCATTTTCTTAGACATGCACTTAAGTCATGCTATCAATGCAGGGAAAATTATTTACAAAGCACACATATTCTGCTGGGAGTGGAGGAAGTGGCGCTGCACATACGGCCACATTGTGAATTGTGATCGTGCATTGCAGTTGTGCACGGCATCATGTTTAATGTGGTTGCACATTGTACAATGGCACTAACTCATTGCCATGTGTTGTGAAAGGCTGCTCTTCTGCCTGGGGCTTGCATAGCACTAGCAAAGCCTACCTCTACAGGTAGGCATTTATGCTATGCTGAGCAGATGCTGGACTGCAGCCTGTAGCTGTGTGCATCACCACAGGCCTGCTCCACATATTACCCTAAAGGTTACCAGACAAAATTCTCAGCCATTAAAGAAAGCCTGCAGAAGCGTTTATAATTTTTGTTCTCCCTGGGAAATTCTTAGCCCTGGGACAATTATGGCGCCCTTCAGAATGCCTGCAGAAGTCACTTCCTCTGACAGCTCCCCATGGTCTGTTGCAGGGGGTGCTTAAATATTCATTGCCCAGACCCTGCACTCTGCTTCAGGAGCTTTCCAAATCAATTCTTGCCCTTTCCTCCCAAGGCACAGAGTCCTTTCATGCATTGCCATCCTGCAGGCTGCTTCAGTGACCTGAATGTATCTGTGACAGATGCATTAACTCTTTCATACCAAGAGCCTGGGATTTCCTAAAAAGTAGGCATGTGCAGATGGTGTTGGAGAGGAGGGGGGTCATTCTTTAGCAGGGGATTCTGGGAGTTGTAGTCCAAAAAAGGAGATTTCCAAAGTTCTGGTCCTCTTAGCCTCTGTGATGGTAGAATAATTAGGACAAGAGTTTGCTCAATGTGTATGGGGATAGCCCAACCCTTGGGAAAGCCATCTTTTCTTTTCCTTTTTAAAAAGAAGACTTAGCTACTCTGAACTGAAAGACAGGATTTATATCCCTCTCCACCCCATCCCATTATAAATTCACTTCTAACAAGTGTTAGTAAATCAGGTTTTATCCCCCCGGGATTCAAAATGTATGAATGCCATGGCATTTTACCAAGCTAATGCTATTACAGATTCCCATGTGCAGTGCATAGGCAAAGCCCTCCTTTTCCTCTTCGCACTCGTCGTCTGGAGGGCAGACATGAAAAAGGCACATCTGACCTGTACTTTCTGCAAAGGCTTAAGGCTGCATTGCGATTGAAGCTGGAGATAAACTACCTGCTCCAAACAGAGGAAATTTCTAGCAGGCTAAGAGGGATGGGATGCTCATTAAAAAACTTTGAGCTAAGGCTCCTCAGTCTTTTGGGATGTCAGGCAAAAGCCCCAGGACAGTCCTGGCATTGCATGCACCCACGCAGGCCACTGAGATGAGTGCCATGTCATGATCAGCATGTTGGATTGGAACTAAGAAGATCCACGTGCACATTCACACTCACCCACAAAAGTCATTGGATAAACACGGGCCGCTCGCCATCTCTTAGCCTAACCCGCTTCACATGAGTGTGAAGATAAAATAGCATCCCTTTCTGCTTCCTGGAAAGAAGATGAGGTGTGCACGTATTGAGTAATATTCCCTGCCCAGTCAGAGTGCCCGTCAGCCGACCAGTGCAAAACAGAGGCCACTAGTTCAAAGGCAGCCCGCCAGACATATATGGTGGTCAAAGACGGGGCAAATCAATCTCCTTTTATTGCCACATAAGACTGCAAAAATGGAGTCAAGGTGATGGTTTCCTGAATCTCAGCAGGACATAACGCTGTAGCTCATAGGTCAATTTATCTTGATGGGTTGCCCATTATGCAGGCATGGCCTATATCACTGCTGAGGGTTCCTAACCTTACAGATATTGACCTTTGTGAACAACAGAGTATGGATTGTCTGATTAATAGCCTGAGCAAATTGCACATTAGATACATGAGCCTGATGGATCATTTTCCTATCTTTCTGCTCCGGCAGTTGACATGATGCTGCTGCCTGCGTCAAGAAAGACAGTCAGTGACCCATTGGGTTGGTCGGCTTGCCACAATATATTTCCTGTTTTTGACTCATGTGCCTTGTCTAGATTCTATTGTCCTTCTTCCTGAGCTGCATTTTCAAAATGTGCAGACTGAAAATTATGAAAACCTGGGCACAGGAATTCTGTTTTCTGTCCCATGAAGGTTTGTTCTCTGTGACTATCAAGCAGAATTAGGGGAAGAAATGCATCAAAGAATTAGGGGAAGAAATGTATCAAATTCACCACTGGCCACAGTATACCTCTGTAATAAGATGCACAGTTCCTTCAGTTGTGAGGCTCACTGAATTCAAGGAAGGCTCACTATTGTGCATAGCTTTGGGCTCTTAGGCCAGAGACCTTACGAGGGAGGGAGTCTAGGTTGGTATGTAGTAGAGAACAAGATCATATTATCCTGAGATAGTGGGCCATACCACTTCAGGCTATAGATGGAGGGATAACATTTTGTTAGCACATCCCAATTTTTCAAACAAAATTTGCAAACAATTGTCAGTTTTCTTAAGTAGCACATGTTGATTAATAAGTCATATGTATTCTACCTTCCAACTGTTCCAATCTGTCAGGGACAGTCCTGATTAATTCTCTCCTAATCCACTATTTCAGCTGCTTTATAAATGTCCCAGTTTCTCTCTCCTCCTCCCACGTTGTCCTCAGCTTGCTTCTACTGCTGCAAACTGAGTTCAAAGTGCAAATGTACTTTGTACTCAGTTAACCTCAGAGGAGCAGGATGTAGTCTTTCCCTTCCCAGTAGGTTTAGGCAAAAACAAACTGCTGCAGACTCTCTTAGCTTGTGTTTTCTTCCTAAGTGGTAACTTTTTCCATCTTGACCACGCTCAGAGGTTGCTTTGCCCTACATGTCCCGGTTTCAATCTGTAAAATGTTGGAGGATATACAAACGTCAAGGTTTTGTTTTTTTTTTTAAAAAAGTCCTTGGAAATGATTGTTGCTTTTCTTAAACAGCATGTGTTGATTAATAAGTAGTATGTCTGCCTATAAGTAAAATAAGCACACAAGAGAGCAAAGTTCTGTTCTGGTCTACTTGCTGCTACTTATTTTCTCAGTTACATTGATTTTTTTTTATGCAAAACAACATTTTTAAAAAAATATTAAGTGTACTTCCCATTAGAAGCAGTATGATCTGTTTTGCTGCCTCAGAATGCCTTCAAGTCTTTCCCATCCCCGGCCTCATATAGGCCAGATCTCACTCCCACCGTGGAAGTTATTCTCAGTAAACACAAGACCGGATCAGGCTGCAGAGCTGTAATCCTAAATGTATATACTTGGGAATAAATTCAGCTGAAATCAATGAAGCTTTTCTTGCAAGATAACCTGAATAAGATTGGGGCTATAGGACTTGAAAGCATCCTTTGTGTTCTCAGGGCACACAGGTGAGATGATTGGCTAAGCTGCAAAACATCAGAGCGCTTAATCCTGTTTGCTTTAAATTTTGCTGCACACACCTAAGCTTGATGAAGAAACCTATATATGATTGGAAAGCTGAACCTTACCACCACCCCAGGAAAAAAAACAACAACCTTAAATGAGGCAAATGTAAGCTTCTGAAGCTCCCATAGTAAAAAGATACCATCTTAGATATCCTGTATAAAAATGCGGATCAAAAATTGCTTCTTTGGTGGAACTACAGTTACAAGGGGAAGAGTACCAAATCCCCATGACAAACGACCTTATCCTCTAATAAAGACTTTCTAAAAAGGAAAGACGATTATCTGAACGTGGTGGTTCTCTCTCTGTCTCCATGCAGAGCCAAAGCAGGGCCTTTGCCTGCGCTCATTCTGTCGCCGTTTGTCCCCAGGAAAAAGCATTGCCAATGTGGAGGAATCTGTCACTCTGGATAATGGGGGGTTTACAGCCCTGGAGCTCAACAGCCGACACCTCAACGTCAAAAACACTTTCTCCAAGAAGAATGGGACAAGGTAAGGCAGTGCTGTGTAGGGGAAGTAGCCCTCAGCATTTGGTACCCTGCCAAATGCAGAGCGATTGCAGAAAGGCTGTGGGAAGGTTCCCTTGGCAGCAAGGAAAACATGGGATATGCTTATTTATTCCAGTTTCAGACTCATCCCAGGCAGCCACTCAGAGCATGTCACAATACATTTAGTAATTTAGTTGTTCAAACAATACAATAGAAGGTAAGAACTAGCACCCTTTAGATCAGGAGTGGTCAGGGTGCAGCCACAGGACCCAAAAGTATACCTCTCAAGCCTCTGGAGCTCTTTCCCTTGCAAATTAGAGAGACTGTGGGTGCTGTAAACAGCACATAACACTTGCTATGCCTCGGCACAGATAGGCATTGGGTTGTTGCAGCAAACAAATGCCGCGTCAGTGCTCCCACTCCCAGCTTAAAGTTAATCACTCTATAAATGGGCAGACTTAAAAACAATTAATAAAAAGGTACAGCCCCCAAGTAGGTTCTCATGCCTGACGGTGGCCCTCAGCCCTGCCATAGTTGTCTACTCCTGCTGCATCCCCTACTCACCTCAGCAGCTTAACCATGCCTGGTTAGCCAACATAAATATTTTTTGCCCACTCTTACAGTATCGTTACGTACTCCCTCTTTTTTTCTGAATGATGAGAAGCTCATCTGTATGCACATAGCAAGTTTTTCTTGGGGGGAAAAATAGCACTACAGAGATTAATGATGTCTTTGTAGTAATCTGTTACTTACAAATGTTTTATAAGGATGGAGCAAGTATTGAAATGGCATGAAAGGAAGCCAGATAGGGGCAAGAACTGGGTTGTTCCCAATTCAGCATCTGTTCAGCTTTCTGAAATCTGAAATCCTTTTAGTATTTCCTTTAGTCATATCCATTTCCTCTCATGGTTACGTGTTCCTCATTGTTCATCTGTAACTCTTATTCTACCAATGTGTCAATGTGTAATGTGTGCCTTTCTCGTACCCTAAGCCTAAATGGGTAGAGGACTTTTTTGATTCCTGACAATGTGTTGAACTGAAGCTTTTCTGTGATTGGATTTCTTGGAAGGGAATTCAAGGCACAGTCAGCGTCATGGGTCTTCGAGTGACTCAGTCAAACCACGCTATCATCAAATAGAAGGACTTCTGGATCTCTCTCTTGTACAAGGATGTGGTGGGGTCACAGAGCAGTCCTTGGAAAACTTGGTGATGTGACAAAAGGGGATTTCAATGCATTTTGCTTTTTTTCTGCCTTTCTCTTAGGATTTGATCCTTTTATAATTTTTCAGTGCATTTAACAATTTCTCTCTATGAAAGTGTTTTTGAAGCCTGTGCATATGTAGATGAGATTCACAAGTATCAAAAGCACAACAAGCCATATGTACAAAGCAACCCATCAACACGCAAAATGACACACAGGGTTTTTTAGTTTTTTACTAGACAGATACGGAGAGAGAGAGAGATGTCTGTGTTCTCTCTGATACAGAAGGGGAAAAAAATGAGTTGACTTAACTTTATTTCCTTTGATGTCTCTAGATCTCCTCCTCGCCCAAGCCCGGGAGGCTTGAACTATTCAGATGAGGACATCTGTAACAAGTACAATGGAGCAGTGCTGACAGAAAGTGTCGCCCTCAATGAGAAACCTTTGGATGCTTCAGAATCAGAAGTGAGTTTATAACCCTCTGGTTAGGAGAACCATATTGGAATGGAACAACAGATGGTTGGCTGTGGTTGCTAATCTATATGCAAGTTGCATCAATAAGTAGAGGGAACACATTCTAACTGGAGAGTGTCCTTGAAGCCAGTGTGGGGTAAGTACTGGGGATAAGCAAGAGAAAGAAGAGGTAGGTAGGAAGATGCAGAGAGCTGCAGTTTGGTAGAGCATTCAGTCACTGTGGGTCACCCACAGTTCAAGTCTCTCAAGAAAGGCCACCAATAATTATGCAGTTGGAATCTGTAATAAGAAAGGAAGTAATCAAAGACACCAATTTGCTGGGAATTAGCAGGAACGAGCTCTTAAATAGTTGCCAGAAAGACTCGGTTGTTGCAGTTGGACAGATTCATGTCTAGCAAATCACCATATTGGAGATGTATGTGGACTCTCAGGATATGCTTCACACTGACTTCTTTAGCATGTAGCATGGCCCTTTAGCTCATATCAAGCCACCTGGATGAAGTTTATTAAGTAAATCCAACTGATTGCTCACAAAAGAAGTTGCACAGGATTGCCCTTCCACTGCCATATTTCATTTTCTATGGCTCATCTCTTGAGATAGTCTAGCTGGATTCCAGACCTGTCCTTGGGATTTATCTATTTCCCCTGGGATTTACCTCTCTGTTCAGGGAATCTATGCACCACCTTTCTTCAGACAAGATAACATGGTAGATAACATGACCATTTGAATGAAATAAAAAAATACAGTCAACCTAACATAATCAGACAGAACAAAACATTAAATATCACAGTGACATTTACATTCCCTGGGAGAGTAAGCGGGCTTTCACTTACAGTTAATGGGTAATAAACTGGGGAGGGTGTGAGGCAGATGGAAGAGGATTTTGAAAGATGACCCTCAGAACTCTAGGAATTCACATGAAGATGGAGGGCCAGGAAGGGCCTAAATACCCTAAAGGCACCAGATCCTGTCAGATCATGGAAGCTAAACAGGG
This sequence comes from Ctenosaura bakeri, assembly GCA_948474755.1. NCBI lineage: Eukaryota > Metazoa > Chordata > Lepidosauria > Squamata > Iguanidae > Ctenosaura > Ctenosaura bakeri. Next base: position 404,065 of record CAOLHI010000654.1, read on the forward strand.
TCAGTCCTAGTTAATACTTAGATGGGAAATCCCCAATTAATATCAGGTGCTGTAGGCTATATTTCAGAGGTAGGAACTGACAAAACCACCTCTGAGGCTCCCTTGCCTGAGACAAAACCTATGAAATTCATGGGGTCACCATAAATCAACAATCATCTTGAAAGCACATACACACTGGGACCTGTGGCAAGCTCAGGTAGCAAAGGAGTGCCCATCAGATAATATTGGGCTACAACCACAACTGCCAGTATTTCTCACCATTTGCTGGGAGCTATAGTTCAACAACATCTGGTGGGCTTGTTATCTCACCCTCCATGTATGCCCTGAAAGGTCAGTACCACCATTTGCATTGAGCGAGTTTGAGAAAGTAATGTGTGGGCTATTTCGCAAAATAACTTCCTTTCAGATTACTGGGCCATTTTCACAAAATGTTGTTCAGATCCCCGTTTCTCCCCAACTCTTAATTCCAGCTTTACTTTCATTCCACACAGAAGATGGAAAACTACTTCCTAACTATTCAGCTGGTCAACAGATTGCATAGACGGTGCCTGGAACTGGGGGACACAGGAGCATAGATCATCGGCCATCTCATTTTCCAAAATGCATTCTCTCTGGGGCTTGTGCAGCCATGCAAATAGTCCTCTCCTGGGGGCTTTGTCTCTTTTAGTTTGTCTCCCTCCCCTTTCCATCCCATTAGAGCATTACATTAATAGAGCAAATTACACACAAGGTCTTTCCCTATTGGGAAGTGTGGCAGCTTCACTGCAGTCGCCTTCTCACTCTTGACTTCAATCCATTTTCCTGTGCAACACAATATTATCCTGAAAGCCTCAGGTTGTCAAGTCTCAGCGACCCTCTCTCCTCCAGACACAATGCATGTGTTTATCTCTGAGTCTGAAATGCCATGGTGTGAAAAGCAAATACAGTCAATCAGAGTGAATGCCAGAGACATGTTGATTAGGTACCGCCCGCTTTGATCTTCACTGTTATAACATTTTTGGCCTGTAGCTCTTGGAAAGAAAGCTTTGACAGCTCAGGGCATCACCCGGTCCCTGTGACCCTGTTTCAGTGGAGATTTCATCTGAAGGGAACTGCATGACACAGAATGACTCAGAGTTAACACAAGGCCCATGGTTTCCCTGATTAGTCTCTGAATCTTACAATAATCACTAGAGCTACCTTTGCTTGTTGACCACCATCCTTTGCTCCTGGGCTTAAGAGTGTCACAGTGTTTATTTCAAGTACAACCTGGGACCCAATTTAGGTATATCTCCTCAAGTATTACACAGAGATTGAGAGTATATTACATACCATCCAACTGTCCCAAACTGGCTGGGACAGTCCTGATTAATCCTCTTTTGTCCCACTTTTCCAGCTGCTTTTAAAGTGTTCTGATTTTTATCTCTCCTCCTACCATTTACCCTCGTTGTCCTCACCTTACTTCAGTTGCTGCCAAATGGGTTCAAAGTGCAACAGTAGTTTGCACTCAGTTAACTCAGCAGCGGGAAGAGGAGAGCAGAAGGTGGAATTGTGCTCTTCCCAGCTGGCTCAGGCAAAAGCAAACTGCTGCAGACTCCCCTGCCTTAGGTGTTCTTCTTCATTAATAACTTCTGTTATGTTGCCCACACTCTGATGTTGTTTGGCCACACACATCCTGGTCTTTATCTGTGAAATGATAGAAAGTAACATGTCTTGAGCTCTTGCCTATAATTAAAGGTGATTGGAGGGCTTACTCACTCCTAAGGAAGAAAGAGACCCAACTACGTCATGCTGAGCTTCGCTTCTCTCAGGCAATTTTCCCTGGCAGCTAGAAGGGGGAGGAACAGGGATAATCGGCCACTGCAAGCAAGTAGATCAGCCTCTTCCAGCTTCCTTTGCTTTCAGAGACCATCCTGTATTGTGAGTAGATAAAGCCAAGCAGCTTTCTGCATGGCAGATGGATCAAGTAGTCAGCTAAGCTCTGAAGTGCAGAAGGAATAGTATCTCTTCTCAAGATGACAAGACTCACACATTAAGGAGGGCTTTCTCTGTTTGACAACAACACAGAAATGACTGACTACATCCCAAGGGTGGCATAGGCAGAGATCTAGGATGGGTATTATGAAAAGGCAGCATTAACCTAGAAAGCCGAGGGCAGAGGAGTTGGAGACAGGTTCCCCTGAGTAGTCCATCTAAATGCAGATCCAAAGTAAAAGTCCTCAAGAAGCTGAAAAGAACGTGCCTCAGGGTATTATGCTCCCTAAGCCTAGTACATCAATCCTAAAGTAGTTGATGTGGGGAGTGACAAAGCATGGTGTGTTAAGACTTAGCAAGGCAAGTACTGTGATGATGAATACTGATGAGAGATCAAAGCTGGCATCCTGTTCAGTAATTACAATACTGTAAACCTGACTTGCAACATTGTAATTATTCCAATTCATGATTACGGCCATTGTGCAAGGACAACCACCACAAGTGCCCTCCAGATTCTACCTTTGAAGTCTTGCAGCCCCTTCGACATAGCCATTTCTGAGCCACTGGAGAGTGGGGTGGTGAGGTCCTCTTCTGAGGCATGCTGAGATAGGCAGCTGCAACAGGAGTCTCACAGCACTCTGTAAGGATCTCTGCAGCTGCCTATTTCAGCACGTGCCATGGCTGGGACAGGACTGGACACATCAATCCCCATCCCTCCACTCTCCAGTGCCTCAGAAGCACCTAGGTTTTTGGATGAGAAACACGGTAAGTACATCCTTCTAGCTATGTCTTTTCCCAATGCAGAATCTCAGCCACAATCTATAAGATTGAAAAATGACCCAAAAAAGTCCTCTTGTATACAAGGAAATGTTGGACATATGGTGAGAAAACCTTTGGGAAGAGTGTGAATTGCCATGACCCCTTCCTGCCCTTTAGTGTTTGTCTTAAGGATCACTCCCAGCTTTCCTCTCCAGTTTCTCAAATGTTTCCCAACATCTGTCCAAGCATAATCCATTAGAGGATTAAAACAGAAGAAATGAGAGTGAAAAGCCTTCAGAAATGCAACAGAAGGGGAAAAACTCAGTGCCATAGCAACACTTTGCCCCTTTCTGCATCTTTTAATGAAAAGGCTCTATGCCTGAGAGAGAGAGAAGTATTTGGCCATCTTTTTAAATATATTTGTAATTTGTTGAGATTTGTAATCACAGGGTCAGTACGAGCTATAGGATAATAGGTGGGCATTAGAGGGGCATTTGGGAGGGTGCACAGAAAGGAAACTCTCTGCTGTGTCACCTCGACTGAAATCCTGACTACACTGACCAACAGGAAAGAAAAAGCAGCAGACCCCAAGATATTATAAGCTTGACTCTTTAGCACAAAGAATTCAGCAAGAGCCAAGATCAGGGGCAGGGAGGAAGATAACAGTTTCTGTGTTACCTTTCAGCAGAGGCTCTCTCTTTCCATCCTTTCAGCTCTTGTTAATTACCTCGGGCCTCGTGCTGCTGTCTGTCACCCTCTGACCAACCCGGAGGGGAGGCAGCATTCCTTGTTGTACCATCTCCAGCCTCCAGCCGTTCCTTGTGTTGTTCACATTATCTTGAGATTACACTCGCCACGGCTGTGCTCTGCTCTCTGTAACAACCTGGAATTAAACCTGCCATTAAGCAGCGCGTGCTGGGCATAAATCTGAATTTTGCCCTGCCGCTTTTTGTTATTCATGTCAGGAGTCCTGCACACCAGTTCCTGATAGTGCATAATGACCATCTCCTGCCTGAGGCGACTTCTGCATGTGTGACGCAGTACAGGCAGAGGTTACTGGAGTCTCTCCGTTCTCTGGTTCCGCTCTTTCTTTGCCCTTCATGTCAAGGTATACAGAACCCCCAAGCTCCGTGTGCAAGGAATGAAGCCTTTTGGCATAAATGCAACTCTGTTTTTGTGACAAAGCAAAGCAAGGCCCTTATTTTCCTTCAGAGCTTTGGTGTTTCCTCAGTCCCCATTGGCCCTTTGATGCTTTCTTATTTCTAAGGCTTGGCTCCGACATGGAGGAAATAGTAATGGACACACAACAGAGGTAGCAGTAAAGACCGCAGGGTTTTTTTTACCATTCTGGAAAAGTAATTTAACATACTACTATAGTCCTATATATATAGGTATATATTACATGCGCACGCGCGCACGCTCACACACACACGCGTGCACATGCACACACGGTATATATGTTTTGTCTTGTCATCCTCTGTTGCTTTGTGCTGTTTTGCAGTGAAATGGGGTATTTTCCCCCACTTCACTTTCTATTATCATAAGGCTTCAGGGGAGATGAGCTTTTGCTTAACCGAGGATTTCAGCCATTCCATCTTCACCAGGCAAAGATGTTGCTTGGAATGCAGACAACTAACCATCTCATTTCCAGGAGGGCTTAGTAAGATGCCTCTCCCTGTGTGGCTGCATATGAGCTTGTCAGAGGGTTATTTTTGCTTTGATAGAATTTCCTGCGTACCACATGCCATCAAGTGCCCGAATGCCAAGGCCAAAATCATCTTGGTACATTTTTTTTTATCTTTGAATTTTTACCCACATGCGTTAAGATGTTGTAGCTGCACTTAGGATAGAAAAGTGATCTGTTTTCATACATTCCATTGACTGATCATGTGGCTGGAACAGCCTGGCTTCATAAAATGAGGGCTGCTGTTTACATCCTGTTGATGTGAATGTACCTCTTTCTAGATTCTGTGAGACCAACTCTAATAGAATATTGCAAATGCAATCGCAATCACAAGTTCCAACAGACACACACAGCCCCTCCACATTTGCAGGCGTGATTTTCATGGATTTGAGTATTTGTGAGTTTCTCTAACCCCTGCCCCCTCTCCTCAAATGTTTCGTTTCTGAGGGAACCTTCCATTTCCGTGGCTCTGATCAGACCACACAGCCCTTTAAAAACCTGCCTCTGGTCCTCCACCAGCCACTGCCCTGCCAGCTAGGGACGGCTTGCAGCCTGATTTCTCAACACCACAACCTTTTCCAAGGCTTCCCCCACCCCAACACCCAAGGAAAGAGATGGCAAATATAGGGCTACCATGTCAACCCATCCCTTTACCTCTCCCTTCTCTGACCGGGTTTGGACCCCGGGTGTCCACTCTCCCCATCATGCTTTGGCTCCCTTCCCACAGAAAGACAGACAGCCACATACACGTGCACACTAATTTTGATATTTATGATTTCCCACTTTTGCAGAAGTCGTGTGCCCCTACCTCTAGCAAACACAAAGGGCAGAGAGTATATATGCACTGTTCTCACAGTTCCACGCATCCAAGGGGATGCAAGTGCAAAATCAATGCAAATTAGATGTAAATTCTTTCATTTACTCTTTTGTCCCTTCCTAAATACATAACTGAAACCCCCACTACTTGATTCAAAGTGAAAAGAGGCTCCTTCTTGGCTCTAGCTCTCCCTCTTTTTAAACTCAGCAAGTTCAGCCCCTTCTTTAGGGTTTCCCCACCCACCGAGCCAAGCCAATAACTCCTAGGGGCTACACACACCCTGCAATGCTTTGCTTGGATGGGCAGTGTGAACATGACACAGACTTAGGGGGGGAAGGGACAGTATGACAACATCCTTCTAGTTCCCATATGCCTATTCCCCACACACACCTCTGCATTTTTCAAGTGCTAGCTATAGCGGGCCCTGTCAGATGCCCATTCAACCTCTGTTTAAAGCTCTCCAATCTATTCCACTGTTGGATTGCTCTCACAGTAAAGAAGTTCTTCCAAATGTTTACGTGGACACTCTTTGCTTATAATTTGAACCCGTTGGTTCATGTTCTAGTCTCTGGTGCAGCAGAAGACAAGCTCGCTCCATCTGTTTTACACAAAAAATCTGCAGGTGTAGTAAGCATTAAGCATTCCACTCCTGACATCCATCTTCCCCCTCCAGATCTCAAACCTCTCCCCCACCCTTGTGTATTTAAGTATTACTGCTGCAAACTTAGGCTTGGGAGCACTTATTTGCTGAAGTAAACATATCTAAGTTTGCCCTGAACCCAGTTGAACTTCTGTGGTCCTATCCAAGAAGTTCAACCACATACGTGACAGTCTGGAAAAACTGGATGCCCTCCAATATAAATAAGAAATTTTAATGAGGCTCAGTCACTCCCATAAATAATATTTATGTCCTCTTAGCTAGAAAAGTGAAAACTGGGCAAGAAAGAGGTTGAAAAAGATCCGCTTAATACAATTACCAAAAAGCTGTCTGCTATTGCACTGCCGTGTGTTTGTCCTGTTGTAAACACACACAGCGTAACAACATTGGTGCCAACACGGCACCAGGAAGAAACCGTTGTCCCTCCATGGACGTTGTAATGGAAGACCCACCAAGACACACCACCAACTAGTTTTGCATAGGCGCCATGAAACTCCAGTTCTGTGTCAAAACACATACACACTGTTTGATCCTTCTGGAACACTTCCAGGGAGAGGAGACCGGAATGGGAAAAAGAAGGGGGTTGAGAGATATTGGGGAAATGATAGTTCTGAATAGTTGTGAAAAGACATTATTTCTACTGCAGCCTTTTGAAATAACTTGAATATAAATAACTGTTCCCTCTACCATTAGTTATATATAAAAGTACGCAATTCCCTCTCTCTAGCCATTTTAAACAAAGAAATCTGACAGTCACAACTATTGCTTTAAAAAAAAAAAGATTCCCTGTAATGCTGGCCTTAAACTAAACTAGCCCACTAGTCCCTAATTTGTCCCCTAATAGCATTTTGTTTCTTTTATTGTACCAATAAAAATACTTTTAAATTGTCAAGCATTTTCTCTTATTTTGTGGCTTCACAGGCATCTGCGCACCTTCGCTTGTCAATTTCTCATCCAGCCGCCCGCCCAATCAAATGCCAGGCTGCTGCTGTTGCCTTGGCAACTGGCTTGCCGTGGCGGGGAAGGAGGCCCTGCCGCACGGCAGAGAGGAAAACGACCCTGCAGCATTTCCACACAATCAATAGTTTTGTACCATTAAAAATAATATGGCCACTCTAAAACATAATCCAGTTGTAGGAGCAATTTGCATAATCATGGGGGACGGTGGGAGGAATGAAACTTCAAGAGCTCCTGGGTTAACGGTGCTGGGATTGCAGTTCCCAGAATCTGTTTTGCTCCAGCTGGTACATTGGGCAATTTCCCCTACTATATTTAAATGCCCACATGCCTCCAGAAAGAAAGCTGGAGATCTCGCCTTGCTGAACTCCTGTCTAGAAACTTGCCTTTGTGCTCCTCCTTGGCCTCCTGAACTGGTTGCTAGCGCTGGCGCACAAAAGCCACTCTTCTGCCATCCATCTGCCTTACTATAGTGTGGACTCACTGTTTTTTTCCCCCTAAAATGTACCCCAATCTCCAGTCTTTCTACAACCAGGGACACATAATTTATTTATCATTTATTAAGTGGTAACGCTCCACATTTAAAAGGACCGTTAGGAGACCACCATAACTTCTGATGATATTTGTGAATCCTAAAGATGGGAAGCCTTGGTACCTCAAAACTGCAATAACTACCACCTAATCTGTGTGTTCCCATTGCAGTTTGGCTTTAGATGCTTTAGAACAGTACCATCTAAAAATCAATCAGTTGTAATAGTTTCTGTTTCATCTTGGGGATGTCATCTACCTATTTTCTTTATCTGTTTCATAATTTAGACTTAGCTGAAATCAGTAATAGACTGATGACCTACTGACTGTTACTAGCTTCCTATGTCTGATGATACTACTCCACCACCCCCTCCAAAATACCCTACCTTGTCATCCTGGCAGTGCCCCAGACAAACAATTTCCAAGGTGCTTCAGATGGAGGCCCTAAGAAAGGACATCTGCAACCCTCTCCTGGTCATGACGCAGATGGAGAAACCCATCGGGGAATTATCACAGGAATCCCTGTTCTGACTGTCAGACCACAGATCGCTGGCAGGGGAGTGGGAATGTCAGCTGCATCCCAGTCAACAGGAGAACCGACCCCCATTGCTTGCAGCAGCTGCTAAGTGAGGACTGGGGGACTTTCACAGTCCCTACATATTCCCTAAACTATTGAATACATAGAGCATGAACTAGTCATGAATGCGTAACTCTGGTTCATATATTCCTAGCGGCGTTCATGAATACTGGGTATACAAAATAAAAAACAGAAGCAAGTCCCTTTGAACACTACTTTGCCATATCAAAGACCTGCCTAAATAAAAAGGTCTAAACCTGCCTGTGAGAAGGGGCTAACTGAACTTCCCATGGGAGGCAGTTCCACAGTCTACGAGCAGCATCTGAGAAGGCACTTGATCAATGGACCACTGGGTAAAAATCTATCGTGTGTGTGTGTGGGGTTTTTACAAATCTGCCTCTTTCTCTAAAACTACAGGCGACCGATTCAGACTATGAGGACGAGTTGCCAAAGCACTCTTTCGTCAACCATTATATGAGTGACCCCACGTATTACAACTCCTGGAAGCGGCAGCAAAAGGGCACAAAGCATCCGACACCCTACAGGTATGAGGAGTGTGTAACCAGCGAGGCAGAACCTTACTTCCAGACTGTCATCACAACACAGAGCTCAGGGGGGGTGTACACCCCAACAGGACAGCCTGCTCCAGGCTCACGGACTCCAGTGACAGGGTTCTCCTCCTTTGTCTGACACCAGTGGAGGGAAGTAAAGAGAACAACGATGGCATGGGAGCCCAGCAGCCTGCCAAGTCTGGAAGAACTGCCACCCAATCGGAGGACTGTATGCGTGATAAGTGCAGTGAACTGTGGGTACATTTCTCTTATCAGGGTAGAATGGATGTAAATGTGAATGTTTTCTTTTTTTTTCAAGACAATCAACTCTTTAAGATACAGAGCTGACCTAGCTGAACTTGCTTTGATTTCTTTTTTTCTAAAAAAAAAAAGGGAAAAAAAGAAACCCACAAATGATCAAAAACTGATAATTTTAATCACTTTGGAATATGATTTAGGGGGATTTTTTAAAAAAATTGTTTTTTGTAATGCTGCTTTGTGAAGCAGCTTGCTACGGGTTGGGCAATCTTTTCCCCCATTTTTCTCAAGCCAAGGAGATGGATTCCATGCTCTGGATGAGGTAGCACTGTGGTGATGTAATTGAAGGTGAATCCATACCTTCTCCCAAACACTCTCCTTTTCTCCTAAGTTAATTAGGAAACACAGAAGAAAGAAGAAGCTTTGAGAATGGTTCTCTGCGTGCATTTCTCTATCCCTCCCTCTCTTTCTCTCTCCCTCTCCTGGCCGCTTCTGCCTTCAAAGCACCAGTTGAATCACTTTGTCTCAATATCTTGTCTCTCCCAGTGCCTCCAAGGTTCACTCCTGGTGGTTTTTGATCAACTGTCTCTTACCTTCATTTCTATTCTGATCCAACTGAGATTGTTGTGTTCCTCAAAATATTCCCTTCACTAAGGTTTTGCTGTTAGATGAATCAGTGTGAAAGCAGCATCAGGTGAGACATCTGAAGAGAGATGCTGATGAGGTTTCAATTTTGCTCTTGTTGTGGGTCTGATTCCTCTTTTGTAGACTGCATGTGCCAATGTCCATTTTAAATCTAGAAGAAAGGAAAACCCAGCCAAAAGAGGTTCCTTTGAATGAATGTGATGTTTATGAACTGATAAGGAGAACACGCTAATCAAACAACACTTTTGTTGTTGTCATTTTCAAAGGTGTCCTTCCATGTCAAGGAAACCAGCCCCACTTCTCTTTGTCTGCTACCCCAGTGGGATGCTGTTCTGCAGCTCTGTTTAAAAAAAAAAAAAGTACATGTTAACACCAGATTTGTTTGATTTTTTTTAAAAGATGTATATTTTTAATGATTTTTTTTAAATACAAAGACACATCATACTCTACCGGGTGATCTTTTTTGGTGTCCATAGGTGCTTTTTTCATGACAGCATGTGTGACAGAAGCAGCCTCAAATCTCTGAATGAAGCTCAATCCATTACAAATGACCTTATGCTCACGTCTGTGATATTTTTCTCCAAAAAATTCTCTCTGTACAGTGTAGCTTAGAGCCTTTTCCCTGGACAAGGCTGTTTATGTTGTCTCTGTTGTGAGCTGCTTTGTCTTTGACCCACAAGGATGGAGCCAGCTCTGTTCTGTCAAGGCCCATTATCTTTAATGTTGGGTAGCATCTTGGAAGAGAAGCTGTTCAGTCCCGCTCCAGACATCAGGCTTAGCAGGAGTCACGTGACAGGCATCATGACACAAAAGGCTGAATTGCCAAGGTCCTTGGACTCTCTGAAACAGGTCTTCACTTGATCCCTGCAGTCTGCATGTGGACATCTTCTCTGGGCCTCTGTCTGTACCCTCAACAGAAGAGTAGAACAGCTCTGCTCTTATGCTGCTCTTGTTCCTTTTCAGTGCCTTCCACTGGAAGGCTGGTTGTACCTCTAGGCCATTCCCATCTGCGTCCATTCAGGAGAGATAAGAAGCAGTATTGGCAACCCTTGTTAGCATGGCTTCTCCTTCTTTAGGCTGCTTTACTGCTGTTCCTGCTCCTGATATTAATCTATGTCAAGCAAAAACGTATGCTTGCTAAACATTTGAATGGCAGATCAAGTGTTCCTTTCACTGCAGATACACAGATTGAAAAGTCAACACATTAATTTCCTCTTCAGTAATGTATGAAGCATCTGTTAGTTTCTCCTAGAGAAAAGTCCTGGTGCAGTTATCTCATACCAGAAGAACAAAGGAGCTCTTGTTTGACCCGCTTTCCACTGAAGCAAATGAAAAACTGCACAGAGTGGAAATTTTAATGGAAACACAGCCAAACAGCCTTGAGTTGTGTAATACTCATATTACCAAATTTCAGAACTTTTGAGTTTCACTTTGAGGCCTGGGCACAAAACCTAAAACAGAAACCTGCAGTAACTCAAAAGTGCCCAATTCAGAATTACTTTTCTCTTAATGTGTTGCAAGTTTATACCTCTGATTGTAAGGTTGGTTGCCTAGGTCAAATTGAAAATTAGAGAGCCAACCATCCCCAGATGTGGGACCTCCATCACTGAAGATAAAGATTTCCTGAGGTTAAGATCCTTCTCCACAATTTTAACAAGATTTTTGTGCACAGAGACAAGCGTTATAGGACATCTCTCAAAGAGAGGGTTTTGTTGTTGTTCCCCAGTAGTTGGTTCAGTGCCTTCTAACCTGGGCCTCCTCTTCCAGCACTTGTTACATTTTGTATTGTCTCATCATGGGGTCATCAATGTAAAAGCCTTTAGGATTGGGTTACCACTGCCCTTCTCTGCACAGTATTAACTCCTTTAGGGTTAGCAATGGTACCACTGCTAGTTTCTCCAAGAGATCCTCCACCAGTCTTACCTTCCACTACTGCTGCCCCTCAACAAAAGTCTGTCTGATGTGGGCAATCCTACCATCAGCATACAGTCCCACCACCATGGAAAGGTAGTGCCAAGGCTGGAAAAGAGAGGAGTAGTCTTAGCTGAATAAAAGTCACCAGATGGTGACTGCACATGAACCAGTTTTCCAAGCATGATGAATATTGCTTTCATTTTTTATCTTGGGCAGGATGGAAACCCATGGCCCTTCAGAGGTTGTTGAACTGCTGCTCTAAGTCTTCCACATCACTGGTCATCATGGCTAGAGCTGATGGGAATTATAGTTCAACAATATCTGGAAGACAACAAGATTCTAGCAACTTAAGCTACACTAGGGCTTTATCCCAACACCACTGTGTAGTACAGGGCCTCAGTTTGATCTCTTTACTGCCACATGCACCCATTTTAATCTAAACTGAAATCAGTTTGTAAAGCCAGATGGGACCCCCATTACATAGCCACATCATTGCAAGGGGATGTTTCTGCCTCATGCATATGTTTGCCATTTTGGTTTCTATCCAGTCACATTACCGCAGTAGCTGTGGGGGTGATTAATTATTCCTGTCACACAGATGCATATTCATCTAATCAAATACCCTGTTTTCCCATCATTTTGACTGCCCACTTGCAAAAATGAAGTGGGTAGAGCTGGGGGAGATGAAATGCCAGCCTTAAAAATGTGTGCCATGGTTCACATACAAACATCAAGTCCAATAAACAAATAAATAAGATGCCACCTTTTGTGGTCACTGCTACAAACAGAGGAGCTACCCTTCTGTGGTAGGAATGCCAAGGTGACCCAGGTGACTACCTGGCCTAAATGACCACTCAACAACCTGGCTCCACCTCACTCTCTCCATCGCCAGTTCCACCACAATTTCAATTTGGGGGTCAAACTACACATTTAAAAAAAAAAAAACTGGTTCTTTTCAAAAACAGTAGAGTAAACTGGAGGCTTTTTTAAATCTCCTGAAAACCCTCAGGCATCAAAAATAAGTGTTTTCACATCAGAATGAGAAGAACGTCATGTAGGATCAAGGTAAGGACATGTTATTTAACCCATGCAGATACAGCCTAAAAGGGATTAATAGGAACTTGACTTTTTTTGGTTTTTTCTTCCTCTTTTATTCAGAATATATATGGTATATTTTAGTAGGAATTGTATGTACTTGTTTATGCAATGTGTTTTCCCATGAAATCCTATTGCTATATAGAGATACAAATAATTGTTTTGGTTTTGTAGTGTAAGTTGGTTGAAAGAGACGAACTTCCTTTGCAGCCAGGTGCAAATGCATGGTAGAGAACAGAATTTAGAACTGAATTTAGAACTGAATGCTAGGATGCTTTTGAATATACAACAACATCCAGAATCCACAAAACCAACCAACAATTCACAAAATACATCAAGCAAGCTTTTGAAGCTCCACTGGCTTCTTCATCGGGCAAAAAAGTAAAAAAATATAATACAGAACAGAAGGAAAAAATAACCATGTTAAGAGTCACAGGCCTACATTTTGTCAAGATCCTGCTTTTGTTGTTTGTTGAGATGGTCTCGAGGGATGTCAATGCAGGCAGAGGTTGCTCCCCTTTTTGGCCATGTGGGCACGGGGAGACAGAATCACAAAATTCAGGCAAGAACATTTCAACGCCATTAGCAACAGAAGAAATAACTTCCCTTGAGACCCAGGGCTGTTTCTGACCCGATTAAGGCTAGATAGTTCACCATTTTGTCTCTTAGCAATGGCTAGTTATATGCTCCTGGAAGCTCAAAAGCACATGAGAAAATAATGACTCTGTCCTGTTATTTGACTCTAGCTTCTGGCATTGAGGTATCCTGCTTCTGAATACTGAGGGCCATTGAGTTATACAGACCAAACTATTGACACAGCTACCATTCCTGACATTTCCAGGTGCCAGTGGTGTTTATGTAGCTCAAACAGGACCATCCACGTACAGGGGAAGGTAGCAAGACTCTGTATCCTCAAATCTGCAAGACATTAAAGCTATAACAACAGTACTTGAGGGACCTCCAAAACAGAAGACTGAGGACGAACCATGCTTAATTGACCACAGAATGCTGATTATTAGAAGAAGGGGAAAGAAATACAGAGAATGAATGGAATAGCATGAAAGCACGTAAAGTTGCAGGACTGAAACAATGATCAGGAGTTCTCACCATCCTACAGTATGCTGCTGCTTCTTGTTGTGTACCTTCAAGTCATTTCTGACCTATGGAGCTCCTATCACAAGGTTTTCTTGGCAAGATTTATTCAAAGGGAATTTGCCTTTGCCCTCCCTTGAAGCTGAGAGTGTGTGACTTGCCCAAGGTCACCTACGGGGTTTCCATGGCTGAGTGGGGATTCAAATCCTGGTCTCCACAGTCATAGTCCAGCATCCAAACCACCATACTGGTTTCCAGCACGCCTCTGAACGCCTTTTCTCAATAAAGCATTTTGGAGAAAAGTTATTGCCAGTGTGGTAACTCAGGAGAAGAAATGTAAAAATTTGTGCTTTTCTCAGATGGCGTCTTCCTATGTTACTTCAGGTAAATAGCTAGAAAAGAGTGATGCATAAAAGAAAAGGGACATTTAACCGCCAACGCTTCCCCCTGCAGCCAGCATTTTATAATAGAAAGAGCTGCTCCTCTTTCCTGAGAGTTTTCCAAAAGTAAGAGCTATTGGCTTTATGAAATGCTCTCTCCTTCCATTTGCCTTTCAAATGGAAGATATCAAGGGTGATTCTTTTATGACTCGTTGACACTAACAGAGTAATTTCTGCTCTCCCAATCCACATCCATCTCCGTAATCGTGTTGTTATTGGCTGTATTTATTCAGTTACAACTGAGTCCAGAGAGGGTGGGCAATTGAAATACAGAGACCAGGATAACCTCGACACCCAGGAACTGAATTATTCCTTCCTCCCCTTATTATCATATATCAGAGGCTTGACAAGGCTTGGGCATTGATATGCAGTAGCTATAACAATAGGATTAATCATGAGGGTTTTTTTACATTATTTATCATAGCTGGATCGGAGATTGCGAGTTCTGGCAAGAACATTTCTCTCTATAGCTAAAAGCTTTAAGAATCATAATTTTGCTGAAATCAAGCCCTGTTAAAAGCAATACACCCTTTATACATTTAATCAAGTACGAGCTATATATTCAGTTTCTTCTTCCTACTATTTTTTTAGAATACTCAAGAAATTCCTCTGTACTTATAAAACCATCTGCTTTGATCAATTCCCCCTCCCCTTCCAATTTGTTCCAGAACATTAGCATCATATCTAAGGATGATCAGAACCCAGCTGAGTTCCACTCTGAAACATGCTTCCTAAAAACAAACACAGCAACCGCAAATTTGCTCTACTCAGGCTGAAAAGTGGATTGCAGAATCCAGAATGCAGAATGGACACCGCAGTCTAAGCTAAGTCCCTGGTTGCAGTGTAGCCGAATGTGTTCTGGGTCTAACTAGACATCCATGAAAATTCCTAAGGAACTTGAAGGATCTTATTATAATTGACGCTATGTTAGGCTGGAAGCTTCCACACTGGCGTGATAATGCCCAGAGGCTTTCTGGAAATTGTTTATTTTTTATCCTGCCTTTCTTCCAACAAAGGACCGAACTTAGGTACAGTTCCCTACACTCCAAGGTTGTCATCTTGCTAATGAGGTGTGCACACATAAGTTGAGCGACACACATGGGGAATTTATTTGCCGTATCACAATGGACATATTTTGCTGACAGTGATGGAAGCAGAGTTGTGTATAAAGCAACAATGTACATAGCATAATATGTTCATTGCATGTTGAAGTGCACTGCAGAACAACACCTAGTCATTGATGTTATGCTATAGAGTTTTGCTATTCTGCACAGGGACTGCATGGCCCTGGCTTAGCATCTCTCTTCATGCTGATCTTTATGCTATCTTAAGGGAATGTTAGATTACAGGCCACATGAATTACAGTTCTGTCTCAGCCAGACAAGATGAAACCAGATACTGCAGAATGTGACAGCATCGCTGAAGAAATTGGGAAGCGAATCCTGCTTGTGGGCATTTCCATTAAAAATCTGGAGTGGATTCACTCTGCCACTGATACAGGAGCCAGTCTCCACTGCCAGAAGATGAACCCAAAGGTTGAACTCTACCTTTCTTAAGTTCCAAGTTGTAGAAGACCTTGCTCCCTGACCTGCAGTTGATCTCAGCAGTGGTACAACCACCATCTTTTAAATACATGACTAATTTTCTTTTGATTTGTAATAGTATCAGAAAGATTACAAGAAATCAGGTGCAAATACGGGCAGAGTTCTTTGAGTAGTTACCCTGGACAATTCTGGCCCCTGCAAAGTGAGATAAGCACCCCTTGTCAAAATGCCCTGTTCTTCTTCTCTGCCTCAAGGAAAAGGCCACCAGGCAGGGCAGGTAGCATGGCACTACTTAGTTTCCCCAAACCCCAACAGAAGGGGAACCATACAGAGGTATGAAAAGGGGAGACACTGCTGGGAGGAACACTCCTCCACCCACCTGCCTTTAATGCCTCATTGGACATATTCTTTGGTAGCCCTC
Source organism: Ctenosaura bakeri (assembly GCA_948474755.1). Taxonomy (NCBI): domain Eukaryota; kingdom Metazoa; phylum Chordata; class Lepidosauria; order Squamata; family Iguanidae; genus Ctenosaura; species Ctenosaura bakeri. The sequence continues at coordinate 419,958 of CAOLHI010000654.1, forward strand.
AAATTGGTTTTCCTCACTTGTCTGGGCCTCAGGGGTAACTAGTGCATTGTTCTTGAGAGGAACATACTGTGCTTCAACATTTCTGTCAAACTTCCTTAGGCATATTAAAATATTTAATGTAGATAATACAAGAATCTATCACACAAGTAATAAATGAATCCCTACTTGTACGTGAGCAATAGAAAAAAGGATCTCTGCCCCAATCTAAAAAGGGAAATCCCCAAAATCATGCAAAGCCATCTTTTGTGAATGGAACAGAGGTTGTGCAAGGGTGTCTAACCTAATCCGTAGTAGCTGCATGGGGGCCAGGGGGCAATTCTCCCCCTCCACATACACACCCCACCTAGCTATCCAAAATGCCACGTCATTATCATGCCACTCCCTCCATTTTACTCTGTCAGAGAGGTGTGGAAGGGAAAAAGAAGAGGCAGAATTGTTGCTATTGAAATACTGTACAGTGAAGGATGGGAATATTTCTATTAGCACTTAACACAGCTTAGGTATGGGGGTGGTATTTAAAGTGAGAATCGTCACAGCAATCAACAGTTTGAGATTATCAATCCTTTGCTTTTTTGCTTTTCAGAATGCAGTAACCGTACAACATTCCATCTGCCCTCAAGGTTCTGCTTCCTAACATATGACCGGTTTTTACCAAGCACCACACATTTATTCTCTCCACAGATGCCAGTACATTTTCACCAAGCAGTCTCTCTTAATTTGACACCTCTGCTGAGCAGTTGCAGCCAAACAGCAAAAGCCTGGGCTTCTGGTGCATTCCTGAGGAAGAAACAGCAGAGGGCATTGCTTTGCTTCAGCCATTTAACAGCTCATGCATTGCCAGATTCTCCCTAGCCAATTGGAACCACTTTGCAGAATAAATTATGAAAAACCGGTTTGCAAAGGAAGGTGGTAAAGCTTAGTGGAAGGCACAGAGTGGTTTATACTCTTGGAATCCATAACCTGATTGGCAGGCGTAGCTCTCTGAAGAAAGAGGCCAGAAAGCAAGTTTATAAATTTAATATTTTTTGCTGGAATATACTACTTTGGAGGACAGATGTAGAGATCAGAAACTCTGAATTGCTCCCCAATAAATACTTTCCCTGCTAACAGAGCATTGGCATGACAGAGGAAAGCTTTCAGCCATGCTATTATTCTATACATAAGGGCAATTTTCTCAAAGCTGGATCTTATCATCCAGACCATCGGACTTCTGATTTCTATCTATGGCTGTGAAAATTGGACAGTGAAAAAAAGGGGTGACAGGAAGAAAATCAACTTGTTTGAAATATGGTGCTGGAGAAGAATTCTGCCAGTCACCATGGACTGCTAATAAGACAAAAGAATGTATCTCAGAGCAGATCAAGACTAAACCCTCCCTGGAAATGAAGAGTACTTTGGACATATCATGAGATGACATGACTCACTGGAAAACTACAAAAATGCCCTAAAAGCACCAGATGCCATCTCATCGTGGGAGCTAAGCAGGGTTATCCCTGGTTAGTACTTTGATGGGAGACCGCCAACAAATACCAGGTACTGTAGACTATATTTCAGAGGAAGAAGTTGGCAAAACTACCTCTGAGTAGTCCTTGTCTAAGAAAACCCTATGAAATGTACAGGGATGCCATATGTCAACAGGAATTCCCAATGTACTGGAAGCAGTTCCCATCATCCAGGGCAGCATGGATGTCCTACACATTAAGGGTCCATATAGCATATGTATTTATTCAAATCTACCCAACAGATTGGGTATAGAAAACTTAATCCACCAATTTGCTCTTTGTTTAACTATAGGTCTCAAATTTGACTTCTTAGGCCAGTGGTTGACATTTGCTGCTGTCATTGCTTTCCTTTACTTCCATCTTTGGACACCATTTTCTTTCTCTTCTACAACAGTAGTACTCAAAGAGATGGTGCCCAGACCAGGGGCCCATTACTGGTTGCTAGTTTCTGGCAAATTCTCAGAAAAGAAATAAACAGTTGTAGCTAACATGCCCAGATAACTAGCTCCTGGCACATTCGGAAAAAAAATAAATGCAACCTCCCCCCATACATCAGATAGTCTGGAAAGCATTTTTGTAGAATTTAATTGGATGAATTTTAAAACCAAGTTAAATGATCTCTTCTTTTAACGAGACAGGATGGTCAAAAACCAGGTGCGGCATTAAAGGGGCATCCATAAAGCATAAAGGGTAACACTATTGCACTGATACCAGCAAAATTGTCAGATAAATTCTTCTTCTTGGCATCGGTACTTGTGCATGTCAAATATGAATTCTCTGATAGCCAAAAGAAAAAGAATAGCAGGAAGGCGAAACAGCAATAAAAGGGTATTGTACAGCACTCAGTTTAATCTTCCAACATGACTGCTGTCAGCTTAGAATACAGAACCAATGCAGCATGCCACTTTGAAAAATTAATCTCACTTTAATACTATCGCAGTACAGGAGTCCTTCCTTCTAGCTCTTGGCTGGGAAAGTCCTGGAGAACTCAACCTGCTTACATTATCTTTTATTGGGCGGGGGGACCTGCATGCATGCACACACACCATTCCCAAGGTTTGCTTCTAACAAAGAGCACATTTTTCTGGAATGTGTATGCATTTGTATGCAATATTTGCTTCATATTTATTTTTCGAAAGAAATGTCTCACACAGAATCTGGCCAACTGCATTCTTGATCAGCCAGCTTAGCAGAGTGAAAATGAAACACAGGCAGAAATCCCAAGCTCTTATTTCTGGACTATAAAGTCTTATCACTGCCCATTGCTTTTCAGTTCAAGTGATCCTGCCTTGTTTTCAGAAGCAAATATGTGATTCAGCTTCAAATTTTCTGTTATGACAATACCCACCCCTCTGTTTTTCTTCTGGATACTTGAATATAGAATAGTCCATCTTTTTCTGCATCACTGGATGAAACAATCATTCTTGGAATTTATATAGCCATTTCCAGGTGCATAACGAAGGAGCAAAAGGGTAATGCCATACTACTTCATCCCAAGATTGCCAGGTCATGATTACCCCAAGCCCTGTGATTTCAGGGCCAGAACCTGAGCGTTGGGGAGGAATCCTTGTGATGAAACACGGAATGGGCTCCGGTGGTATTACAGGAAAAAATAAATGCAACCTCAGATAAATGCAACCTTAAGCATCAATCACGATTGCACAGAGCATATCATTTAAATAAAGAACACCAAGTCTAAGTAATGAGGAAAATAAACACACACATACACTTACTTCTTTTTCAAGGCAGTGCTCCTGCCCAGAGATTCTTCCCTCTCATCCTGATAAATGGATAAGATTGTCCAAGCCGTGAGATCTGGGAACCCTACCCAGATGATTCCACACCCCAAGACATCTGCTCAGCAGATAAAATAAACAGTTGGCATCGCATACCACAGATTTACCCATCCAAGCATGCTAATTTATTGTCTTACGTGCTAAATTGTGCATGCAATATTGTGAAATACACTACGGGGTAATTAAAAAAGTAAATATTCATAACAAAAGATAGGATTCAGAGACATTGGATTTGCAGCCCTTGAACAAACATCTTCATCTCTTTTAGATGCCCACCATACAATGGATGTGCGATAACATGATACTGTTTAGAAATGGTATGGAATCATGCTGCCAAAAGCAGACATTCTAAAATATTACTTTTTATCCATCCTTTAAAAAGGAGGATATGCTTGACCATGAACAGTTCCTTCCTGGACTATAGCCCCCAGAATCCCCTAGTTGGGCTAAGCTGCTGAATTAGTCCAAAGGTAACTTGTTCAGTATAGTTTCCAAGTCAAGGGAAGTAACAGCCCCACTATTTATTTACTGTATCTATATGCCACCTTTTCTCCCAAAGTGGGACCCAAGGTGGCTTCCAAAAAAGTTTAAAAACATTTAAAATATTTTAAGACAATTAAAAATATTAAAAACATATAGAATTATAAAAACTTGCATAAAAAACAGCTTGATAAATAAAAGCTGCCCAGTCCAGGGCACTATAGTATATGCTGGTCAAGTCTCCTCTGGAGTCCTGGGCTGCCTCATTTTCAAGAAGGATATAGACAAATTTGAGCTGGTTCAGCAAAGGGCAACGGGGATGATGAGGGGTATGGGGAACAAAACTTTGAGGAGAGGTTCTGTGCTGCTGCATCTTAGCTATTTTCCTGCGTTATGGAAAATTCCAGCTGAGCAACAGCATCCCACTCTGTGCTCCAAATTGTAAGGAAGAGGACACATCATTTTACAACCGCCATACAGTGGTGTCGTGGTAAATTCCCTCACCTCCTATAGCAACAGCCCCAAAGAGAGTCCTAAAATATAGGCTGTTGCATTGATCTATACAAAAACATTTCTAGAGGTTTTCGTCTCCACAACAAGCAGATCTGTTGTACAGCTAATGGATCTTGTCCACTTAAAACTAAACCACTCCAAAATTCTTTGTTTTACAACATGAATCACTCCCAACAAACGCATTTGCTGCTGGGAAAATTGAATTCTTCCCTAGTCACTTGTAAGGATTACGGGGTGGTAGATGAGATTATAGACCCTATTATCAAAAAGTGAGAGCCAGCATGGAGAAGTGGTTTGAATGGTGGACCAGGACTCTAGGAAGATTTGAATCCGAGGTTCCCAATCAGCCATGGAAACCCTTGGGTGGATTTAGGCAAGTCACACTCTCTCAGCCTCAGAGGAAGGCAATGGAGGCTTATGTCCTCTGAAGAAATCTTGCCAGGAAAACTCAACAAGGCAGGGGGTAGGTCATTTTAGTGTTCCCATAAGTTGAAGTGATGTGCAGGCATAACAAAAGCAATCAAAAAGTCCTGTGCTTTTCATCCTGAATCCATTGCAACACTCTTTCCATAATCCCCTTGGTCATTTTAATGTACACAGCAGGGATGGACAACTGAGCAGGGGGTCTGGACCATTTTTCTACCTGCATCAGCACACTTCAGAACTCCAAAGTGACACCATGTCACTTCTGGCCACTATTTTGGCTGATTTTCAGCTGATTTTTTTCATGACCTTTTTTTGTCTTTTGGGGAGATTGGGGGGGTTGGAGAGTCAGGGTACAGAAACCACTATGTTGAGTGGTTTGGGTGGCTAAATGAAATGGCCCCCAAATTGGCCTGATTTTATTAAAAATAATTAGCCTAGGAGTTTGGGGGGTTCTGGGGGAGCTTTAAGGGTCATATTTGGGGTTCCAAGGACCATATCTGGTCAACAAGCCTTAATTGGCCACCCCAGTCTAAAGCAACCTGGAAAGTACTAGGTTGCATACTGCTGAAGGAGGAGTGAGAATACGTTTGTCCAGGGAATGTATGACTTGTGCTGTCAGATCTAAAACTAACAGAGCAAGGTCTGCCTTAGCTCTGCTCAACATTTTGCCAAAGCTCGATGCACAAGTCCCCCAGGACTGAAGCCTGGTGGTGAGTGACGTGCTGTTATTGTACCCAAGCTAGTTAAGTTACTGCCGCTGACACGCTGCCAACTCAGCTCCATTGTCTCTGCTGGCCTTCCCCTCCACAGTCTGTAACTTCTTAGCAAGGAGGGAGAGAATTGTTCCACCACAAAAGCTCCAATTCAAAGCCTATTTATTATCTGAACAAACAGTGCATGGTTTTGAAGCACTAGTCTGCTTTGCACACTGTCAAAATACCATGTCAGAGGACAATCCGTCACAGAAGACTCTCTCTGCTACAACTGGAAAATGAATTTGATATATTTTGGTTGAGTTGGGAAATAGGGACAGGTCTGGTCTTCTTTTGGTCTGCTGTTGTGTACCAGAAATGTATGTTTCTTCTGCAGAGGTGACAAAACTACACAGCATTCCAGATACACCTCCGGCACTAGCAAATTCCCACAATACCCCCACCCTCCTGTAGTGCAAGTCAGTAGATGAAAAGATGTTCAGACCTGAGACCTACCTTTTCCTCTTTCCCTCTCAGTTTCTCTTGGCTACTTCTGAATACCTTCCAGCCACCCTGAATTAATGGGGACAGTCCCAGTTAATCCTCTGTCATCCTACTCTCTTAGCTGTTTTTACAATGTTCCAGTTTCTCTCTCCTCTTCCCACTTTCTCCTTTTGTCCTCAGCTTACTTCAGTTGCTAAAAACTGAAGTCAAAGTGCAAATGTAGTTTGTACAGAATTAACTCAGTAGAAGAGAAAGGAGAGGACAGAATTTTATCCTTCCCAGTAGTCTCAGGCAAAAGCAAACTGCTGCAGTCTCTTGTATTTTGTCTGCTCTACTTCATTAATAAGACATGTGTATGTGTTTTTTTAAAGGATTTACTGCAAGGATTCAGAAAGGTGAACAGGAGCAAATGAACCATACTTCACTTTTAAAAAAAATTGGAGTTACTATGAGAATCGCTGCAACCCAACATCCCCTCTGCATAGCATAAATATCCACCTGCAGAAATATACTCCACACAACCCTCATGCAGAACAGCGACATTATACAACACAGGTCAATGACTGGGTGCCATTGTGCAATGCACAACCACAATGTGCAACTTGCAATGGCAAGGTACAACATTGCTGTATGTGTAACTCCATTTCCACCACAGTAAACAGAAATATGTCCATTGTGCTATTGTAAACAATTTGTCCTGCAAGCACAGCACAACTTGTGTGTGCATACATCACTAACAAGATGGCAGCAAATATACACAGCCAGCCTACTTCCACACTAGAGTTTCCTCGTTCATTCCAATTCCCATCAAAGGGTCAAAGCAGACTTTAGTACATTCAGATGTAGTTCTGCACCACCTAGCAAGGTTGTTGCAAAGCTGGATTAAGGAAGGTATAGGGAGAGTCTTCTATTTCACCATCAGCGCCATTGAAAAAAAGAAGGATGTGTGTGTGGAGAGAGAGAGAACAAACAAACTGACAGAATGAAATATATAAATTTAAACCGCTATAGGCTGTAGCCTACAGGGACACAGGGACAGAAGTAGCACTAGCTCAAATGTGACAAAACCGCCAGCTGTTCTCTTAAAAAAAAAAACTTGTGAAAGAAGATTCTATTTTTTCCCATGGCTTTCTAGTAAGTCTTAACACACTTCCTCTTAGTCTACAAATGTCAGGAAGCACAACCCACAATATAATCAGAGCAACTTCTTACATGTGACACAGAAAGGAAAAGTCCTATGTTTCCTAAGACACATTTGTTTTATGGTGCCATAGGCTTACTCATGCCTCATCACTCTGGGGTTGCATCATTAAGATGATCTTGTGGTGTTTGTAGCCAGTCACAAAGTGCCCGACTTGACTGGAAATTGCAGCTTGGAGACAAATGCACTTTCCTGAGTGGCCAGATGTTTCCAAAGAAAAGGTGGGAATTTTGACTCTTTCCCCTGAAAATCAACAGTTTGGACCAAATGCATTGCAGCCCATGAACAATTCAGGTGAACTAGTGGGGAGGCAGATGCAAAAGACAAGAAAGTTTTTACACCTAAAAGAGGAATTTAAGTTGGCATGCCAGCGACTTCTGTTTTAATTCCTATTTCTGCATAGCTGTTAAATCCACAGATGCCCTATCCTCTCTCAGTTCTGCCTTTGCTGTTGTGTATCTTCAAGTTGCTTCCAGCTTACAATGACCCTAAGGTGAAGCTATCATGGGGTTTTCTTAGTGAAATTTGATCAAAGGGAGTTTTTCATTGCCTTCCTCTGAGACTGAGAGAGGAGGACTCAGTCATGATCGTCCAGTGGATTCCCATGGCTGAGCAGAGATTTGAACTCTGGTCTACCAAAATCCTACTTCTGCACTAAAACCACTGCCCCAAACTCTCTCTACTCTAGCCAAAACAGTTGTCAGAAGCACGTGATTAAAACTACCAGATTCTCCACCTTTTCTCTCTCTCTCTCTTGTCAGTCTCTTGAACATGACTGTCAGTAGCCCTTGTGATTGATGGCTGTAACCTTTTAAGTTAGACCGGTGGTTCCCAAACTTCAGTCCTCCTCTGTTTTGGACTTCAACATCCAGGAGCCCTTCCATGCCACACAGAGGCTACTGCTTCTTGTGAAACTTTAATTCCCAGAAAAAAATTGGCTACTCACTTTTAGAGAGGAGAAAGACATCCTTGGAGAGGTTTTTCTGCAGCAGTCAGAAGGTGCTTGAGTTGACTGGAACAAATACCTCACAACCAAATCTGCTTCTTTGAGTGACTGCAAAACAGCTACAGTGACCTGGGAGTTATCCATTTCTTCCCAAAGGCTCAACTGGTTGGCTCTTGTGCACTAGAAAAGAATAATGTGTAGCCACATTTAGCAGAAGACAGGGTTCTTTATGGCTAGAAGAGGAAATATATGCAGGGTTGATTATATAAAACAATCAAGAATAATCAAAGAGAGAGAGAACACCCCCAATTGTAATGGTCCTCCCTTACTTTTTTCAGTGCTATGAAATGAAACAGGTGCAGCTTTTAATGACACAAAGCTGACATGATGAGGAAAGTAACACCTGGAGAAGCCCAAAGGACTTAAAGAGTCCTATCATGGATGCAGCCAGCCAGCACATGTGCAGAAGGTAACATTATGCCAGCTAGCTACGGCACAGTAACTGTGCACATCCTTTGGCCCAGGTAGGACATGGCCTCCAAGTGTCTTGATTTGGTTTGACAGCCCCAGCCAGTTCTCTGTGGCCTTGCTTTATCAGCTGCTTTTAACATGCCTCGGTTTCTCTCTTCTCTTCACCTTGCTTTCCATCTTTGTTCTCAGCTTGCCTCAGATGCTGTAAAATCAGTTCAAAGTGCAAAAGTAGTTGGTATTGACTTAATTTAGAAAGGAAGAGAGGATGGGGCAGTGTCTTGCCCTCCCCAGTAGCCTTTTGCCAAAGCAAGCTACCATAGCCACTCTTAGCTTATGTTTTCTTCTTCATTAATACCTTTTGCTGTCTTGACTGCACTCAGATGTTGCTTGGCCACATAGGTTGTGGTTTTCATCCACAAAATGTTGGAGGGTATAGATATGAAGCAGGAATTTATGTTGTACAAACAGATGCAAGTTGCCTTGCTCAGTTTGATCAAGTAGCTCACTATGTGCATATGGGGAGTTCCCTTCATATAACACTATGACAGCCTAGTGTGGAAACAGCCTGAGACTTGCCAAACCCAGAGGGTTTACCCAGCTGAATGGGGATTCAAACCCTGGTCTCCCAGAATCATAGTCCAGTGCTCAAACCACTGGTTCTCCTTAAGCATTTTGATATGTTTCCAAATTCAAGCAGCAATCCTATGCACTTTTGCATGGAAGTTAGCTCCACTGAATGCAAGAGAACTTATATCCAAGAAAATATGCACCATTTTCTCTGTCTTATTCAAAACAAGGCAGCGCTATTATTTCTGTATAATACACACTATGATGATGAACATTTTGAGAGAATGGATTAGCTTTGCCCTAAAGTAACATGCAATCCTGTGCTTCACAGAGCAAGCTTCTGCTGTTGAGCAGCACAGAAAAGTAATTAATTTTTTTTTTAAAATCTCAACCATTGCTACTGAGTCCTGTGGGATATACTCCACCTCAGCTGACATAAAATTGCCACCTCATGGCTGAACCTTAACAGTGGTGAGATGGGAACAGCACTTTCCCCAGCTCACAGCCTCCATTGGTGTGCAGCTCTTGGTGTGAAGTAGAACATAGTTAACAGCACAAAATTAAAGTATTATTTTATCCCAATTTCTAAGCAGACAGACAACAGCAGATGCTCATTTGCTGCTATTCTGTTGTGTCAAAATGAGAGTCCACAAGAAACCCTTGCCAGGCTGATTCATGTGACCTCTAAAGGAGGGACTTAGATTAAAGGTGCTCCTCGAAGGGACAAGCAAGATAACATTTAGTCATCATCCAAACTTGAGAAAGAGATGCAGGAGTGGGTAGGAAGGATTGGACAGTGTAAAACAAAACATGGAATTCTTCCTTTGCTTTTCCACAAAAAGCTGTATGCTCTTTTGAGTTTTTTCTAGCCTTTTTGATGCTTTCAGTATAAGAACAGCATGTGGGGAACCCATTACTTCCAAGAACCACTTCTTCACCACCAGGATGGAGAAGGAAGGGAATTTTTCCTTAAATCATGTTGAATTGCCTTTCTTTCTTATTGAACAGGAACTTATCCCTGTTCTTTTCAAGTTACTTCTGCCCTATGGGACCAATTTTTTGAGAACACCCCTACTTCACTTACTGAGGTCTTGTTGCTATTGTTCTGTGCCTTCAAGTAATTTGTGACTTATGGCACCCTAAGGTGAACCTGTTACAGGGGCTTATGGGGCTGAGAGTTTGTGACACAGCCAAGGTAACCAAGTGAGTTTCTGTGGCTGAGTGAGAAATTGAACCCTGTTCTCCAGGGTCATTGCCCAACAGTCAAATCACTACATCCCACTGGTTCTCCTACCTGTAGTGGAAAAAGAGCCATGGCACATTGAGCAGACAAAAGCAACTCCAGCAGGGTTTGTTGTTGAACTTCCCCACATTACAGAAATTTTTAGAAAGGTATCAGGATCCCAGCTACCTATTTGCATCTGGACTTGGCATACCTTAACATTGGACTAGCAACACAGACAAAATGACACCATGGCCATTTCTGTACTGCACTGTTATAATGCTATCATTCCACTTTCAACATCGTGTGGAATCCTGGGGTCTACAGTTTAGGGAGGGGCCTTTCGGATTCTCAGCCAGGCAGCTCTTGAGCCTCAGTAAACTACAAACCCCAGAATTCCACAGGATTTTGAAAGTGGAATAATAGCACTATAACAACATAGTGCGGAAATGGCCTAAGTAACAAGGCTTGGCTTTGCATCCCAAAAACTCCCTCTACACTCTATATTGGGCAAACAGGACAGCCTCTACACAAGTGGATTAATGGACACAAATCTAAGATAAGAAATGGCAGTATCCGCAAACTAGTTACAGAATATTTCAGCTTTCCTTGGCACACAGTAAGGGATTTACAGGTTGAGGTCATTGAGTTACTGACAGGATGTCAGATACTAATTAACCCTATACACCTTTTCTAAAAATAAGGCCTATGGAATTCAATGGCACTTACCCTTTTTATATGGAGGGGGGGAGATTTTTTTTTTTAAAGCAAGTCTTCTGGATCAAAAAAAAAAATGCCTCCACCCAGGAACAGCTGAAGAAGGCAGAAGCCAAAATGTCCCTTAAGACTCAAATATTTCAAATAAATACACTCAGTCTTATTATATAAATATGTAATGACAACCATGGCAAACAAATGCTACTAGACACAGTGTGTCAGTATGTTTTGTATAATCTCCTGTTTCAGTATGCACCACACAGCTGAGGTTTGTAATGTTTTGGCAACATTTAATGGAGTTGTTTGGAGCTCATAGACTCTATCCAAAAATACACTTAAGAGCAAGTGTGGTGTAATGCTTTTGTGTGTTGTACTACAACCCTGGAGGCCAAGGTTCAATTACCTGCTCAGACATGGAAACTCACTCGGTGATTTTGGGTGCATCACACACTCTCAGTCCCAGAAAAACTTGTGATAGGTTCCCCTTAGGGTCACCACAAGTTGGGAATGACTTGAAAGGACACAACCACCACCACCTCACCCAACTGAATACCCTGCTTTCCACCCCACTCCACCCAAAATGTGAAGATAATATTCATCTTTACCCAGAACATATACTTCTAATTGTCAAATGTTGCTCAGATCTTCAGTACAGGCTTTTCATTGCGTGTTCCTACTTTTTGGAGGTGAGATAGTTGGGTGGCCATCTAGAACAGAGCTTTCTTGGCAATGGCAACAACGAGAAGACCAGACGCTCCTGACTGCAGACAAGACAACGTGGAGAATCAGCCCAGAGTGAGATCTTCCAGGGACAGCCAGTCAATCTCGGCAGCAGAGGGAGGACTGATCAGGAGCCAACACATCTATCAAACATCCAGTTGAAGTATAATTACAAACCCAGGACAGTGCTAATGCATTACATGCCCAGCAACACTTCACAGATGGGACCAAACAGCAGCAGAGTGTGGTCAAGATGGCAAAGATTATTATTAAGGAAGAAGACACAAGCTAGGAGAGGTTGCAGCAGTTTGCTTTTGCCTGAGCCTACTAGGAAGGGTAGGGGCCTTTCCACACTACACTATCATAGTGCTATTATTCCACTTTCAACAACCCATAAAATTCTGGGGTTTGTAGTTTCCTGAGGCCAAAGAGCTCCCTGGCTGAGAATTCTAAAGGCCCCTCTAAACTGCAAACTCTAGGATTCCATAGGGTTTTGAAAGTGGAATAATAGCACTATAACAGTGTAGTGCTGAAATGGCCTAAGTTTCTTCCCTCTCCTCTCTTCCCACCGAGTGCACACTTTTTGCACTTTGAACTCATTTTGCAGCAATTGAAATAAGCTAAGGACAAAGGGGGAATGCAGGAGGTGGGGGGAGAAACTGGGACATTTTAAAAGCAGCTGAAAAAGTGGGATAACAAGGGATTAATCAGGATTATCCCTGCCAAAACAGTTCAGGGGCATAATATTATAAAATTCTCACAGGGGGAAGAACAAACTTTCCTGGATCATGGCGATGGGGTGAATTTTGAGGAAAGAATCTCCTGGGGAACTGAGCCATACATTAAAAGCACCATTTTGTGAGTATTTTTGGAAAAAGGACAAGGTGACAAGGGGCAACAGGCTTTGTCAGTCGTTTCATGGTGTCTGGTTTCCTTTTGATGTAGCATCCACTTTGATGGTTCCATATTAGCATAAGGACAAACCTCTGAACAAAGCGCTCTTTTATTTGTGATCTTCCCTGCTCTTCTGGATCAGTGCTAAAGAAACCAAATGTTATATAAACTATGCTATATTTGCATTCTGGACCCTTCTTGCTGGCCAATATCTTTTTGATTGGATTAGTTGCTAAATCTTCGTCAACATTTGAGTACTGCTGAGAGAGGCCAAGTGAGGCAAGCGTTCAAGAGAAATTCTGTGACTCAAACATTCATCCATTACCAGCAGCCTATAAAGAAGGAATTGTTCTTTATAATAAAAATTAGAGTTATTTACAATAAATAATATTCTTTTCCAATTAAACAGATTTCAGAACATAAACCATAAACTAGTTATGTTGGGGTGGTCTTCAGAATATTAACCCTTAGGTTAACCATTAAATTAATTCTCTTTATCATCATTTAACAAATGTGCTCCGTGAACAAATAAGCTAGATATAACACACATCTCAAAGGGATAAAGCTAGGAACATGAATGTGCCTTTACCAGCTGAATGCGGGAGAAATGGAGATAATGAAAGAAATGAAAATTACTCATGGATGTACAGCATGCTGGAATACCTTGTCTTCAAGGAGACGCATACAAGATTTTGGCAGAAATCCAGTGTTTAGTTTCCAATTAGAGAAGACCTATTAAATCAATATTTACATTAGTGTGGCCTTACCAAATCCATACTGATTCAGCAGATCTTCCATAGTTGGGACTAATCACTGGATTTAGACCTCTAGGGAGAAATCTGGTTTTTTAAAAAAAACAAAAAAACACAAAATTCTCATAGAGAGGGAAAGCCTGGAAAAAGGAACACAAATGAGTTGCAAGGAAGGAAGTTTTTGCTGGAAAAGAAATACCAGAGGCTAGACAGTTCTTAAATCCATGAAAGTTAAACCTGTGAGTGTAGAGGGCATATTTCTCAAAAGAACACCAACCAGAGTCATTTTCTTTCTTAATGCACAGATCAAGGAGGAAAGAAACTTTGAGGAAACTTGTGCCTCATCCTACCCTGAGAACAGATGGTACAGAAATGTAACTAAAACATTATTAGAAAATTAAGTGAAACCTTATGAGGTTTGCTCCCATGAGGGCTTCTGCCTCCAAACCTAATCCAACACTTAAATCCTGGCTCTCCTCATTAGGCTACCTAGATCATTTAACTCTCCCATAACCTCACAGAGATTTCCAAGCTGAACCTCAACAGGGAGATGCCAAGGGCACTCCCCTAGTTCACAGCTCCATTTCACACTTGATTCTGCAAACAGCAAGAGGACAGTCCCGGAGCAAAAGTGAAAGAAAGCAAAAACCCAGCCGCTGGAGGGCAGAGAACGTGGCCAGGGCAAGGGCAAAGCCAGCTGGCATGTTGTTGCATGAAAACGAGAGTCAGCAAGAAAACATCTCAGCCTTTTGCCCATGTCCTCCAAAGGAGGGGCTGGCAAATCCAAGGGCGTTCTCTCCAAAAGAAAAGAGAAGATAGAAGGAAAGTCAAGGAACTTGGGCAAGTTGCACTCTCTCAGGCAATAGCAAACCCCTTCTGAACATGTCTTGCCAAGAAAACTCTAGGGACGTGGTCACCAGAACTCTTGAGTCAATTTGAGACATATGATAAGAACAACATATGTTTTTAGTTAAATTGCACACACATCATTTGGAGGTTCAGTTCTTGGCATTTCCACTCCCTTCTCTGTGAGGTTATGGGAGAGTTAAATGGTCTAGGTATCCTAATGAGGAGAGCCAGGATGGTGTTGTGGTTTTAAGTGTTGGATTAGGTTTGGATTAAGTGTAAGGTGATTGTGAATGTCATCATGTCCTTTCTCTGAACTTTCCTGAAGCTGGACATTGTTATAGAAAGAATGCTGTTTGGGTTGACCTTGGATTAGGACCTGTAAGGGAATCTCTCGGTGTTTTCTTTCCCAACTCTTCCTTTCCATGTTCACAGTTGTAGAAACGAATGAACTCAGAGGGGCCCTTAACGGGGAAGACAGTGGCAGATATATTTCTGCTGCTACTCTTAGAAAAGAAGTATTTTGTATAATAAACCTACCTCAAACTGTGCTTGTGGTTTCCAATGGCCAGATTCATGTTTGCATTTATTTCCCTAAGGAACAGGCCCTTTGGGTCTGCCCTTAGATGAGTCATAACACTAAAATGAATTCCTTCCACAACTAACAGTTCCTGAATACCAATTTGGTTCTCACGTCTCTTCGAGCGGCATAGGATCAAAGGCGTAGGTTGCTTCCTGTCTCCCGGCACTTCCCTTTTGGGACAGAAGCTTCACTTGTGGTTTTCTCTCTTTTGCTTTGCAAACATGTTCAGTAAAGAGAACAGAGAGACCCTAGACTTGTACATCTGCCTACCTTTTGGAGCCAGTTCCAGGAACTGCATCAGCATGCATTTTGCTCTGTTGTCCTTGAAAGTGGCCATGGTGGTTCTGCTGCAGAAATGCTCTTTCTCAACCTGCAAAGAGACCCCAGTAAGCTTTATAAAATGCAAAGTCAACTGTTATACGAATACAGAATTGCTTACATGTTTACATTAACAAAAATATAGTGTCCAATTCCAATCACACTCTCTCTCTTTCATACATGCGTGCATGCACGCATGCACGCACACACACATTCTTCCCATACTGTATCTGTCATTCAATAATCTGCATTTTTTGAAGTTCAAGCAGGCATCACTCCTTCCCCCACTAATCTGGATAGCTACGCTCACACTTCAATCCAGTATGAGCGTACTGGCTCAGTGGTCAGACAGAAGTGCAAACACACACTTTGACACTTCTTTGTACACTTATTAAAGACATCAGAGGGGGTATGGGAAGAGCCAGAGGGAAAATTTCAAGCAATAGAAAAGACCACTCTGGGCTTTCTACTTGTTTCCAGTGTGGTTGGAATCTTTGCTTTATCATATAAACTATTTCTTTTTCTTTCTTTCTCTCTTTCTCTCTCTTAATGGCAAAGATCCCCCTGGAACTGGTTAGCAAGGGCTTCCTGAAGCCAAAAAAGCCCATCAGACTGAAGCTGGTTCCCAGAGTTATGGCTGGGTCTAAGGAATGAAAGAAAAAATGCAACTGGCCAAGGTGCTGCTGGTAATCCCTCTCTTCTACATCACACAGAATAAGTAACTTGAATGAATTGGGGGAGTGGGGGAATCACATTTGTGAATGGACAAGACTGGGAACTAGAATCAAGAGAACCAAAAGGAAGAATTTGTAGCTTTTTCCTCCCCAAAAGCTACAGTGAAATAGTACTTCCAGAATTCAATCCTACACACATCTATTTATAAGCAAATCATATTGAGTTCAGTAGCTGCTGTTTCCAGTGAACCATCTGTGGGACAGCAGTCATAATTTCTTCATAATTAGTATATTTGGTATCAATATTAAAATAAGAAGACCAATTAGTACATGTCTATTTTTTAATTAAATTGCATCCAGAAGAAAAAAACAATGTTTTTATGCTTTTTTTTTTTAAAAGATCATCTTCCTCCTAAGGCGTACAAGAAAGTGAGTGTATAAAATAAAAACGGTGCACCTTAAAATTATGGGAATTTGAATCTGTTGGTTCATATTCTTGTCTCTGGAGCAGCAGAAAACAAGCTTGCTCCATTTTCTACAAGACACCCCTTCAGATATTTAAAGATAACTACCTTGTCACCTCTCAATCTTGTCTTCTCCAAGCAAAACACACCCAGTTTCCTAAGTCGTTCCTCATAATTTTTTATTTCCAGTAGCTATGAGATGCATTAGTAATGAATTCTCCTTTGCCAGAAAACTATGTATTTCTTTTTTAAAAAAATCTTTTAAAATTCTTTCCATAAATAAAATAAAATTCTTTTCTCTTCTATTTTTTTCTATTTCTTTGTCTTTTTTAAAAAAAGTTTTCATTGCTGGCCCTGTTCACTATTAAATCCCACTGCTTGGAAAAGTTACTTCTTAGAACCTGAGCTTCTAGAATCCCTGGTTCACAGCTCCTTTGGGCATAAAACTGAGTAAACCCCAAAGCTGCTGTCAATGGCACAAGGTAAAATGAAAGTGCCACCAGCTGAACTTCTAGGCTTGGAACTGCTGGCATTTTGCCCCCGGCTGCAAAAAGGAAGCAAACAAAAGCCTGCAGCCTGCTTCACATGACATCCAGAGGAGGAGCTGTCAAACAAAAAGTTCATCTGGAGAGGAAAGGAAAGTGTTTACTGAGCAAAGCACAAAATGGAATTCTTCCCCAGTTGTTTCTCAGAAACTTGGGTGCTCTTCGGTGTCTTCTTTGCCCTGTTTATGCTGTAAGTATGACTGGGGTGGGGTGTTGCTGGGGGAGGCAGAGCATTTAGAGACACAAAAATACCGGAGAAAGGACCTGAAAGACACCCTTTTAGCGATGTTGTTTGTACATCTTGGTGGTGCCAATCTCTGACTCAATTATTTTGAAATATTGAAACATGACTTCTTTTAAAAGATATGTTAAGTTCAGCAAATAAAGCCTGCTGAGATTTCTTGTGTTGGTGTCCTGCAACTGCTTTAATGGGACAGGATCATATTCTTCCAGGCATTAAGGTTTTATGGGCATTGTCCATTTCTAATCCACCCTTGGCTCGTTCTTTCTTTCTTTCTCTCTTTCTTTCAACCACACAAAAAATGTTATAAGGGCAAGGCATTATACAACGCATTTCCCCACTATTTTGGCTGCTTTCAAAATGTCCCACTTTCTCTGTCCTCCTCCCATTTCAACCTTTCATCCTTGTTTACTTCACTTGCTGTAAACTGGGTTCAAAGTGTAGGTCTCATTTAATTAGTTCACAAGGTGTAGAGGAGAACGGGGAGAAACAGAGTCTTGATCTTTTCATGCAGGGCTCCCTCCTGCATGAAACAGACAGAAATTCAACAGGTGCAGCGACTTCTAGCTTTGTATGTTCGGACAAGGAACAATGCCAGGGATTGCATTTCTGATGGACTTTGCAGCACATAAAAGAGCAATTTTTCTTCCAGTTCCAGCAGGTGTTCCAGAACAGCTTTTTGTGTTTAACATGGCCAATTCCAATTGTGGATCCAATTTCAGTGACAGAAGATCAGTTCAGTTTGCCACTGGCAAGCTCCCCATCCTGGAGGTGTGAGTGTAACATCTTGGGAAGATGATAAACTTGGAAGATATGGCCTCCATGAATGAAGATCCAGCATTGCTTTTCATAGGTCAGGACAAGGCTTGAAAGAAGAGTCTGGCTGGAGCGAAGTCTATCTAGTCATATCTCTTTTGCAAACAGTGGACCTTGGTGTTCTGGACTTAGAAGGCACTGAGACAGATTGCTGGCCTTTTTGTTAGGAGAAGCCATGTTATTAGCTGATTCTCCCATGTCCTTGTCTCTTTGGGTCTGGCTGCAGTCCTTATGATAGCCTGGGTTGGCAGGATTTCTCCAGCAACAATATATTGGTGTGAGCAGCCCACATTGTGATTTTAAGTATTTGCCAGTATCCTTGGCTTGAATGGGGAATTAAGAGCCATTAACTTTAGGAAAAAGAAAACTGGTCCTCGTAGAAATGAAAATTTCTAGAACAAATTTAATCATGTGGATCAATACAAATCCTGCATTTCCTTTTCTTTTAAAAAAAGAAAACAACATGGCTGTGGGACTGCCATGCTGAATGCCTGTCCTTCAGAATTTACTAGGGGTAGCTGACATGTTACCTCTAGAAGCCTTCTCAGAAACTGGTATTCAGTGGTAGACAGCACTTCTGAATACAAAACTGTCATTAAACTATCACAGGTAAATGCTCCTGACATACCTGTAATCCACCAAATCTTCCTTTTAGCACATTAAGCTAGAAAATGTCTTTTTCCCCCTGTTTTTTTCCCTGTAGATCTGCTGTCCATCAGGTTCAGTGGGCATTGGGTAACCCCAAGTGCTCACACTTTTGCACACTTTCACACTCCATCCCCTTTCTCCATGCTGTTCTTAAGTTTACAAACCTCTGTCCTGGCCCTCCTCAACTGTCTTTTTCCCTGGGAATTTGTGGTTGTTTCAGGCCGCCAGACTAGCTGTTAGAGCCCTTGTTAGCATATCTCCATTCTAACCCACATTACTGCTTCTCCTCTTACAAATGTTCTCCTGATACATAAGTTGGTGAACCACCTGCCCTTCAAGACCAAAATGCAGGACACGAGATCAAGAGTAGCTTTTTCCTAATGGTGTTCCTAGCAATAGATATTCAAGGTTAGATTCACTCTGGAAGCTCCATGATATTATCATACCTAATTGATGCTGAAATATCTCTACATGAATTTGCTCTATCCTCCATTTAAACAATTAACCTGGAAAATATTCTTTTTTTCTTCATTGTAGTCTATTGCTCATTGCTTTTATCAGGTAAACACAAGTTTTTGTAACTTCTGCAGGTAGATGAAGGTAGATTCTCTGTCCAGTTTCTCCCTGCTGGGCATAATGGTGTAAGCTTCTATTCTGACCCTCCTTAATAGATTTCTTAGCAGAAAATACATGGTTGCCAAAGGCTACTGGAATAATTAGATCCAAAGTTAGCACCGCTGGAATGTCTCACATTAAACCCATGTTGCTTCTTCTCACCTTGCAAATGTTCTTCTGGTGCCTCTTAACTCTAGTGTCTCACCGAGCTCTCTTCTACTGACTGTCTTTCCAGCTATGGGATTTGGCCCTACAATTTGTTTAAGAAGCTGGGCATTCCCGGGCCGAGACCTTGGCCTTTCATCGGCACTTTCCATAAATACTGGAATGTGAGTATCAGTGTCATTAATGCGAGGCTCACCCTTAGGGAGAAGCCACATGCAACTGTTTAGAGGTGGAATGTAAGTCTCCCTTGAAAAGCACTCTCTCTCCATGGTTTTCTGATGTCTCTTTTTTCTTGGCAGGGGGTTATTGAATGTGACCAGAAGTGTTTTCAGAAGTATGGCAGAATCTGGGGGTGAGTCTTCCACAAAAATGGAGCCCCTGTGAGGGATGGAATGCTGTCTGCTAACATTCTTGAGGCATGACCCTCTCACTGCAATGTGTTTCTAAAATAAGCATGCATAAGGCATCTGTCTGTCTTTTTTTATGCTACCTGAGTTTGGCTTTTAGGTAGCCTGTGGATTTATTACCATCTCAGAGAGAGACAGAACAAAAATAAGGCAAGATTCTGAGGTCAAAGGTTCTAGTCTCTTTCCTCTGGAAGGACCTGGGAGAGGGGGATGTGTTCCATTCTAGAGTGCTCAAGAAACGCAGACTATGAAATCCAGCCTAAATAAATGAGGTATTTTAAACAGATGTAGATGGTTTGCCTTGTCTGGTTTCTTCTGCAGGGGTTAGTATTTTTGGAAACTCTATACTGATTTCTTTTCTTGAGGTAGCTCCTCACTAATGGAAATTTTATTCAGTGGGATCTCTGGATTCTTAGGCTTCAACAGCGATTGAGTCAGATGAGGCTCAAAAGTCAGTTGTGACTCACTTGTGATTTTAGTGTGGGTCTACTGTAAGCCTGACTCAGGGCCTTTCCACACTCTACTGTTACAGTGCTATTATTCCACTTTCAACATCCCCTGGAATTCTGGGGTTTGCAGTTTAGGGAGGGGCATTTAGAATTCTCAGCCAGAGAGCTCTTTGGCCTCAGCAACATACAAACCCTAGGATTCCACAGAATGTTGAAAGTGAAATAATAGCACTATAACAGTGTAGTGTGGAAAGGCACTAAGTCTGGATCTGACCCAAAGCTACCAGCCTTCCAAGTATAGTTATTTAGCTGTAAGGAATGGAAATATTGTGTGCATTTTCTACACTTCTGTAGAATTGCAGTGTATCCGCAACTTCTCCATATATCTGTGGTTCTCAAATATTAGTCCTTCAGGGGGTTTTTTTGGCCTTCAGCTCACAGAGAACCCGACCATTGGCCAACCTGGTTGGGCTTCTGGGAGCTGAAGTCCAAAACACTCAGAAGACCAGAGCTTAAGAAGCACTACTGATGTTGCAGCTGAAGGTGGAAGTCTTCCCACAGACTGATACATTACATTCAAGCAGGAAGGGCAAAAAATACCTTTTTTCTTTTTCTTTCTTTTGGCAATTAGATTATTTGATGGTCGCCAGCCAGTGATGGCTATTTTGGATCCTACCATCATTAAAACAATCTTGGTAAAACATTTCTACACCCATTTCTCCAACCGTCGGGTAAGTACGTACGAAGCAGTTTCCTTTATTAAGAACAACAACAAAATTATGACTTTGGATTTTAAAAAAAATATAAACAAGGGATGAACCTGCATTTAAAAAGAGGAGAAGAATTAAGAGATGCAGCTCACAACACTTCTTGTTTTCTTTGTGTCTTGGCCTTTGTAGGACTTTGGGCTGAATGGAGAGCTGGACGAATCTATAATTGTAACCAAAGATGAACACTGGAAGAGGATCCGCACAGTTCTCTCTCCACACTTCACCAGTGGGAGACTGAAGGAGGTAAGTCATGAAGGCCACCAGTCTTGGGTATCATTGTTGTTGTTTGCCACCAAGTTGACTTTGACTTAGGGCAACCCTATGACAGCCCCAGCTGTCAATGGACCTGCTTAAACCTTGCATGCGTAGGGCAGCCGTGGCTTCCTTGATTGAATCGACTCACTATCTGGTCTTCTCTTTTTTTTTTATGGCCTTTCATTTTACTAACCAGTATCATCTTCCGCATTGAATCATGTCATCTCATGATATGCCCAAAGTACAACAACCCCAGTTTAGTCATTTTTTGCATCAGGGAAAAGTTCAGATTTGATTTGCTTTCAGACCCATTTTCTTTTGGCAATCCATGGAATCTGTAGTATTCTCCACACTTTGAATGAACTGATATCCTTCCTGTCAGCCTTCTTTGCTCTCCAGTCATGGACTTATTGTTTCCTAATGAACACTTAGGCTATTGCTTTTACTCTATTATTACCAGTGCTAAACTAATTGAACTCCCAACATGCATAAAGGCATGCATCTTATTTCAATACAGGATTGCCCCGCTTGGAAGAAAGTCATTCCAGTTTCATATAAGTGATGTGTCAAATAATGTAAAAGTGCGTGCCGGCCACCTGACAATGTGAGACAAATTGCGAATGGCTGTTCCAAACTGCTGGTTGATCATGACTCCATTTAACAATCACCCAGAGTCTGTCTCAACATCTCAGGTTTTGGTCTGTGTTTCAGATGTTCCCCATCATCAACCATTATGGAGAAATATTGGTGCAAAGCGTCCAAAAGAAAGTGGACAATGATGAATCCATAGACATGAAAAGGTGAGTAATTCCCAGGCACAGCTAGCATATTGTAATGGTTTGAGAGTTGGACTAGTCCTCTGGGATATGTGGGTTCAGATCCCCAGCTGGCCATGGAACCCCTCGGCAACAATGAAAAAGTCATACTGTCTCAGTTTCAGAGGAAAGCAATAGCAAATCTCCTCTGAAGCAATATTTAAAGAAATCATGATGTGGTGATTTGATTCAGGATACCAGATTTCAAATCTCTGCTCAGCAATGGAAGCCCACTAGGCGATACTTTGGCAAGTCACATTCTCTCAGCCTAAGAGGAAGACAATGGAGGCTAACCGCTTGAAGAGAGAACCCCACAACAGGTTCACCTTACAGTCACTATAACTCAGGAATAACTTGAAGTCAAACAGCCACCACCAAATTCCCAGCTGGTTACTATTGCCTGTTTTACAACAGAGATAATTTATAGAATAATTCATTAATGATCTTGCTGCCATTTTGTTCCCTTTGTTTAATGTCTTTTAAAAAAACACAATCGCATGCATGTGTTTTCATTTCTAGGCGGATATTACAGTACAAGAGAGAGACTATGTTTGTTTTCCTTGTTTTTATAATTGTGTTTTCAGATATAAAATCCACAGTTTCTAGGTATGGTTTAAATGAAACCATATTTATTATGAAATGATAGAGGTATATTGATTTTAAAGATAATAGTGATATTAATATAGATAGGCTAGATACAGGGTGACTACATTTAATGATGCATGATTTTTTACAATTAGTTGTAATGAGTTTTTAAATGTCATTGTTTAAATAAATCTACTTTTCTGTAATGAAATGTCATACAGACTGCAGACATTTCAGATAAATAAGGAAGATTCATCTGAATATTTTTACTCCTGTTTGAGCCTGCAAAAGGCCTCATCGGAAGATTCTGTTGAAGATGTAAACTCAGCTCATTGTCTCAGAAGGAACTGAGATATCTGTGTTGCTGTTGAGGGATGTCTCTGGAAGACCACTACGTGCCATAGAACCCCATCACATGTTTGTCTTGACTTCATCTCTTTCCCTCCAGCTTCTTTGGAGCCTACAGTATGGATGTGGTCACCAGCACCTCATTCAGCATCAACGTGGACTCCATAAACAACCCCAATGATCCTTTTGTCAAGAATGTCAAGAATGCTTTGAAGATCAGCATTTTAAACCCATTGATTCTCCTACTTGGTGAGAGGCCTCTTTTGACACTTTCCTCTTTATTTTTTTTTAAGGGTCAATTTAAAAACGATGAACTTTCTTTAACAGGTTGGTAGTACCAGAACAGCAATTTGTTCACAATTTTTACCAGTGCTCCAAAGCTTTGGTTCCTTTTCCCTTTATGGGGGTGTGGGTGGGGGAGGAGGGGAATTTAGTATTCGCAGCCAGATTCCTTACCAGATTATTAACCCTAGGATTCTTTAAAACCCATTTCCAAACTGCACCATTATAGATTTATCATTCCACTTGCAACCTCCTGTGGAATTCTGGGGTTTGTAGTTTCCTGAAGCCAAAGAGCTCTCTGGCTCAGAATTCTAAATGCCTCTCCCTGAACTACAAACCCCAGAAATCCACAGGATGTTGAAAGTAGAATCATAGCACTATAACAATGTAGTATGGAAATGGCCTAAGATGCACCTATGGTAGTTAAAGTGCAATCTTAGCTCTATAACTGTGCAGTATGAAGTGGCCCCTTAACTGGGTTGCAGTTTTATGTCATCTTACCTAAGGACCATTTTTGTTCTCCTTTCCCAGTTCTTTTCCCATTCTTTAGGCCACTTTTTGACTGCATGAAATTCAGCCTGACATCAACATCACTCCCTAACTTTTTAATGGATGTCCTCAAAAAAATCAAGAAAGACCGGCAAAAGAATAATCATAAGGTCAGTTAAAGCAGTTTGTGGTGGGGAAATCTCTTCTGCTTTTATTCTGTGATCAAGGCTATACGTTGATAGGGTGCTCAGGACAGGACTGTAAAAGAGTCACAATTTGAGACCGAGAGACAAACCCTTGTGATGCTACAGGAGGCAGGCCCTTGTGATGTTACAAGGCAAAGCTTCTAATGTCACTCAGCATGATGTCTTAAGGAACAAGCAGAGTTGCACATAGTATGCTATTGAGTGCAAAAATACCTAGCCTAAGAAATGAGGCAAAATGCATACACACAGACATGTTTTTCAAGACATTGCTCTCACACTGAGTTTTCTTCCCCTTGCTCTGAGAGTCTGCGAAAAAGAATCAGACCCTGAGAAGATCTGGGAATCCTATCTGTGTATGTCCACAAATTTAAGGGTAAATTCATATTCTCTACTAACAGCAGGTGACCTAGACCAGTGCTTCTCAGACTATCTAATATGGGGACATGGCAATGATTTTTTTTTCTGTCTCTCAGTGTTCCACGGACTGAGAATTTGTGCCCATTGGATAGAAATATTTCTTTCTTTCCTGGAAACTCATTAGGGATGGGCAGCCAATATTTTATTATTTGTTTATTTGGAGTATTTATATCCCAGTCTTCAGCTAGAAAGGTTCAGGCTTATACTCTAAATAGCTCCAGGTCTGGCACCAGCCCAAGGACCACTGCTTTCAGAAGAGAATTGGGCCTATGTTTGGCCATTATCCTCTGCCAATTATCAGCTTCTGTGATTTTGCTCTACTGCAGGGCCGGGTTGACTTTCTGCAGCTAATGTTGGACTCCCAAATTTCAGGCACCACCTCTGAAGAGGCAAAGTTGTATAAGGGTAAATATATAAATTCTCCCAGAAGGCAGGCTACCTGGTAATGTTCTCATCATGGTTGAGCTCATTTATTGTGGAGAAAGAGATTCTACCTAAACATTAGGTAAAACTTCTTGATGGTGATAGCTGTTCCACATTGGAATATGCTGCTTTCCTCTTAGAGGTTCCTATCAGGCTGTGAAGCTTTTTAAAAATCCTCCTCTGGTCCTTCTCCTCCTCCACCAGCAGCTACCTGGGCAGCTAAGGCAGATTGCAGCTCTATTTCTCAACAGCACAAACAGCATCCCTTAAGCTCAACCTGATGCCCCCCTACACCCAAGGAAGGAGATGGGTAAGAGAGAGGAAATATAGGTACTCCATGCCAACCTACCCCATTTCCCACTCCTCCCAATCTCCCCACTGTGCTTCGGCCCCCTTCCCACAGACACACACATTTTGGTATTTGTGATTTTTCCACTTTTGCAGGAGTCCTGTGCCCATAACTCTAGTAAAAGTAGAGGGATGACTGTATATAGGGCCCCTGAAAACAGATCCACAACAGATGTGTAACTCCAGGTTACACATCTGTAAGTCTGATCCTGATTTTTTTTTTAAAGGAATGTTTTCTCTCTTGGACATCCCTGTATAAAGCAGTAATCAGTTTTATCTCCTGAGGACTGTGCGTATGTATGTGTGTAAAAATGTCCATTATTTTTTGAACTAAATACAATGGTTCATCATAGGACAGCGGCTTCAGGAAAAATAAAAAACTAATGACCCTTCCTTGAAATGGTGTAATTTATGAGTTTTTGTGGTTTATGAGTCCAGCCAGTCCTCTGCTTCTGTAGAATTTAGCACAGAGTTTGAAATTGTTCTGAAACTCCCGGAATCCCCTAAGCCAATGGGTGGCCATGCTAGCTGGGTAGTTCTATGAATTGCAGGCCTAAAAATGGCAACATTTCCAAGGTCCAGTGTAGCATAGCTGCAGTCTCAAATAATTTGAAGAACAGATCCACTGCCCAGGCCCAGTTTCTGATGCTTCATTTCTCCCATCAGCTGGGAAATCTGGCTGCTGCTCTTTGTCGTATAGTAAGACCTTTTAAAGGAGTTCTCATCAAGAAACTAATCTCATCACAGCCCAGGCCAAGAGTGATTCTGAGATTTATACTGTAGCATGCACAGTGTAACAGTTAATCCCACTCTGATTATTACCGGTTGCTTCTCTACAGAACTGATTTACGGTTGTGTTTTCCTTCCTCATCTCTTTCCAGCTCTAACAGACAAAGAGATTATGACACAGGCCATCATCTTTGTCTTTGCTGGTTACGAGCCCACCAGCAGTGCCCTCAGCTACATAGCTTACTGTCTGGCCACCAGCCCAGATGTCCAACACAAACTACAGGTGGAGATTGATGAGGCACTTCCCAACCAGGTAAGAATCTCCATTATGTTCAGCAGGGCTCATGTTAATTAAAAATGGATCAAATGATCTGCAATATGTGGGAAAAGATTTTGGAGAGGATTTTTTAAAATGTATCTTCATGGCTGGTGAGCTAATTTTGAAAGCATGTTGGTGATGTGTCTAGGAGTTTTCAATGCCTGAAAGTTCATTACAGAAGAAAGGGAGCCAGCATGGTGTAGTGTTCTGAGTTCTGGACTATGACTCTGGAGGGCAGAGTTTGAAACTCTGCTCAGCCGTGGAAAACCACTGGGTGACCTTGGGCAAGTCACACAGTTTCAACCTCAGAGGAAAGCAAAGGGTAGTACCACCAAACAAATCTTGCCAAGAAAAACCCAAGTGTCATGCCCTGCCCTGAACACAACACCAAGATAGGTTCACTTTAGGGTTGCCATAAGTTGGAAATGACTTGATGAGACACAACAACAGTCTATCCTCATGGCTATTGAGATAAGTTTGAAAGCAATGTGGTATGTCTAGGAGGTTTAAATGCCTGGAGGTTCATTGAAGAAGAAAGAGAGGGGATGAAGCTCTTCTTTTATTTACTTGACTGACTTATGTGAGACAATTGCCCCAATTCCCACTAACTGAATTGAGTTTCAGTAGCGTTACCTAAGCAAGACAAAGGAGATTCATGCTGCTACCTTAACTTGCCTCGGGCAGGCTTAGTTGCCATTCTAAGCAAATGTGAACACATCCAAAATGGTAGCATCCATTCCACTTCTTTGGTCAAGATAAGCCACAAGAAAACAGAAAAATCCAATGAAGTCAATAATTCCTTTTTCTCATCCACAGGCAAATCCTACCTATGATGCAGTCCTTCAGATGGAATATCTTGACATGGTGATAAGTGAAGCTCTCAGGCTCTATCCTCCAGGGGTACGGATTGAAAGAGCTTGCAAAAACACCGTGGAAATCAATGGCGTGACCATCCCAAAGGGAACAGTGATAGTGATCCCCAGTTTTGTCCTGCAACGTGACCCAGAACATTGGCCAGAACCAGAAGAATTCAGACCGGAGAGGTAGGTAGCCAGCAGAATCTTTGCATCTAGATAGTACTAGAATGGGAACTCAACCAGCTGATCATTAGTGTTTTGTTTTATCTCTAGTGTTGTTGTGTTTGAAGCTGCTCAGCAAATAGAGTCCATCTGTCCTGTTTATTGTCTTTGTCCCTTACTGTATAGGTTGATGTTCCACCGTTTGGTGAAAAGGGCATTATAAATAAACATTGTCGTTGTTGTTAGCAGTGGGCTTATTCAGAAAGCAAAAATATTCCTAGAAGTACTAGGACTTTCTAGTTCCTTTTTGTTTTCATTTTACCTACCCATTCTTGATTTTGCATCCAAACTCTTTCTTGAAACATCCTGGGTTTTCCACATTCCCCCTCTCCCCGCTTGTGTTCTTCCTCTTCCAACTCTCACTGATCATGTGTCACATCCAGACCTAATCAACATTTGAAAAACTGACTCTTACTAATTTTATGCTGAGCCTTTTCTCATTATTATTCAGGAACTATAGTCAAAGAGTTAGCATGGGCTTTAGCAATATACTAGTTAAGCATTATAGTCATGTTCTTGTAAAAACTGAAAGAGACAACTGGTCACATTTTAGCACTCTGAACCCACAGGTCAACATGAGGTCACCAAATACCTGATCCAGAGAGGGACTGTCTTGCAAACTTTCTTGAAGTACCTAGCTGCACACTGTTAGAAAAAGAATGCTGATTGGCTTGACCTTTGCTCAGATCCAACCAGGCCATTTTCCTGTTTTTTCCATCCCATCCCTTGAGCATCCCAGTTCTTAGTAATGCATGGACGCAGAGGGCCTATTAACATGGAAGCCAGTGGCAAATATGTTTAACCTGATGTCATTTCCAAAGGAGAAGAGCTATGCAGGGTAATAAACCTACCTTGAACTGTGCTTGTGGTTGCCAGTACATTTATTTCTTCAAAGAACGTGCCCTTTGGGTCTGCCCTTAGATCAGTCATTTGACCAAAATGAGTTCCTTCCACAACTAATGCTTGACTCATGTAAATCCCCAGCAGCAAAGGATCAAAGTATCCATTGCGTGGGACCCACAAAAACCAGTTTGGTTCTCAGATCAAAAGTGTGTGTTACTTCCTGTCTTCCAGCACTTTCCTTCTGGGATAGAAGCTCCACTTGTGCTTTTCTCCCTTTTGCTTTGCAAACAGGTTCAGTAAAGAGAACAAAGGCAACCTAAACCCATATGTCTACTTGCCTTTTGGAATCGGTCCCAGGAACTGCATCGGGATGCGCTTTGCTCTGGTGGTCTTGAAAGTGGCCATTGTGGCCCTGCTGCAGAAATTCTCCTTCCGAATCTGTAAAGAGACTCCAGTAAGAAGAGGGTTTTTTTTAAAGAAAAAAAAATAAGTCAAGGCAAACTATTCTTTCTACTACTATAGAATTGCTTGCCTACTGTTGTGTACCTTCAAGTCATTTCCAATTTAGAACGACCCTAAGGTGAATCTGTTGTGGGGTTTTCTGAGGCTGAGAGTGTGTCACATGCCCAAGGTCACCCAGTGGGTTTCCATGGCCAAGAGGGGAATCACATCCTGATCTCCGCCATCAGTCAGAGTCAGAAGGACTTTTGGGTGGAGTCGGAGACAAAGGCCATTTCCACACGAGACTGTTATAGTGCTATTATTCCACTTTCAACCTCCTAGGGAATCCTGAGGTTTGCAGTTTTAGGGAGAAGCATTTAGAATTCTCAGCCAGAGAGCTCTTTGGCCTCAGGAAACTACAAACCCAGAATTCCACAGGAAGTTGAAAATGGAATAATAGCACTATAACAGTGTAGTGCAGAAATGAGCGAAGTCGATAGAAAAGCACTGATTCCGACTCCAAAATAAACATTTGTAATATTAAATGCCTAGTTGGTTATGGAAAGGATCAAAAGTGTGTTGATTATGCAAGGGATCAAGGTTATTTTTGTAGGAATTTAGAAATGTTTTCTTGTTCAGAAACTTTAATCAAACAAATGCATTTTATGTTCTCTCAACGTACGTAGCCCGATGGTTCACATGGCCACGATGAAATGCCTTGTCCTTCCATTTTACTGCAGTAAATTTAGTATTGCTAATTAATATGCATTTGCCATTTATGAAGCAGTCACAGCTGAACAAGAGAAAAACAGAGGAGGTGGAGTCAGCTTGTAATATTTGGGATACTGACTTCACAGTCCTGGTTGCCACGATTCAATATTCCCTGTGCATTTTTGGTACCAAATTTAGGACCCCACACCCACAAAAAAATAAAAGAATGCAGAGTAACTCATTGCAGAAAGCTATGACCAAAGAGGGAGAAGGTTCATCACCCATTTCTTTGGGACCTCATTAAATGCAAAGGGTATGTGGAACAAGTTAATGGCAAATTAAAATACAATTGGGGGCAGGGGTTCCTAAACTTTCCGGTTGTCTCTGATGTTATTAATTGCTGAACCTTCTTTTCAACCCATTCACTAACTTATTTCTCTCTTTCATAATGGGAAAGATCCCCTTGGAAGTAGGTGGCAATGTCTTATTGGAACCGAAAAAGCCCATCAAGCTGAAGTTGGTACCCAGAGCTGTTGACGGTGTTAAAGAATAGAGAAATTGGAAACAACACCGACATAGTACCACACCACGTGGGATTAGCAAATATAGTGAACTGGACTGCAGACTTCATATGGGAGCTCAGGATTATGAATTCATCCCCTATTCCGCGTGATTAGAGTCGTGAGTCAACAGAAGAGAATGGAAGAATCTGTCATTTAATCCCAGGAGTTTTGCTGAAAGAATACCAATACAGTACGATCCTTTGAAACTCACCATAACACAACAGGTGACTTGAAAGCACAGACACACAAAATCCTATAAGTATCCGGGCAGTAGTAAGTCCAGTTGCATTAACACATTCTTTGGACAGTATGTATAGAATTATAGCCTTAATTTACTTCATTTGAGCTTGTGCGGTAAATCGATGCAAAGTAATAAAATGGATGGATGTTAACCTTTTAAATGGAAGTTTTTGTATAAGAAAGGACATTGTGTTTGCATATACTGCTTTTTGTTTTTGGTTAAAGACCCAAAAACAATGTACAAGAAAAACAAATGGTAATAATAAATAAACAATAAACTGCCTGCCTGTCTGTTAAAGCCACAAAACATCACCGGTGACTTGGAGAAGCAAACTAACGGCTTTGTTATAGGAACTCGATTTGAGGAGAGGAAAATTACTGAGTAGAGGAGCTGATTGAATCTAACTTCATTTTAGGAAACAGCTGAGAGAGGCTTGGTGGGCAAAGGCATATCCCCAAAATGATGGATAAGCATCCCTTATCAGTTTATATCACAAAGGGCAGGTAAAGAGGACCCTTGGAGTCACTCATATGGTGTAACCATAGCACTGCTGCCCTTTCTGACTCCTCAATGTTAAGCGTTCTTGCACTTCTAACACCGGAGAGCTCAGCATTTAGCAGAATTTTTTCTTGGGCATCCAAGTTGCACCAAGACAGCGCTAAGAATCCCAAGGGAGAGGGAAAAGGCAGGGAACAGGGAAGACTTCCCAGAAGTTCATCGTTGTAGTCATCATTTGTTGCAATCAAATGGACTTGTAAGAAGGCAAAAAGTTGTTGGTCTAAGATTTACATGTTAATGCAAAAACTTCTTAAAAGTGGATTTTGCAATGTCACCAGAAATGTTTTCTGCTGGGTAATGTGGCTAGAGATTTTATTTGTGGATTGCTTCATTGTTATATCCTAACAGCAGTAAGAATATTGTTTGCTCAAACTTGGAAACAGACTGAAGCACCAACAATGGAAGATTGGATTGTTGAGTTTGCTGAGTTAGCCCAAATTGCCAAACTAATGTGGGTTTTAAAGGACAAGTTAATTGAAGATTTCTTTTTGAAAGATGGGGAACTGTTTATGGAATTTTTTTTAGCAATAAGAAATCTAACAATGCAATCTTCAGTGACTATGGACATTAGTAATTCTAGTAGGATTACTTACTTGGATCTGTAATAAAACAAATTCTGTTTCTCTTTTATTACAGTTGGCTGGGGGGATCAGAGCGAAGATGGGATTTGCAATCCAATTGCATTTTAGTCAGTGTTTTATGTAAATTAGGATTCAATGCTTTAGTTTAGCCTGCCAGTATTATGTTTAGTTCTTTTTCTTTTTTTTCAATATATACATTTCTTTGACTATAACTATGATTCTAACCATGAACCTGACTGTTGGGTTTGCTTGTTATAAAACTAATAAATAAACAATCTATTAACTGCAATCAAGTCAGCCTCATTGTGATTTATTACCATAAACAACAAATATTAAATTTAATTATTATTTGGGATTTTAATGCTTAGTTGTTACTGTAGGATTGCTACTTGTTGTTTGGCAGCAGGGGTGAGAACCCATTTTTTTTTTTAGTTGTATATAGTTTGGTGTTTGGTAATTTAGACTGATAGTTGTAGTTTTGTTTCTTTTTTTTGGTACTGTTGCGCAGTTTCTTTTTATAGTCTATTAATTGTGTATTATTTCGTTTTGCAGATTGTTATTTTGTCTTTGTACATGCCTATGTGTTTGCTTTTTGTGTTTTTATTCAACCAATCAATTCAATGAAAAATAATAATATATATCTTATTTTTGTATATTATATATATATATATATATATATTATAATTATATAATAATTAAATAATTAAACAACCTCTTAACAGCACAGCTGTTTTATATATATATATAATATAAATATATATATTATATATAATATAAATTTTATAATATATATATATATATATATATATATATATATAAAATTAAATAATTAAACGCCCTCTTCTTAACAGCGTAGCTGTTTTATATATATATAATATAAATATATAAATATATATATAATATAAACTATATATATATATATATAATTAAATAATTAAACGCCCTCTTCTTAACAGTGCAGCTGAGGTCTTCTGAGCTCTGTGCCTTCGTTAATGGAACCGACCCACCTGCGGCTGCAAAGATTCTTGAGGGGGAAAAAAGGCGGGAAAATGGGAGAGGACTCTCTGAGGTAACCCCACTAAGTTTCCTGAGGTAAAAAACACTGGGGGACATGAAAATAGGATGCCCCTGAGCCCTCTTTGTGGAACTAGGTACAGACCCAGGCAGGACTGAATATGCTTCAGCTAATATATAACAGAAACCATGTCTCTTAAAACATGGCAAACAGATGCATAATAGGATCTCTTGCACAGCGGCCCTGAGGTACGGGGAATGTCTAACTGCAGCCCTTTGGGGTTTGCCCACCTCTCAGAAATGTACCAAACACTCCTCCATTTGCCACAGGATATCCCCCTTTCTTGAATGCAATAGGCAACTGTGACACTTCTGGGTTTAGCATCCAATAATTGCTTTGGAAAAGTCGGGGACTTTAGGACGTGGAATAGAAACAAGGGTACTGTGCCGGTGTTGTTGGACTGCAACTCCCATCATCCCTCATTATGGGCTCTGCCAACTAAGGCTGTGGCACATGATACTCTGGAGGGCTGTGCTCCAGGAGGGGGTGTTCCAGCCAGGCTGTGCGAACAACTAAAGGAAGGGTTGGCAATTGCTTCTCTTTTGCCAGAAGTTGTACGTGTTTATTTACTTCTTGAACGTATTCACCTCCAGGCTTACTGAATGTTTCTTTTCGATTAAATTATTAAAGATAACATTCCCTTTACGCATTTGCAACTCTCTTGAGTATCTCTTCTTGTTCCAAAAAGGTGGGCAAAAACAGTACCTTTATCAGCCGTGGCCATTTTGTTTTTCGGAGCCACAGTTGACTACTTCAGCCCTCTGGCTATTTTGGACTTGGATTTGCCTTACGCAGCAGCATAGACGGGGGGGGGATGATGGGATTTGTAAGTAAAAAAAAGATCTTGGAGGGAGCACCACTGCCCAGCCAACCTAGCTTTAAGGCCAAGATCCCTAGCTTGCTTCAGTTGCTGCAAACTTAGGCCATTTCCGCACTACAGTTACTGCTGCTATTCCACTTTCAACACCCTGTGGAATTCTGGGGTTTGTAGTTTACTGAGACCAAAGAGCTCTTTGGCTGAGAATTCAAAGTGCCCTCCCCTAAACTACAAACCCCAGAATTCCATAGGAGGTCGATAGTGGAATAGCAGCACTTTAACACTGTAGTGTGGAAATGGTGTTAGTTAAAAGTGCAAAAGTAGTTTACACTCAAAAGATGGGGTGGGATATTGCCCTTCCCGGTAGGCTCAGGCAAAAGCAAACTGCTGCAGCCTCTCCTAGCTTGTGTTTTCTTCTTCTTTAATAACTTTTGCCCTCTGGACTACACCCTGACATTGCTTGGCCACACAAGTTCCAGTTTTAATATGTGAAACATTGGAGATTATGAGCTCTACGTATGAGTTCTATGTCTTCCCAGCTGCCCAGCTGTTGCTTACTGGGGTGGAAGGGAGGCTGGACATGATTTGGAGCATGGAAAAGCAGCTTGTCTCAGCTCAGTTGGAGGAAAGAAATGAGGTTGTGCTCTCATGTAGAACGCCTCTGCCTTTTCTTTCCCTCCGGAGATCAGAGCAGCAAGGTCGATTTTCCCCTGTGCCCCTCCAGTAAGAAGGAGCAGCAACAGCGCCTCTGAGACATGGGAGTTTTTTGGATGGAGCATAAGGGTTGAAGGGATGCCATGTAGAGGAAGGAGAGGGCTTGTTTTCTGCTGCTCCAGAGACCAGGACAAGGAGCATTGGATTCAAGCTGCAGGAAAGGAGATTCCACCTGAACCTCAGGAAGAACTTCCTGACAATCAGGGCTGTCCGGCAGTGGAATGTGCTGCCTCAATGGAGTGTGGTGGAGTCTCCTTCTTTGGAAGTTTTTAAGCAGAGGCTGGATGGCCATCTGTCGGGAGTGCTTTGAGGGTGTTCCTGCATGGCAGGGGGTTGGACTGGATGACCCCTGGGGTCTCTTCCAACTCTACATTTCTATGATTCTATGGGCCAAAAATAGCCTTCTGTGTCCCATCCAAAAAGGAACTTTTTGCAAATCACTAACAGGATGCAGGCCTGGGTTTACCTCCAGTGGAGCTTTTATCCTCAAAGCTACAGGTTATCCATGCCAGAGGGGGGAAAAAATCAGTTTACAGCTCCCTGCCTCCTAGTTATCTTCACTGCACAAGGACCAGTCCAAAGTATTTTGCTGCCTGAGGAATGTTAGCAAA
Source organism: Ctenosaura bakeri (assembly GCA_948474755.1). NCBI lineage: Eukaryota > Metazoa > Chordata > Lepidosauria > Squamata > Iguanidae > Ctenosaura > Ctenosaura bakeri. The sequence continues at coordinate 454,352 of CAOLHI010000654.1, forward strand.
TGGAGGCAAACCATCCATAACCATTCACATCAAGCCAGGAAAATTATTTTGGCACATGAGGGACGAAATTTCCCAAGCACCTCTTTCCATTTGTCTTGCAGGAAAATTAAAACAGTCAGAAATTAAATATCTAATTGTTTGCTGCCTTTTTTGCGGCACCAAAACCCTTCTGCCTAAGGTAGTTGCTCAGTTCTGCCTAATGGTAGAGACGATGGAGCAAAGGGAAATGGAAAACCAAGAGTCAGCCTCTAAGTTTCTAGGGAAAGGCTTGGAAAAAATCCTGTCTTATGCCCTAGGGAGAAACGAAGCAAAGGTACCAATCTCTGTCTGCAGAGCTCTTTGAGGAAGTTGCTTTGCTCGGTGCTTTTGCTGTTTTACAACCCTCCTTTTGAAGGCCCAGCAAAGCAGTCTGGAACAACTTAGTTGACTCCTGTTTTCTTTTGGTCTGCTGTGACAGGCATCACTCTTAGGAGACCGAGTGAGAAAACACCTGACGCATCTAGAAAACTTTGAAGGTTCTTGTTCCTGCAGAATTCCCTTGAGAATCGTGTAGAAAAAAGTACAATGTGTGTTTATCTTCCAGACAGACAAGAAGAGTTCCTAAGGCAAGGGGAACCAGCAATAGCCAGAGCTTGTTTCCAGAATCTGGAAAAGTTACTTGTTTGTAAAATAGAGTAGATAATGCAAATACACATACTGAGACCACAAACAGATTCTACAATCAAAACGATGGCTATTCTAATGCAGGGATTCTAAGAGCCGTGGGCCAAAAAATGCAAATTTCCCAAGCTTTCTTTTCCACTACAAATTGAAAGTGCAATGGGAGCTGTAAAGCAAAAAAAGAAGTTTTCAGACTCAACAACAACAACAGAAAACACAACTACCAGTCACCCAGCCTTTTCATACCCAGAAGAGCAAAGACTGGAAATTTTTGGAAGAGTACATTATGGAGATTCTGGAATAGCAGCTGCCACTTCCATGTCTGTGGAGCAGTGACTGTTGTCCTGCTGTGGGTTTCAGCCTGAACTTTAAAGTCCAAGGTGGTGACATTATTTGAGAGCTTTGGGTTCAGCACCTTGGATAGTTCCTTTAAAGTCCAGCCTGGAACCAGGAGTGGTTTTACTGGCTCCTCAAGGAGACTCCTTCTACATGAGATGGGGAGAAATTCAATAAGCTCACCTCTGCATTCCAGGAAAAGCAGCCCATTGGGTTTCTGATTGATTTGCAGCAATTAAAAGATGCAACAATTTGGCTCTCATTGTCTCCACTTCAGGATTTATTCTAGGTCCAATTACAAACCAATCAATCTGGCTTGCTGCTAATAACATCTGCTTTCTGTAGGTGTCACAGAGTTCTTCCTGAGATGAGCAATCTATTTTACAGTCACCCTCCCTCATCCACAGAACTTTAAAGGAAAACAGTTTGTCACAATTTCTAACCCTCCTGTCATTGCCTAGTGCTTTGTCTTTCTGTTTTCATATGGGAGTGGTAGGAACAATTAAGGTGGAAAAAGAGGGATAGATAGAGAATCACATCGGAGAATCTGCACTTCAGAATTTACCACTGCGCTGTCGGGATGATCATACAGAGGCAGGATTTGTTGCTCAAATATCCTGGATTTAAGCCACATCTCTTTTTCTCGTTCCACAATCACTGATCTGTTGAAATGCCTATTACAAGTACATTTTATGTTATGTCCCATTGACAACTGAAAACTAAGAAATGCATACCCTCCAGTGTAAACTATAGTAAACTACAGTGTAGTAAACTATAACATAGTAAAACTACAGTAAACTGCAAAGGGAAGTTATATCACCTCTAAGAATGAAAGAAAGATGTTCACAGCATAAGTTTTCATAGATTCAATCTACTTCATTAAATGCATCTGATGAAGTAGCTTTCATCTTCAAAAGTTTATGCCACAACTTCTTTCTTCCAGTTATTCTCAAACAGTTGAGTAGGGACGGGGAGTGGGGAAGCCGTTCGCCCTGGGCGGCAATATTTTTGGGGTGTCCCGGCCTGTAGCCATGCGCCCATGCACCCTGGCCACGCCTCCACACACAGTGGCCATGCCCTCACACACAGTGGCCACGCTCCTCATGCCGTAGCCCCCCCCACTCCAAGCTCCGCCACTGCTCTCAAAGGTACTATTGGCTCCCTTTGCATACTGATCCAGACAAACATAACTACGACTTTGAATTATATAGCAAACTGTAGTTAAGACTGTGAGAGCCAGTGTGGTGTAGTAGTGTCAGACTACGACTCTGGGAGAACTTGATTTAAATCCTTGCTCCATTGAGTTATGGATGCCTACTAGGTGATTTTGGACAAGTCACACCCTCTCAGCCTCTGGGGCAGGAAGTGGTAAAACTCCTCTGAATATATCTTGCTCCCCCCCCAAAAAAAGATTATGTTTACCTTAGGGTCACCATAGGTCAGAAATGATTTGAAGGCATACAACAAAACAAGAGTTAAAATTAAATACAAGTTAACTGCTAAGATCAACTAGAATTTGTCAGGTTTGGACAACTTTACAAGCTGTGGTCAATCCAAACCAGAGATGGAAAAAGCTACCAAGTTTCCTTCTGGGAAGCTTTAGAGCTGGTTTAACATGATGTTCAAAGCAGTCCATTCTCTCCCCTGATAGTGCTGAGACTGACACAGCAGCACTGTCACAAAAATCTTGGGGATGTGCCCATTCTGTCAGGATAATTTTTGGTATTTTAACACTCCCTTCAGCTGGTGGTAGATCTGCTCAGGAGAGGCCGGTGCCCCTGATAGCAAATGGGCAGTTTATCTGGGATGGATTTCAGTCTGAACGTGAAAGGATATGTCTATTGCATTTGTAATTTACCCCCAAAATAGACTCAGCAGCCTGGATAACATCATCAAAGTTCAGACTGCAACCTACTACCCCGATGACGCAGAAACCACCAGCCACCATGGTAACAGCTTCTCTTTTCTCATATGAAAAGAGAGAACACCATATTGTGAGACTGAAAGTACTTTAAAGAAGTCCCACACAGGGGGAGTCAACAAATAATTGCATCACAGGACAAAGCCCCAAGCAATTAGAAGATGTTTACTGGCTGTTAATCCCCTTCTAATTATTAGTGGTTGCATCTGTATAACATTGATTTACAGTCTGTTTTTCTTCCTCATTTATTTTCAATTCTCAGTGATGAAAAGATTCTGGCAGAAGCCATCATCTTTATCAGGTTAGATGGCTACCAAGTTCACACTCAGTTTCCTGTCTTTCTGGTTGACCATCCAACCAGATGTTCAGCAGAGGTTGCAGCAGGAGATCAGCAACCTTTTTACTCAACTGTGTTAAGCATCTCAGTTATGGTTCATGTGCCTTTGACGATAGATCAGTTCCACCACCATGTGTGTATGTGTGTGTTTTTGTGTGTGTTGGCTTCCTAGGAACGTCCTGCTAGCCACAGTTGGAAACCAAATGATGAGACAGTCTCCTGGTGTGATCTCTAAGCTGCACATTCATTTAAAAAACAAACAACTAAATTATAAATGAGGGGTTAGAAGGCCCCAGAAATGTCACTACTCAAGGGGCAAAATCAGGATATTTACCCCTACCATAAAAGTTCTGGCTCCCCAATTACATTTTCCTGCATTCCCCAAATTTCTACCATTGGAGAAAGTGAGTGTATCACACTACATTGTTGTAATTCTGTATTCCACTTTAACAGCCACAGCAACAGCCTATGGAATTCTGGGATTTGCAGTTAAGGAGTGGCTTTTAGAATTCTCAGCCAGAGAACTCTTGAAAGTAGAATAATAGCACTATAACAGTGTAGTGCAGAAATGGCCTAGGTTGTCTCCACTGCACTTGAAACTACTTTCCTTCTCTTTTTAGGAAGAGTCCAAGATTTCTATGGAATGGTATTCAGTTCATGACCCAGCTCTGAATATGCTCCCATAGTACTTACAGTGGTTTATTATTCATTTTTGCACCCTTTCTGGGCTACTCCTGCCTCTGCTGTTTGTGTTTTGACTGATTAAGCAGAGTGACAAATGAAACCCTCAGACACAACCCTCCAAGAGGATAGACTGGAAGAATTTGCTCATGTGCCATAGAAGTCAATGAAGTGACAACCTGAGAAGAATTGTGACCATGTCCTTGACTTTTATCCTACAGCGTGACCTGGGATATTGACCAGAATCAAAAACATTCAGAACCAAGAGGAATACTGCAGAGAGAATAGGTCTTCCTGTCCTGAAACCAACAAAAACATTTCACAAACACAGGAGAAGGAAGCCAAGCAGCAAGTGTGATGGCGATAATGCCTAAATAATGCATTATCATTGTTTGACATCCTCTGTCTGCAACACCACGTGGGATCTTTTTTATGATGTACATCCATAAACAGGGCATGGAATTTAATTAACTGTGTTTGAGGAAATGACACCTAAAATGGCTTCAGCAGCTGAAATGCTGGCCCTGTTTTATGTCCAGCTATTAAAAGAGGAGCCATAGGGCAACTGGCACCAAGCCACACAAATACACGGCAGGAGGGTGTAAAGAGGCTTGCAGGAAATTAAATTTAATCTTCCAGGTATTTGATTCGAAAAGAACCCCCTTTACAAAACTCAGGCTGGAGCACAAACAAAAAGGACCAAGGTGATGAGATAAACAGAAGGGCTAAATATATTTTGGGTCACGGTAGAACCAAAAATCATTGGGCATGATCCATTGAGACTTTGCCCTGTACATACCTCAATTAAAATAAATATAACTTGCAGAAGAAAATAGCTTGGGGAAAGAGTGTAACTCAGTGCTCAGTAAGAGGCAAAAGACCTTCACTCTCAGCATCTCCAGTTAAAAAGGACCAGGCAATGAGGAACAGGGCTGTCCCAAGATATTTTGCCACCTGAGGCAAAAGTAGGGATGGAAATCCCATATTACTTCATCTCTGCATGCAAGAACAAATAACTACTGTCATTTTTCACCCCACTGCAAAATAAAACAAATATTTTCATCCACTTGTAGTGTTGTGGATTGTTGTCAAGTCAGCTTCAACTTATGGTAACCGTATGAATGAGAGATTTCCAAGCACCCAGACATCACTATCACCATCATCAATTTTTATTTCTTACTCACCTGTCCCTAAGACTCAAGTCAGGGTACAATACAGATTAAAACACAGTATATAACTAAAAATACATAAAACCATTTAAACACATAAATCTAAATTGAAACACAGCCATTACCCATTAGCATCCTCTCTACATAAGAATATATCAATTTAAAATTCATAGCTTAAAATTGACTGGGTAGGCGTGCCAGAAGAGACAGGTCTTTAATACTTTTTTAAAAATTCAAACAGCATATTTAGCTGTCGAATCTCTTCTGGCTGATCATTCCATGGTCTAGAGGTAGCTGATGAGAAGGTCTTCTAGGTAACCATTGCCAATCTTAGACCTGGCTGGTTTAAATAAATAGACCCCCCCACACACACACACAAGAAGACCTGAGAGGGCAAAGCAAATTGTGCAGGAGGAGGCAATCCTACAGGTAATAAACTGCCTCACTCAGGTCTCTCAAACATTGATCCTTGCTTGGATCAATCCACCTATAGTGTGGGACTAACTGGGAGATGAAGTCCAAAACATCTGTAGGACCAAAAGTTGACAACCACTGCTCTTGTGCCTTACCGACTACGAAACCTAGGATTCCATAGGATGCAGCCATGACAGATAACATTGAATTGTAGTGCTGTAACTGTGTAGTGGGAAAGGAACCTCTGATCTCCAATGAAGGAAATAGCCAAGGAACTCAAAAAGAATGGAGGGGAGGGTGGCAATCCTGACCCTGACTTTGCAGCCTTTGCAGCCTTTACAGCCACCTGACTTTGCAGCCTTATTTTGGTTAAAAGTAGGCCTGCCAACATATCCTCCATCAGTTCATAGATCAAAACTAGGATGAATGTGGCCAAGAAACATCGGAGCATGGTCAAGATGGCAAAAGTTATTTATGAGGAAAAGCACACAGGCAAGGGGTGGCCTCAATAGTTTGCTTTTGCCATAGCCTACTGGGAAGGGGAGGATTCTGCCCTCTCCTCTCTTCTCTTCTCCTCTCCCTTTTGCTGAGTTAATTGACTGCAAACTACTTTTGCATTTTGAATTCATTTTGCAGCAAGTGAAGTCAGCTGAGGACAAAGGGGGGAAGTGGAAGGAGGAGAGAGAAACTGGGAATTTTAAAAGCAGCCAAGAGTCAGCAGAAGACGAATTCAGACTGGCCCTGCCAAATGAGGACAGTAGGAGTGTACATGCCAGCCAAGTCTCTGAAGGTCTTCGCCTTTACAGGCTGAGCAGACTAATGTTTTCTCTCATATGTTCCGTCCAGTGAGTTGTGTGTTTATTTTCTGCCTCCCTGTGCCACAACCCTTAACAGAAGCCCAAATCAGCAGTTCTACCTGGGCAACAGCTTTTCTGCTCAAAGAGCAACAGCTTTTCTGAGGACTTCTTGCAATGGGGCTGGGGTGATGTGAAGAAAAGAAAAAAGAGAGAGCTGGTGCAGATACACTCTTGAAGGTCACCCATGGCTGGAACCATTTATTTAGCTACTGCATCTCACAAATTGCAATCCAAATGCCTCCTGAACACTTATGGAGGCCTGCCAACATTGCAATTGTTTCTCGGCTCGGCTTCATTGGCAATGCTGCACACAGACCTTTAACTGGACGAGCTGAATCAGCAGGAGGGTTTATGAAGAGAATATTCTCATTTTGTTTGGCAGGGAAACAGAGACTGTTTTCCATGGTATTTAAAACTCCATCAGAGCACAGTAGATCGCATTCTGGCCTCGAGGCAGAACCATATACTTTTGCAGAAGGTGCAAAGATGCTGCTCTTAACAACCTGTCCATGTCATATGGTCCTTCATCCTTTAAAACAAGGCTTGTGAAAGTTGCTTTTTAGAGACTGTACCTCCCATAAGACCTCAGAATCGAGCTCAGAGGATTTGGGGAGTTGGGCCATTTCTGCATTAGAATGTTAAAATGCTATTGTTCCACTTCCAATATCCTATGGAATCGTGGGGTTTGCAGTTTAGGGAGGGGCCTCAAACATCCCTCCCTAAACTGCAAACCCCAAGATTCCATAGGATGTTGGAAGTGGAATAATAGCACTATAACATTCTAGTGTGGAAATGGCCTCTCTTTCTGTCTCTCTCTATATATATCTATCCATCTCTCTCACACACAAACAAACAAACATTCTCCCTCTCTAAATTAAGCAGGCAGGCAGGCAGAGAAAGCACAAGCCTGCCAAGACATACAAAGCAATGCCCAGAAAGAAAAAAAGAACCAGGGAGGAAAACCAATGGAGTCAAGGCATTCTCAAACAACAAATAGCTTATCTACTGCGCATGGGTGAAAAACTCCGCACTCCTGTGCCAGGTCATCTGACTGGGAATGATTGCCTCATCAGCAAATTTTACAAAGATTATACTCTTCCAAGACTTTTTTTTCACCCCCTTTTAGAACAAATTGCATCATTTCTGATTGAGGCCCAAATGGGGTTGGGATCTAAAGCTTCAACTGACTCTGCAGAAATAGAATAGTGTGGAGTGGCAGGGGATTAAAAACAGTGGTTAAAATATCAAACATGAGCCAATGCAACCCTGATCAGAGAGATTAAAAAGACTGATTTCTTAGCAAATGTATTATAAAGGCATTTTTAACCTACCGGTAGATTGTTTGTCAGAAGTGTTGGCTGTTTGTTGCCCAGCACAGAGTGCTTGGCTAGCAGGAAACCATTCACAATGAATAATACTTGCCTGTTTAGGGTGAAGCAGAAACATAAAGAATCAGTCCAAAGGTCCAAGAATCTGGTGGACAACACAGCCAGACAGTCTTGGGTCAGAAAATCCAGACAGACAATAAGCAGGGAATCTAGAGTACACACCACAAGGGCTAGCAAACACACAAATTGCTTTTGGCATGAAGACACCACCCTCTGCTTTCTTTAAGAAGGCTGGAGCCAGCTGGATCTCATCCCAGCTGATTAGTTCCTGGTGTGCTTGTGTCTGCTTGTCCTCTTTTCAGGCTGCTGTTCACCTGGGGAAGCTGAGTCCTGGCCTAGGACACTATTCAAACATATTCATCCATACTCATTCCTATCATGGCCACATCACAAAAAGACATGACTCAGTAGAAAAGATAATAATGCTTGGGAAGGTGGGAGCCAAGGAGGAAAAGAAGAAGATGTCCTTTCCGAGCTGTGGTGCACAGAACTGGACACAGCATGCCAGGTGGGGTCTGACCAAAGCAGAATAGAGTGGTACCATCACTTCCCCTGACCCCCTTTGAGCGCCCCTAAATTGCAAACCCCAGGATTCAACAGCTAAGTAAACTAAATCATTTTGAACCTTAATGTTTTTCTCGCCAACCTCCACTCTCTCTTAGAATTTCCATTTTGACAGCCAGATTTATAGATCAGTCCTTGTTTAGCTTGCTGGGGCTTACTGGTGAGACAAGCACATCCGATCTCCCTTTTCCTCCCCATTTTGCTGTTCAGCACATCTGCACAGTATGGGATTCTGGTGACAGCTGCTGTCTTCCTTACCTGCTGCAGGCTGGTACACAGAGGTGTAGTAGGGTTGTCTACAAGAGAAGGCCATTCTTCTACAGTTCAAGCTTTATTACATCGTTTACTGTAGATTCACTGCAGCAACCCAACACCAAATTCAAGCCCTCTCCACAGTAGCCTCCCATCCCAGCATGGGGAAGAGAGAGGAGCAAGACTGCGACAATGCTTCTGCTTGATGCTGCTGCAGTCCCACTCCTCTCCCATCCCCAGGCAGCACGATTGTGGTTTAAATAATTGATGGGTTTTCCCTCTCAACGGCCTACAATGTGCTACCGTCCCACACCTACCTGTCCTGTGGAAGGCCTGGAAACACAATGGTGGCACTTCCTGCCCAATAAGGAAGAGGGATGTCCATCATGCTCTCTTCCACAGGGAGCTGGTCCCATGCGCAGGGGAGTGCTTTCCTTGCATTATCTTCCCAGCAGAGCTGCTGCTGGGATCACACCAGACGACCTCACAAGAAAGTAGGGTGAGGAAGGGGCCTCAGTGTTTCTCCTTCACCATCCTCCCAATGGCAATGCTGCTAAAAAACCTTTCTGCTAGATGGAAAACAAGGAGGAAAAAGTGGGTCTAGCCAGGCTTAAAAAGACTTCATGAAAAAGAGCTTTTTTTCAGACAAAGGCTTTGCTAACTAAGGTCTGTAGAAGAAAAGAGGTTCCACCTAAACATTAGGAAGAACTTCTTGATCGTAAGAGCTGTTTCACAGTGAAACAGATTGCTTTGGAGGGTGTTGGACTCTCCATTTTTGGAGGGCTTTCACAGAGTGCTATGGTTGTACATTCCTGCATGGCAGGGAGGAGACTAAATGGCCCTTTGAACTCTACGTTTCTATGATGCTGTGCTTCCACAACACTCATGCAATGCTCTGGGGCTAAATGTGCCCTCCACCAGGAGGTCCCTGTTCATGCAACTCTCGTGCAAACAATAAATCTGATGCAAGCCTGCCACTGGGACAGGAAGCTGAGGGCTCAGTTACGCAAGCATTCAACGGAATCTTCAATCCATTTACTGATTTATTTAAATCTTGTTTACCATTTGAATATAAAAGTGTCCAATGCAGAATAAAAGGTTATAATGCAACAGATACGTATTACAATCTCTCAAACAGTCCGTATTCAAGATGAGCTGCCAAACAGGAATTGGCATAGGCAGATGACATGAATGTATTATGGAATCCACAAAAGAATCAGCAGAGGTATATGGCATGAATATAGGTTTGGCTTGTATTCCCCTTTGTTTATTTTTCTTATTATCCTTCTGCTGAAAACTTCAGTAAAAATTATCTTTTGGAAAAAAAGAAAGTATGAACAGGGCATGTAATGCCCATAGTGGAGGTGCCTGATGGAGAGAGAGGAGGGATTAGTTCTGTGCCCTGTTTGAGATTAGCCAGCCAGATGCCTTGACTCTGCAAAGGTGGAACCACAGAGGAGAAAACCTCCTTTGAAGAGCTTGGCAATTTCTGACCACCAGGAGCAGAATATTCCCAATAAGAGTAGATACTCTTCTCATATTTATGTGGTGATAGTGGAGAATAAGATATTTATTGGGCAGATCTGGATGAATAGGGAAAGAGGATACCTTGCTGAGGGGTGCATTTGGAAAGGGGCACAGAAGCTCCAAACACTTGCTGTTAGATTCTGGCAGATCATTGTGTTTCCTGTACTGCTCACCTATACATGAAGTCATCCCATACATTTGGACATACTGTGCACAGTAACAACTGTTCCCCATTATTTTAAGTTGCTATCTATTATTGTATACACTCATTTTCTTGTGTGTTTCAGGAGGGAGATGGTCATTTTCCTAAAAGCACCATAAAAACATAATGATCATCTGGATACAATTAATTTAAAAAAATAGACATGTACTTATTAGTCTTCTTTGATTCCATATAACAGCAATTATGAAGAAATTATGACTGCTTTCCCACAGATGGTTCACTGGAAACAGGGGCTACTGAACTCAATAGGATTTGCTTATAAGTAGATGCATGTAAGGTTGAATTCTGAAAATACTATTTCACTGTAGCTTCTTTAAAAAAAAGCTATCAATTCTTTCTTTTGGTTCTCTACATTCAATTCTCCAGTCCTCTGAAGGGACCCATTCATACAGGTGATCCTCTCCATCCATACAATCTTCAGTCCACCTCATTCAAGTTATTAGTTCCATGTGATGCAGAAAAGAGGGATAACCAGCAACCTCTTGGCTAGATCCAATTTTTTTTCATTCCTTAGACCCAGCCGTAACTCTGGGAACCAGCTTCAGTCTGATCAGCTTTTTCGGCTGAATGAAGCCCTTGCTGTCCAGTTCCAGGGGGATCTTTGCCATGAAGGGAAAAAAAGAGGGAAAGAAGAAATGGTTAGTTTATAGGATAAAAAGAAGATTCCAGCCACACTGGAAACAAGGAGAATGGCCACAGAACTCTGAGGTTCCACAGGTCTGTTTTTCAAAATTCACCTCCAGCTCTTCCCACACCCCCTCTGATACTTTTAATAAGAGTACAAAGAAGTGTCAAAGTATGTGTTTGCACTTCCGTCTGACCACTGAGCCACTAAGCTCATATTGAATTGAAGTGTGAGCACAGCTATCCCGGGGTGATGGCTGCTAAGGGGTGATGCATGCTTGAACTCCAAAAAAATGGAGATTGTTGAACGAGAGCTACAGTGTGGGAAGAAGGGATGAACATGCATGATTGGAACCGGCCATTTCCTTTTAGTGACTGAAAATGTGCAAAAAATTTCCTTTCGGTACAGCAGTTGCATTTTTGTTAGTAAAAATTTCTCTGCTTACCGGTGTTTCTTTGCAGGTTCGGAAGGAGAATCTCTGCAGGAGTACCACCATGGCCACTTTCAAGACCAGCCGAGCAAAGCGCATCCCGATGCAGTTCCTGGGCCCTGCTCCAAAAGGCAGGTAGATGTACTCTTCTAGGGTTTCCTTGTGCTCCTTACTGAACCTGTTTGTAAAGCAAAAGATGGAAAACCATGAGTGAAGCTTCCATCCCAAAAGGGAAGCACCAGAAGACAGGAAGCAATCTTTGCTGCCAGGGGATGCACACAAACCAGGTGGGCACTCAGGAATCATTAGCTGTGGAGGAATTCATTTCAGGGAAATGACTGATCCAAAGGGCACGGAAGCTACAAGGATGGGCACTGGAAACCACAACAACAACTCAAAGTAGGTTTATTACGTGACATAGCTCTACTCCACTGAGGCAAAGGCAGAGGTACGCTAACCATATCTACCACTGATTTCCATGCTAATGGGGCCTCAGAGTTCAATCATTTCCAGCACTCTGAAGATGGGATAGAAGGACTGGGAAAGAAAGCGCAGGACAACTGCTTGGTTGGACCAGATCAAAAGTCAAACCAAACCAGATCACTGTTCAGACCTGATTCATCTAAGGGCAGATGGAAAGGCTATGTTATTTAGAGAGGCAAATGCAAGTATGAGGCTGACTGTTGGAAATCACAATCACAGGTCACAGTAGCATTATTAACCAGCATTGGGACCAATGCAAAGAGAACGGAAGTATTTCTATGATTGCCTTCTATATGAATAGCCCCCTGTATCCATGCTTTTCTAGAATTGTGAAGCTGAAGAGATGGGAAACCTAAAATAGGAGAACCTGCCTTTGTGGGTCTGACCAAAGGACAGAGGAATCAATACTGTTTTCTCCAGCAATAAGCAATCAAGAACTTCAGGAAAGTTCATAAGAAGGATACAGGGGCATTTGCCAACACACATTGATCCATAACTCTAGGTATGCTTGAGAAGGTTTCTTTATGGCTATCAGCATGGGCAGACTGTGACCGAAGGGGGATCACCCCAAACTGTTGGGTTGTGCCTTTTCATGTTCACATCACGAGCTATTGGCCACCATTAGCCAACAACATATGTCTCTTCCTGGATCAACAAGAACAAAGATTTTCTTTCTGACAAAGCCAGGGCCATCTGGAGTGCCCTCATGATAAACTAAAAGCTATAACCAAATCAAGTAGCATTGATTTCTGCAGCACTGCTCAACAATGAACTTCAAGAAAGTTCATAGGAAAGATACAATGGCATTCCTCATCATATAATGATCTCTAGTACCTTATTGTATACCACAACTGGACAGAGAAATCTCACACATGGTTGTAAGCCAGGTCACACTTTGGTCAAAGGGGGTGGCTCCTTCGCTGCTCGGACGATGCACTCTGTTAGCAGGCACCAAGATACTTAGCCTTTCAGATCAACAGTAATGAAGCCATGACTCTCCTTCTGATACAGGGAAAGATCTTTGAAGCATGCTCACATCTTATAAGCAGGAGTCATGACCAAATTTGTCAGCATTCCTTCTCCAACAGTGAGCAATGAATGAGATGGCCCATGATGGCATTCATCATTATGTATTTTTCTTTAATATATTATCATATTCACTTCAAATGCTCTCAAGAAAAGCCACAAGCCATGTTGTTGCTAAGACCACCATCACTTATATGTGGCTTTTTCAGAAGAATTTCCAGATAGAGTGAAGCCAAGGATTCCTAACGCTACTATGACACAAAATGAACTTAATCTATCCATTGGCACAGCACTATTGTCTCTGTTCCTGAATTAAATTCCATTAATAAGTTATGGACTGAAATCATAAAGGGCCTTTTTCTAGCAAGCAAAGCATTGCAAAGAAAATACATCTAAAACATGCTTTGTTTGTTTGAGATGCTAGAGCAATTGCACAAGGTTAAAGGGACTTTCTCCTACCTCTCTGGCCTGAATTCTTCTGGCTCTGGCCAATATTCTGGGTCACGGTGGAGTACAAATGAAGGAATCATGGTCACAGTTCCCTTCGGGATTGTCACTCCATTGATCTCCACTGTGTTTTTGCAAACCCTTTCAATTCGTCCTCCTACAGGGTAGAGCCTGAGGGTTTCATTGATCACCATGTCAAGATATTCCATCTGAAGGAGTGTCTCATAAACAGGAGTAGCCTGCAAAGGAGAAAAAGAAGTGGCCATATACAGAAAGGAATCTAGAAAAACAGATGTATAGGAGTTCTGTGTCCTAAATATCCTAAAGGCAACAGATTCTATCTGATCTCAGAAGCTAAGCCGAGTCAGCCCTGTGTAGCACTTGGATAGAAGACCACCCATGAACACTGGGTGCTGGAAGCTCTATTTCACAGGAAGGAAATGGCAAAACCACCTGTGAATATTCCTTGCCTAAGAAAAGCCTATGAAATTCATGGCATCTTGATGGCACAAACATAGGACTTCTGTAACTTCAAGCCCCCAAGATACCAAATATATGAAGATTTTCTTGGTTCCACAGAAAAGCTTGACACTTTTGTAAAGGTTTGGATTTGGATAGGATGACAGAACCACGATCTTGTCCAGAAATGTTTTATGAATTCTATCCCTGCAGCTTTCTAGATTCTAGCAAAAAGGGAATCCACATTTGAGAAAAATAAAAGAAACTCACAATTTTGTAAGTGTCTGTTTTGCACCCTATTTTTAAAGTGTCTGGTCTAGTACTCTCAGCCAACTAATTTTTTTTAGATGGGTATGTTGAAGAAAACAGGAATATTTAGTAATAAGGAGGTTTCTGTTGAATTAATTTGAATATTCTTTTACTTGCTCTCATTTTCTCACCTCCGAAGGTTTCACCGAATTGCTTAACTGACCTCACTTGAATTCCAGGTTGATTCACTGTCTGTGTTGACTACCACAGTGCAATGAATGGAGCCAGACCAAGTTTATTCACTTATCCATTGGTTCATACTTACCCAGCTCAAGCCTAGGAATCAGCACCAATGTCATCAGTCCTGCCATGTAACACTATTGGAACTCTTACCCAGGGACTGTGAATTGGAGCAATAGTTCCATATGTTGTGTGCAGACAAGTTGTTTCCAACTTACAGCAACCCTAAAGTGATCCTGTTGAGAGTTTGCCATTGCCTTACTCCATGGCTAAGAAAGGGTAACTTGCCAAACATCACCCAGTGGGTTTCCATGGCCAAGCAGAGATTTGAACCCTGGTCTTCCAGATTCTTAATCTGATACTCACACTACTGCAGTCAATAAGGATCACTTAGAACTATGGATAAGGTAGCTAGGGATTCTGAGAACTGTGTAGTTTTCCCAAGATCTGAGTTTTCCACATGGCTTCAGTCTCTCCTCTCCCACTCACCTTCTGGCAACTTACAGTTCTGGACACTCTAGTAGGCGTTCAAGATAATCTCACTAAACCACAGAGATTACATACTTACCTTTTTATCCTCCTGACAACCATGTTCCATATACTGGAAAAAAGCAGATCTGTCCCTGATTAACATGGGCCAAGGTGACCATAGAGATTTTTACCTGGTTGGGAAATGCCCCATCAATCTCCTCGTGAAGCTTCTGCTGGACATCTGGGTGGGTGGCCAGGCAGTAAGCCATGTAGTTGAGGGTACTGCTGGTGGTCTCATAACCAGCAAAGACAAAGATAACGGCCTGTGCCAAAATCTCTTTATCATTGAGAGCTGTAAATGAAGGGAGAAAGAAAACACAACTGTAAATCTGTAAGGAGAAATTTCCAGTTCTGTTGGTGCTGGATACCAGATTACACCATGGAATCTCTTTACCTTTGTATGTCTTTTCTTCTTCAGAGATGTCACCTGAAACTTGGGAGTCTACCATTAGCTGCAGAAAGTCAACGCGGCCCTACAGAGAAAGAGACATAAAAGCTGATGGCTAGCAGGAGAGAATGGCCAAAAGTCAGCCCAGTTCTTGAAGCAGCCCACAAATTTCTTTGCAAAGAAGCAGCTGCATAAAGCCTTGAGCACAGACTCACAGAAGTGAAAGAAGCCACACATATGGCTCAGGCTGACCTTATGATGGTTCTTTTCACGGTCTTTCTTGATTTTTTTGACTGCGCCCATGAAGAAATCTATGGAGGAGGAGCTCATCGCAGTGAAATTTAATGCCTCCAGTAGTGGTCTGAGAAATGGAAAGACAACTAGAAAAGAGAAAGTGCTTTTTGTTAAAAAGGGAGACAGATCTGTAAGCAGTAAGAAAATCCAGTCAAAGTTCCAGCTAGCTCTTTCTGAAGACCAAGGCTCTGGGGTAAGATACCTGTTGCCCTTATTGTTTATAAAGGGGACAGTTTACAACTGTAAAATGGGTGAAAGGGGTAAGAAAATAACCTGGTCTCCATTGCCATGCTGTAGAAAATAGCCTGCCTTTCATTTGCTTCTGGTTACTTGTCTTGCAATACCACACTTTGGCCATTTCCGCACTACACTGTTATAGTGCTGTTATTCCACTTTCAACATCCTGTGGAATTCTGGGCTTTGTAGTTTACCAAGGCCAAAGAGCTCTCTGGCTGAGAATTCTAAAGGCCCCTCCCTACACTAAAGCCATCAATGACTTAACCTGTGATCTCGCTGCCTGGGGACAGGGGAAGAGTGGGACTGTGATGCTGTGTGCGTAAGCATCACTAGGGATCCGTCCCTCTCCCATCCCAGTGCTGGGATGGGAGGCTACTGTGGAAAGGGCCACTGTCAGGCAGGATTTTTTATCATCTTCTGGAAAAGAAGCAAAGGGAGAATAAACTTGGCCTGGAGGGTTTCCAAGATTGAACAACAACTTTGGAGGGATTGGCAGTAGTAGCAGTGCCAGCAATGTGGCTTTGTTTGCAAGAGGACTACTACATTCACATCGGGCCCTCCCCACATTTCCCCCTGTGAAAGGAGAAGGGGTCAAAAGGTTTTTGCAGAACAGAGACCTCATACCAAGGATGATTAGGAGTGGATTTAAAAAGTTGAACTTGATTAGCTTCTTGATGTTTGTGACAAAAGGATCACTGGGGTTGTTTATGGAGTCTGTGTTGATGCTGAACGAAGTGCTGGTGACCACATCCATACTGTAGGCTCCAAAGATACTGGAACGAAGGGAAAAGATGAAAGGAAAAATCACCTACAAACATCAAATGTATTCTGGGGTTCTATGGTCTTCTTCACCAGGAACAAGCTTGTCTTGATTCCTTTTGATGCTTTGAACTCCAGATAGATCTTCAGGAGAACTGTGTGTACAGATACCTTCCTGGACCATAGACAGCTAAAGGACTAGCCCAAACAGGCAGTAAAATGAATGGGTTATGTCTGAAGACTTGCAGTCTTTTTTTAAAAAAAAATCCTAGAATGACAACTTTTATTTAAATAGCACCATAAACAAACTATTTCAACTGTGAAAAAAATGCATCATTACATTCTGTTATACAATTTCTAGTCTACATGTTTATTAGACACCATATGCCATTATCTTCAACGCAATAGGTTTATACCATTTAATAATATGAGCAATGATTTGATTGAAAACAAACAGAGAATCACATAGTTCGCATTTCATAACACAATTAGAGAATCAAATAAAGTAAGTAACATTTCAAGCATAACGTGACAGCCTCCTACGAAAGAAAACATCATATCTATGTGATCTTTTTTTTAAAAAAGAAACTCATTTAAAATCATACAAAAATACAACTCCCACTAACCTACCTTCTCTATTAGCTCCACCAAGAATGGACAATAATAAAAGAATATGGAAATTGTAGCCTAAAACATCTGAAGGGCCAAAATATTCTACACCCAAGCATATAATCACTGATTCCTGAAATGTAGCCTGAAATGTCCCACCTGATTTTGTAAAATCTGTAGGTCAGTGGAGACATCAAACAGAGAAACACAAAATGGCAGTCCACTTTGCCCTGAGACTGGTGACTTTTTCCACTGAAAATCTGCAGTACTGGACCTACAAGAGTTACTCACTCTTTTGTGTCTATGGATTCACCATTTACCACTTTCTTTTGGACATTCTTCACCAATATTTCCCCATAATGGTTGATGATGGGCAACATCTGAAACAAAGATCAAAGCCCAAGATGCTGAGATGGATTGTAGGTGTCTGTTAAATGAAATCAATATCAACAAACAGTTTGGAACAACCATTTGCGATCTTACTATCTTACATCCCTTCACATATAACTTATTTCTTCTATGGAGCAATCCCAAGACACTTGGGGTGGATTTGCTTTATTGGGAGTTCAATTTTTTCATTAATTACAAATGGTTTGGCAGAATAGTTCAGTATGTGAAAGGAGGGGATTGTCTCATTCTCCTAAAATTTTCTAGTTTCCACTGGTAGCCCAAACATTCTCAATGTCTTGGTAACGTTATTGTTGCAATACATTTAAGCCAGGAGTGGATCTTGACCCACCAGTTAGTTGAACAGGTAGGAGATGAAGAATCTCACAGCAATTTTCAATACAGTACCCATGACTGTTAGGCCAGCACATTTTACTTAACCTGGAACAAATTACTTTGATCAGCAAGGGATTCTTGCTTTCTCACAACAATATGAAGAAGGAATGAAATTTTGTGGGAGCAAAATCAAACCTTGCCTATGGGAAACAATATATAAATATCACCCAATCTTAGTTGGGGTGACTTAAATATATTAAAGCAGTACTATTTGAATTATTTCCTACTAGGAAGACTTGAGTTCCTATCACAGCTTTCTGGGGGTCACACTCTTCTATGTCTTTGCTACACCTCTTCCTCTGAGAGCAATCAATTCCTAGACCAATAATAGGAACATAGTGGCTCATACTGAGTGAGACAACCGCTCCATCTAGTTCAGAATTATCATAGCTTTGGTCCATCTAGCTGAGTACTGTTCATACTGATTGGCAGAAGCTCCAGCATCTACGACAGGAATTATTCCAAGCTCTGTCTGGAGATGCTGAAAGATGAACCTTCAAATGTTCTTCTCTTCCTTCAATTATCAAATCTACACTCTAAGTTACTGCTCCTTCAAAGGTAGACAGGCACTGTGAAGAACATGTCTACAGAAGGGCAACAAAGATGATCAAAGGTCTGCAGACCTGAGGAATGACTTAGGGAGCTGGGTATGTTTAGCTTGGAGAAGAGAAAACTGAGATGGGACTTGATAGCTGTCTTTAAATATCTGAAGGGATGTCCTGTAGAAGATGGAGCCCAGACACTAGAACAGGAACCAATGGACTCAAATTACAAGAAAAGGGATTCCACCTAAACATTAGGAAGAACTTCTTGACTGTGAGAGCTGTTCAACAGTGGAACAGATTGCCTTGGAGCCTCGTAGACTCTCTGTCTTTGGACATCTTTAAAACAGAGCTTGGATTGGCATCCCTCAGGAGTGCTTTAATTGTGTATTTATGCATGGCAGCGGGCTGGTCTTGCACAGCTTTCCAATTCTAAGATCCTATGGTTCAAAGAACGTACCCATTACTAAGGATTTGTATGTGCAAAATGTGTCCACTGAGTGCTGAATCAAGACAGGAGTGGACACTGTAATCCACTGTCGCAATGGTAAGAGAATGGAGACAGTAGTAATAAAATATTCATTTGGGAACACTATATCCAAAGAGGGCTTTGTGACTCACTTCTTTTAGTCTCCCACTGGTGAAGTTGGGAGAGAGAACTGTGCGAATCCTCTTCCACTGTTCATCTGCAACAGTCAGTATTGATGATTCCAGGTCCCCATTCAGGCCAAAGTCCTACACAACCCAAGAAAGAAAAGAGTAATGCATGTGACTTGTGCCCGGTCTTCTTATCTTGTTGTCTCAGCTTTTTAGTACATGTTATCAAAGGAAACGCTGAAGGAGAGATTTACCCGGCGGTTGGTGAAATGAGAGTAGCATTCTTTCACCAGGATGACTTTAACGATGGTCGGGTCCAGAATAGCCATCACTGGTTGACGGCCGTCAAAAATTCTAGTTGACAGAGAAGAAAGAGAGAAGGAAGCATCTAACAAATGCTTGAGTGAGCACTGTTATCGGTTTATGAGGAGAAATAGGGTATGAAATTCATGACTCTCTGCTGTCAGGTACAGATTAAGAGATGGTTCAAAGGTTAAAGGAGTGACTGTGTGTCTGTTGCAATTGTGGAATGGGTAGAAAAAATGCAAAGGAAGCCTCTATTCTTTATAGCTACATGACTATGCCTGGAACGTACATGTGTTAGGTTCATACTTAGTCAAGCATGGAACAGACCCATACAAATCAAATTGGTGTGTGGGGAAGGGCTACAGTGTGTGGGGGCATAGTCAGAGTGTGCGGGGGCATGGTCACAGTGCAAGGGGCGGGCTACAGCACATGGGGTCGTGGATCCGAGCTGGGATGCCCCACAAAAAATTGCCACCCGAGGCAAACGGCCTCCATCACCCCCCTCCATCCCTACACTACTGGTCTGGATGGAGATAAGGGGCAGCCAGTGCCAACCTACACTCCTGCAATTACTCTTCCATGTTTTTGCTACACCTCTTCCTCTGAGAGCAGTCAGTTCCTAGACCATCCACCGATCTCACCCAGGAGCGTTGGAAAGAGCAGAATGTGGGTTGCTGAGTTGAATCTGAGATGCCTTTGCATGTCTGCATTAGAAACATGCTAGAGGAGGGAGGTTATGTGTTGGCAACATTCAGACAAACACCCAAGTTCTTTCTGTCAACTCATTGTCCTTTCCACAGGCTTTCATTCTGTGACAGACTCACCCCCAGATTTTGCCATACTTCTGAAAACACTTCAGGTCGAAATTAAGAACCCCCTGCCAAGAGAAAAGAGACATCAGAAAAGCATGGGGAGGGAATTCTCTTTAAGGGATATTTATTCCACCTCTAAACAGCTTTGCCTCCAGTTGCATGTGGTTCCTCTCTAAGGACGAGCCTCACGTTAACATCCCTGGATACTCACTTTCCGGTATTCGAGAAAAGTACCGATGAAAGGCAAAGGCCTCGGCCCGGGAATCCCCAGCTTCTTAAAGAAATTGTAGGGCCAGATCCCATAGCTGGAAAGACAATCGGGACAAGGGAGATCAGTGAGACGCTCCAGTTAAGAAACATCAGAGGACCATTTGCAAGAGGAAAAGAGACAACGTGGACTAAAACCAAACTTTTCAATCAGTGCTAAGCTGAAAAGACAACTAGGGTAAGCGAGTCAGTCTGAGAGGCATCAGAAAAACATTTGCAAGAGGAGAAGCACCTCAGGAATCTACTGAGGGGGGAGACCTTCTAAGGCATTTTGCTAATGGATTCCCATAAGCACACTCTCTCCTTGCTTCCCCCCAACACTGGGGAGAAGTTCTTCCAAAAGAAGTTACTAGCTCTCCCTTGGGAGCCAGAGTGGTGTAGTGGTTTTAGCATCAGACAATGACCCAGGAGACCAGAGTTTGATTCCCTGTTTGGCACTGGAAACCCACTGTGTGACCTTTGACAGACTCTCAGCCCCCAGAAAACGCCGTGATAGGGTCGCCATCAGTCAGAAATGACTTAAAGGTACCTAACAACAAATGTCCCTTGTGAGAAATATGCCTCCTATTTGAGAACCAGAAAGCCTGTCCTAGAGGACTGCCAAGTGTCCCTTATTATAAGGGATGTTCCTTATTTGAGGGTTGGAAGGCTTTTGCTTTTATATCAACTGAATAAGATGCCTTTAAAAAAGCAGATTTCCTAACGAAGAAATGTTTTGTTATTTAATTTATGAATATAGACATATTTATTTAATTTATTAATATGCATATATTAATTTTTACAGAGAAACACATGAGCAGGTTAACCAAAATGCATGCTTCCATTTGGTATCTGGATAAAGCACAAGCTTCTTAAGCACTGCTTCCTGACTGTCAGTGCTGTGCATCGTGGATTTCCACGGTGCCTCATTGCTGATATGAAAACCTGGCAGAACCTGTTCCAAATGCCGGACCCCCTTCCAGTTGTACTTACAGCATAAGGAGGACCAAAAGTACCACAAGGAGTGCCCAAGTCTGTAGGGAAAAGATGATGAGAAAATCCATTTTTGCGTCCCACGCCTAGTAAAAGAAATCCTTCCTGCCCTCCTCTCTTTCGTCCTCTCTTTCTCCTTTGAGTTTTCAAGAGGAAGTTTATTTTTCAGCTCTTCCTGGTATGTTTATACTTGCCAGCCCCTCCTTCGGAGATGACGTGAAAGAGGCTGAGAGATTTTCTTGTTGACTCTCATTTTGGCACAACAACAGCCCAGCTGGCTTTGCTCTTGCCGTGCCCGGGGCTCTCCGCCCTCCAGAAGTTGAGTTCTGCTCCACCTTTTGCAGCAAACTTGCAAACTTTCTGCCAGCTGGAACTGTGAACTGGGGAAGCACCTTTGGCATCTCACCCTTGAGGTTCAACATTTGTTTTCCACTTAGGACAGGACTGCTTGTAACCTCAGACAGAGCCAGCTGCTTGCTCTCTCTCTTCCCCTCTCCTTGTAAGTGTGCATTAGGGGCAACAACTGCTGCAGTACCAGCTTGGGTTGTTATAGAGGAACTGTCCAGCCGTGTTGTTGCTGATGAGTTGCAGGACATCTCAGCCCAGAGAATAAATCAGACCCGGGCATAGATCATTTCCACAATACACTGTTATAGAGCTATTATTCCAATTTCAACATTCTGTTGAATTCTGGGGTTTGTAGTTTATTAAGGCCAAAGGTGCCCCTCC
Source organism: Ctenosaura bakeri (assembly GCA_948474755.1). Taxonomy (NCBI): domain Eukaryota; kingdom Metazoa; phylum Chordata; class Lepidosauria; order Squamata; family Iguanidae; genus Ctenosaura; species Ctenosaura bakeri. The sequence continues at coordinate 476,466 of CAOLHI010000654.1, forward strand.
CTAAACTAGAAACACCAGGATTCCATAGGACATTGGAAGTAGAATAATAGCACTAGAAGAGCATAGTGTGGAAATGGCCGTAGTCTTCGGTGTGTGCTCATCATTCCTCCAGTTTCACCCAAAAACCCAGGAGCTAATGAGTTGGACTTAGACCAGAGGTTGGTCTTTCCCAGTTTAGCCTCCAAGGTACCACTGGATTCCTTTATGCACTTTTAAAATATATATATATATATATATATATATGTATAAAATCTCCAAAAGAAGAAGTAGAAGAGGAAGAGGAAGAGGAAGAAGAAAGGGAGGAGGAGGAGGAGGAGGAGGAGGAGGAGGAGGAGGAGGAGGAGGAGGAGGAGGAGGAGGAAAGAAAATCATATACTTTTACAGGAGAAAAAGATACAATAGAATAAAGAATGGGCACAAAAAATAGAATATCTTAAAATAGTAACAATAATTGGGTTTCTTCATTCAATGTTTTACATTTCATAGTATTATAATTCCTCTTACCTTTCCCCCCTTTTTTGGACATTATTCAGGGGATACATTACTTAAACTCCCTTAATAAGATCTCATTATATTACATGTAGTATATTCTTCCCTCGTGTCCATGAGCACAATTGTACCACATTGCTATTGTTTTTTTCCTTCACCTCTAATCCTTTCCACACCCCTGTAAAAAGAGTAGAAAGAACTGTCTTTTCGTCTGTTCCTGTTCTTCTGGTCCACTAAAGCACCAGGCTTACTCCCAGTAGAAGTGTGACAGCAGCCATCCGGAGGTGATGACTGCTTAATCTGCAGCAACTTAAGGTTATTTAACAAGAGTCACTGCAGTGCCTTTCTTGACACTTTGAGGAATTCTAGCACCTATGCTCCAGTCTGTCATTTCTCACCCAGAGTTGGTACCCATATCTTTCAGCATGCAGAGGCCTTGGAGATCTGTGTCGTTCCTCTGCCTCTTGTCCTGCCCTCTGCCCACCTGGTTTCCTGCTTTCTTTGGGCATTGACTTTCACTCCAAAACAACAGGTAGCATGGCATGTATTTATGTGGCATTGGGCATCCCCTTTCAATAAACAGTCGCATGCCAGCAAGAGACTGCCGCTCCAACAATTTGCCTTCTGTGAAAAGGTAACCTGCTGTTAACTGGTGTCTCTGTATTGGCTTGGCAGGAAATATTCACAAACAAGACCACCGTATCATTTTGGGTCCAAGAGCCTCTGAGGGCTCCCTATGGCCTCTGCCGCACTAATAGAGAGGGAGACGTTACCCTTTTTTGCCGTAAGTCCTACTCATAGGTAAGGACTGTTGCTTGCCACTTTGCAAAGCAGCCTCAGGGGTTTTCCTCATACAAACAGTTTTTGCTGCTTTTTGTGAGTGTGAGGAAAACACCTGCAATTTAAATTTACAACATCATAGCTCAGAGAGCTCTCATGGTAAAGTGGTTGGAGCATTGGACTATGGCCTTTTCCGCACTAGAGTGTTATAGCGCTATGATCCCACTTTCAACATCCAGCCGGCTCCTCCCGGAACTGCAAACCCCAGGATTCCATAGGATGTTGAAAGTGGAATCATAGCGCTATAACACTCTAGTGCGGAAATGGCCTATGAGTTTAGCCACTTGGCATGGAAACATACTGGGTGGCCCTGAGCAAGTCACACTCTCTCAACCTCAGAGGAAGGCTAGGGCAAACCTCCTCTGAGCACATCTTGCCAAGAAAATACCATAAGAGGGTCATCTTAGGGTTACCATAAGTCAGAAATGGCTTTAAGACACACAACAACAATTGTAGCTCAGCTGCTGATTCCAGCTTAGGCCATTTCCGCACTACACTATTATTGTGCTATTGTTCCACCTATGGAATTCTGGGGATTGCTGTTTAGGGAGGGGCCTTTAGAATTCTCAGCCAGAGAGCTCTTTGGCCTCAGGAAACTACATGCCCCAGAATTCCACAGGATGTTCAAAGTAGAATAATAGCACTAAAACAGTGTAATACGGAAATGGCCCTAGATTAACATGCTGAAATCTACTACAGACTATATCGTACAAGGCACGTAAATAGTAGTTCCAACAGAATAATTGCATCTTTGGCTGGAACTTATTACATCACCTTGTTCCTCTTCTGTCGTTCCCCAATGGGAGACCATTTGTAAAACAAATGCTTTGCAAAGAGGTTATTAATGGATTTTGTGTGTTGCTATCAGAAACACTTTCCAAACAATCTCCCACTGGAAGAACAGCAGAAAGGAACTATTGACTTGTGATACGTTCCAGCCAAAGACATTATTAGCCTGCTGTAATTGCAATTCACTTGTCTCGTGTGATATAACCCTACTTACTCTTACTTTGGTTTTACATGCTGCTTCTTTAGCCATTTTCTTTTGTTTGTCACTGTATTTAATATTTCTGAAAGAATATCCAGTAGCGAATCCAAAGCTCTTTTTAAAAAATAAATATTGTTCAGTGTATAAAATGAGTGAGCCGGCCAGAGCACGGTGCTAGTAAGGAGGTGTGCCCCAAACATTGTGTAATTGTATTCCTTTTAGGGAGATTGTTCTGTTGGATTGGCCGGAAAGATCCTGCTTTTTTAAGCCATGTAAGGTGCTCTCCAAGAAAAATTTCCGTCCTAAGAAAAGACCTTATATGTACATAAGAATGACAGCTTGATCACTCAGCTGTATTTTATCTAGTTTAAATATTTACAGTTCCTGCCTCACTTGTTGAGATTCTATTCAGGAAGTTGCAAGACTGAGCCCTTCCCATCATGTGTTTATGGTATATACATTTAGTCTTAAATGTCTTTCAAATTAAGCCTTCTAAATGAGAATTGTTCTAAGAGGTATGCAATGGAATGAAAAAATGCCTCCCTCTTGTTTTGCTCTTCCGTTTAACACCACTTCTCATTTGTTGGCGTTGCTGTGGTTGGTACAGGCTTTCAAGTCAACTCTAAGGCCATTTCCACACTACACTGTTATAGTGCTATTATTCTACTTTCAACATCCTGTGGAATTCTGGGGTTTGTAGTTTCTTGAGGCCAAAGATGCCCCTCCCTAAACTGCAAACCCCAGGATTCCATAGGATGCTGAAAGTGGAATAATAGCACTATAACAATATAGTGTGGAAATGGCCTGACTTACGACAATCTTAACCTAGGATTTCCTTGGCAAGTCTTATTCCAAAGAGGTTTGCCATTGCTTTCCTCTAAGGAAATATTTATTTTATATTTATTTGTAAAGACTGAGATTCTGGATCAGAGGCTAAAATGCTTAAGATTACAGGGATGGAGGTGCATCACTGACATGATACGTAATTGTGACAATCCTCAAAGGGGCACGACACAAGATGTCCCATTGCACATGAGAACTACTTGTGCACCAAGACTGTTGAGTATCACAATCACTGTTTATCAGGACTGTTGTGCAACCGTTGTGCATCAGGACTCATTGGGGATTGGGATTTGTTGTGTCTTGGGACCATTGTGCAATTGAACAATTGTGCATCAGGACACATTGCACATCAGGACAACATTGCACATCGAGTTATGTTGTGCACTAGCCACACTGTTGGCACTGCTAGAGCAGTGGTCCGGATAGTCTACTTACATCTCCGTTCCCTTCCTGAGAATACAAAAGTTGCCTAACAGCAGAATTCAACTCGATGCAATTGCAGCTCAGTTCATGACAACACAACTTCCCACCAGGATACAGGCTTTAAAGTATATCTTGCCTTTCTTCTAGTACAGGACCCATAGTGGTTTGCTCTTACTGCATTCCTTCAGCTCGTTGCTGACTTATGGTAACGTCATCCTGAGTTTTTCTTGGCAAGATTTATTCAGAAGACGTTTGCCATTGCCTTCGGCTGAGAGAGTATGGCTTGTCCAAGGTCACCCAAAGGGTGTCTGTGGCTGAGTGAGAATCTAAATGCTGGTCTCCCAGAGTCCTAGTCCAATGCTCAAGCAAAGGCTAGCCAGAGAGAGGTACTACTGAGGAGGTGTGCTCCAAAGCACTATAATGACACACCTTTGGATGACATCTTCCGTTATATTAGCCAGGAAAACCCTGCTGACTCAATCCATATAAGGATCTCTCTGAGAAAGATTTCACATTGGGCTAAAAGGACCTTATATGTGCATTTGAAAGACAGCTTTATTATAAAACACTCTTTTATCTGGCACCTGTCTCAGCTATTGCATACATATAAATGATTACACTGTAATAAAGAAAAAGTTCCCCCTTCCGAAACTGCTTTATCTGATAAAAGCTGTGCCATGGCAAGATAAGGTTCAGCAATAACCTGAGCTGGCAATTTGCTGTGTTTAAACAGAGCAGTTTCTGTAGACTTTGATATGAATTCAGGAGAGCTCGGCAGTAGGTGCGCAATTGGAACCTGTGGGAGTTACACAGCCCAACCTTGAGAACCACCAAGAGGAATCCTATATGTTCAAATATGTTCATATCTGCTCATTCTAGGATTAAAAACAGTGATTTCCATGGGAATAAGGATACCCACAAAAGCACATTGTGCTATCCCATCATCTATACTGACCGAGAGCCTTCCTAGTTGCTGCTCCCAGGCTGTGGAATTTTGCTTCAATTACTGTTGTCTAAATACCCTAAAAGCATCCGATCCAGTCTGATCTTGGAAGCCAAGCAGGGTCAGCTCTGATTAGTACTTGGATTGGAGACCGTCAATGGACAACACATGCTGTAGGCTATATTTTAGAGGAAGGAACTGGCAAAAGCACCTCTGAATATTCCTCACCCATGAAAACCCTATGAAACTCATGGGGCCACCATAAGTCTCCAAGCAACTGGAAGGCGCACACACACACATACACGGATTGTTGTGGTGTGCCTTTGAATCAACTCAAACTGGAGGGGTTTTTTGAAGAGCTGTCATTCAAATGGGTTTTCACATTGCTTCTTTCAGATGCTGACAGAGTGTGGCCTGCCCACGATCATCCACTGGGTTCCCACTCAAACCCTGATCTCCCGGATTCCTACGCTAACGTTCACCCCAGTACGCCATGCTGGTTTTCCATTTTGCTTCATTGCCTCAGCATCACGCAACATGATGGAAACAATATAAAAGCAACAGCTTGGTGTTTAGTCCTCAAAGGATGTCCTGATGCGTGAGCAGTGCTCTCAGCAGTAATTCCTTTGGTCAGATCCTCAAGGCAGCTCCTCTATCCCACTCTCAGGAAATGAATTTGCATGGACAAATTTTGCTGGTTCTCCTCCCCAACTCCCACCCCTCACCCCTAACCAATTCCTGGATGCATTTACTCATGGAAGGAGGACAGGGGCGGGGGAAAAGGCCTATACATGCATTTGGCTCAGGGGCTGAAACGATTCAAAAAGCTTTAAAGAAATAAACAACTAGATTTGCTGAGTTCTCTTTTAACAGGGTGAAGAATTCAGAAGCATGTCAGACTTGACACATGATTCAGAACCAATTTGCACAATGAGATGGCTGGAGCAAAAGATGACAAGTCAAGTAAATCTTTCCAGACTTCATCTCGAGGTGAAGCACTTAAGCTAGGGTGGCCCTGCTTTACAGAGAACACTCCTCTATTTGAAGCCGGACTTGGGGGAAAAGTTACAATTGACCGTCCATATGCACTAGGATAAGGGACGCAGGACCCTCACAAAAGTGGGGAAATTGCAAATATCAAAATATATGCGTGCGTCTATGGGAAAGAGGCTGAAGCATGGTGGGGAGAGCAGGCACCCAGGGTGCAAAGCAGGTCAGAGAGAGGAGAGGGAAAGGGAGTGAGTTGGCATGGTGGCCGTATACTTCCTTTCTCATCCATCTCCTTCCTTGGGTGTGGGGGACATCAGGAGAGGGTTTGTGGTGCTGAGGAAATACATTGTTGTTCATACATTCCCTGTTATAAATCCAGCTGAACTCATCTTAGAGTGCAACTCTCTTCCCTGAGTACATTTCAGAAGGTGGAATGAAGGTGAGAATTCTAGAAAGACGTCTGGCATATGCAGAAAGCATCTCCATTGTATAGTGCTGAGCCATTGTGGATATCATTTTCAAATTAGATGTTATGCTGCCAAACCATTATTGATCTAATTTTCTCTGCAGAATACTTATTAATGTTATCTTGTTACCCCTTGATGCATATGGCCTTGTGTAGCGGAAATGGCAGACTGTAATTGTCCCTTGCCGGGGAATTATTCATATTTTCCTATCTTGAAAAGAATGAGCACCATATGCAGTTACACTAATGACTTCATTTCTGAAGACTTCATGTACTGCATATGGGGCGTTCTTAACGTATTACGGCTAGATTAACAATCATTCATTTTAAATATCCCATTTAGAAGTGCATGTTTTGCTTACTAAATGCCAAAAATCGCTCCCTCTCTCTCTCTCTCTCTCTCTCTCTCTCTCTCACCACCCTCCATCCTTTTGAGGATGCTTTAAAAAAATGTGTGCTTTCCCCTTTCTATTGCAAATATTTTGCGGTTGGTAGGTGCTCATTATTTCTTTCTGTTTTACAGTCTCCGTAAGTAGCTTTGCAGTTCAAACTTACACAGGATAAAAGACAGAGGGAAGCCAAAAATGGTACCATCTTTTGCATTATGACTTGCTTTTAAAAATAAATAAACAAAATGTGAGATATTACAAATTGAATATTCAGAGTCTAAACTGATGAATAAAAACTTGTCTATTTCCTGCCTTCCATTTTGGTCTGGGCTAATTAGAGCTAGCCCTCCATATCCATGGATTCTGAATCCCTGGATCCAACCAACCACAGCTTGAAAATATTTTTTTTTAAAAAATCCAAAAAGCAAGTTCTTAACCATTTTATATAAGGGACATCATTTTACTACACCGCTATATATAATAGGACTTGAGCATCCATGGATTTTGGTCTCCATAGGAGATCCTAGAACCTAACCTCAGAGAATACTGTAATTGTTTCAGTGCAAGCCAGTTAATAGACCAGCTATTGACTGAAGTTTGAGAGCAGCTTTGCTCCTTAAGGTTCTCCCAAATATTGGCCCATATTCCACAGCACTGACTTTTAGGGCCTTTCACACTACACTCTTATAGTGCTATTATTCCACTTTCAACATCCTGTGGAATTCTGGGGTTTGAGCAGGGGGACTCTTTACAACTGTGGTTTTTTAATTTATTTATTTGTTTGTTTGTTTGTTTGTATCCTGCCTCTCCATATGAATCGAGGCGGCAAACAACTTACAAATAGCATGTATTTCGAAACATTTCTATACATGCCCCCAACAAGCTGGGTACTCATTTTACTGACCTACGGAAGGATGGAAGGCTGAGTCAACCTTGGAGCCCGGCAGGATCGAACTCGAAATGTTGATGGTTGATGCTTAAGCTTTCCTGATTAATGGTTTCACCGGGCTCTGGTTATAATCCGAAGCTGACCACTTTGAGTGTTCTGGCCAGTGAATGCAAAGATACTGAGGTATCTGACAAGTAGAAGGTAGGCATCTTTTTCAAAAGCATTTCAGAAGGGCATTTTATTAATATTTATACAATCAAGGCATTTTAAACATATGAAACTACCAGCATCAGATTTTTGCAGTTCATCCATGATTATGCACATATATATATATACCCTCATTCATGCTTAGGCCTTGCTATTGTAAAATACTGTCAAGTTGACTTCAGCCTATGGTGACCTTATAGATGAGACCTCAAGTCACCCTATCATCAACTGCCCTGCTCAGTTCTTGCAAATTCAGGGACATGTCTTCTTTAATTGCATCTATACGTCTCTAATGGGGTCTTCCTCTTTTCCTAACGGCCTTCTCCCTTACCAAGCATTATTGTCTTTTCTAATGAGTCATGTTTTCTCATGCTATGGCCAAAGTTCAACAGCTTCATCTTGACTTCCAGAGAGAGTTGAAGCTTGATTTGATGGGACCCATTTATTTATCTTTTTAGCAGTCCAGGGTATCTGCAGAACTATTCCCCACCATCACATTTCGAATGACCTGATTTTCTTCCTATCAGCTTTCTTCACTGTCCAACTTTCACAGCCATATATAGAAATGGGAAACACAATGGCATGGGCCATCCTAACTTCAGTATTCAATTATATATCTTTGCACCCCAGGATCTTGCCTAGTTCCTTCAAAACTGCCCACTCTCCCTAAAATGTTTTCCTATGGGGCTGCATTTAAACTTGGATGCCATGAGAAATTACTTGATAAGAGGAGTGTTATGGACTTATTACACCAGTCAGTTGTTCTGGGTCATTCTGCTGGAAAACAGGCCTAAGAAGGACGTACCATGTAGTTTTCTTTGGCAAGATTTGTTCAGAAGGGTTTTTGCCTTTGCCTTCCTCCCAAACTGAGAGAACGGGACTTTCCCAAGGTCACTCAGTGGGCTTCCACGGCCAAGAGGGGATTCAAACCCTGGTCTCCAGAGCTGTCGTCCAATGCTGAAAACACTATACCACCCTGGATAACTTCCAAAACCAGATTTTCTAGGCTGATGACCACAGGGAGGCATCATAGCCAATCAGGGATGTGCAGACCAGAAGAGGTTATTTGTGAGAGTGATCCCTTAATGTATGGCTTCTCTTGCATGGGTTATTCACACATACTATCTTCAAACACATTTACATATTTACATGAGAAAAATGAGGGAATAGGAGGACACATTCATTATTTCCTTTCTTCTTCTTCTCCTTCTGACAAGAAAAACCAGAACTGTTCATGTCATCACATGCAAAGGGACATGGGGCTTTATGCAAATCCAACCTCAACAATTATGTACAAAAGAACCTCAACAATTATATACAAAAGAACCGTTCACAGTAGCACCAAATCTCCCAGGGCAGGTGAAATAGTGTTCCCTAAGGAACTTTTAGAAACTTCACTCAAAAACCTCCACTACTGCGCAGAGCTGCTCCTGGGGACTACTTTCAAGACGATGGGCTTTTTGGGTGTCATTATTCCTGTTGTAGACAACTCTAATGGGACCTGCAATACAAGAGAGGTGGAAGAGATTATAATTTGTTCTTAAATGTCACATAATCAGGTGCAGAAAGCTTTTCCCGCAAAAAGAATTGCAGAGATCACAGGTAAGGTAAAGTGGATCATAGAAACCACCACCCCCCTTTTGAAATATGGCACATGAACTTTGAACTTCTATGAGATGTTTATGGCATTCTTGCAAGTATGGGACAGTCAAGAGCACAGAAGGGTGTCTCTCACGGAAGAGTTTATTTGTATGGGCAATGCAATAGAAAAACAGGCTCATCATATACATTGCCTTCCCCATTTCAAAAGAAATGAACATGCTATGGAAAACCAGAGATCCAAATGAGTAAAGTAACCCAGAATAGTCATGAGGAAAAAGCTCAACCAAAGCATATGATGTGATAATAGTTGCCAAAAAGATCCTGGTAAGATGATGCTGGTTAGATGCTAGCTTATAGGATTGTGATTATTAATTATTACTACTTGGTCTATCACTTGGTTCTAAACATTTTATAACACAAACCTATGCATGTCTATGGAGACGGGAGTCCCATTGATTTAACTGGTGTTACTCTGTGGCAACTCTTCTATGACTATTGCTCTGGCCAGTCTGTTTGGAGCAACCCCAAATATTTTTTAAAAACCTTGACTGATTTAATCAGGGAGGCCTTTTTAATCAATTCAAAGTTTTAAAAACTGATTGATGTAATCAATTAACTGAGTTCCAGCCCTAATTATTATCAACAGAATGCTATTAACAAAGCAACTGTTAATCATGCAACAGCTATGGATGATACTTTCCTAAGATGGATGTAAACAAACAAACAAACAAAAGAAAAATATCAGAAAATTTCAGCACCAGAAGAGACTACAAAAAAACTCACCACACTTTAGTCAAGGGCTTTGCTTTAAAACTGGGGGCACTGGATATTAGAGATGAAAAGAATATTAAAAGTATTCACGTGGTAGAGGGAAAAATGGGTTTCTTTAGCGTCAGGAAATGCTGTGGAGGAAAAGCATGGGAAGCTAAACGGGACATGACTTATCGTATTATGCATGGAAAATGTACGAATTTTGTGCAGAAAGTGGCATTTTCTGCTCAGGAAGCAAATTTCCTGCCCAGAAATCAGGATTTTCCAAATACAGCACAGAGTAGCTGTCCCATTGACACTGGATCCCCCAGCCTTTACTCTTTAGAGCTTTAGGGGCTACTCATGTTGCAAACAATTTGTTATTAGAGTGTTGAGGATTTGTGCAGGACAATCTTTCATTATACCCCTGTCTCTCCTGCACAGGACTGGGCTTGATGCATTCTAAACTGCTTATCTTCCTCAAATGCACAAGCATTTCCTCACCGGTGTTTCCTTGCAGGGCGTGAAGGTGAAATTCTGCAACAGGCTCACAACAGCACCCTTCAGTGTAAGGAGAGCAAATCTCATCCCAATGCAGTTCCTCGGACCGGCTCCAAAGGGCAGGTAAACGTAGGGGTTTATGCTGTCTTTGTTCTCTTTACTGAACCTGTTGATAGAGAGAAGGATGGGGGAGATGGTTTGCTAATGGCAACTCTCTGGATAATTTGAATAACTGAGCACCAAAGTCAGGACCATCCAAGCCATATTTCCAATTTCTATGTACAGTTGTGAAAGCTGGACAGTGAAGAATGTTGGCAGGAAGAGGATGGGCTCATTTGAAATAGAGTTCTGGAGGACAGTTTTATAGCTATCACAGGTCATTTCTGCACTGGACTGTTATAGTGCTATTATTCCACTTTCTACATCTTGTGGCCACTCCTCAAAGCCCCCTCCCTAAGCTGCAAACCCCAGGATTCCACAGGACGTTGAAAGTGAAATAATAGCACTATAACAGTCTAGTGTGGAAATAGCCACAGATTATCAATAAAGGGGTCCAAGAGCAAACTTATCCAAACTCTCACTAGAAGGCAAAATGATTCAAAGGAGGTTATCATCATTGCTGTTGTATGCATTCACGTCATTTCCAACTTATGGAGACCCTAAGGCAAACCTATCACGGGGGTTTTCTGGGGCTGAGAGTTTGTGAAACACCCAAGGTCAGCCAGTGGGTTTCCATGGCTGAGCAGGGAATCAAACCCTGATCTCCAGGATTATAGTCCAATGCTCAAACCACTACATCATGCTGGCTCTCTGAAGTTATATTTTGGACTTACCATGAGACAACATGATTGATTATTAGAAAAGACAATAGTGCACAGTAAAGTGGAGAGCCAGAGTGGTGTAGTGGTTTGAGCATTGAACTAAGACCCCAAAGATGAGAGTTTGATTCCTCACTTGGCCACGAAAAACCACTGGATGCATCACACACACACACTCAGCCCCAGAAAAACCTGCAATAGGTTTGCTTTAGGGTTGCGATAAGTCAGAAATGACTTGAAGGGACAACAAAGTGGAAGGGAGCAGGAAAAGAGAAAGACTGCATTACAGGTATATTTCTGGAAGGCACATCTTTGAGCTTGCCAAACCTTGGCAGGGCTGTTAATAACAGGGAGTCTTGGAGGTTCTTAGACATTCATCCCTTAGCATTAAACAATGTTTAGGAACATTAATGTTCCTAAACATTAAGAAGAACTTCCTAGCAGTAAGAGCTACAGTGGAACAGTCTGCCTAAAATGATGGTGGACTCTCCACCTTTGGAGATCTTTAAGCTGAGATTGGGTGGGCACCTTTCAGGATTGCTTTTGTTGGTATTGCAGCAAAACAGGGGGCTGGACTGGATGGCCTTTGACATTCCTTTCTACTCTAAGACACTACAACCAGGCCCACTTCCATTTTTCCGCAGCAAATTTAAAAATGCAGCCCAAACTCATTGCTACACATTTTGGTGGGAGGGCAGCAGAAGAAAACGTGTTCAAATGGTTTCAACTGTCTTTGCTGTGACAGGAGCATACTCATTAATGCAAGCGGCTTTCTGGCTGCCTGGAAGAAAACCCTCTGGCACTGTGTTATGCCGACATAACGCCTCTCCACCTGTTATCTTGCAAAAGTTGACATGAGGAAAACAAGCTTGGAAGAGGCAGGTGTGCGTGTGTGATTTATCTGAAGCAGGGATGGCCAGTTTTTAAAGCCTGAGGGTGCTGTATGTTTTAGCATGCAGATGTGTAGGACTGGCTCATTCAGGCTTTCCACAGAATTGGTATATAGCTCAGGTAGGTGGGATTATGATGCCTTTTAAGGACAAGGTCGGGGCTAGCATCCCAAGCCTCAGGAAGGTAATAGGGGTGTTAAGAAAAGCCTCTCTCATCCTGATGCTTTCTAGGTGTTAGAATCATAGGATTGTAGAATTGGAAGAGATCCCAAGGGCTATTGAGTCCAACCCTATTCTGCCACACAGGAACACACCTTCAAAGCATTCCCAACACATGGCCATCCAGCCTCTGTTTAAAAACTTCCAAAGAAGGTGACTCCACCACACTCTGAGGCAGCATCTTCCACTGTCAAACGGCTCTTACCATCAAGTGCTTCCTAATGTTTACATGGAATCTCTTTTCCTGAAGTTTGAAGCCATTGCTCCATGTCCTAGTCCCAGGAGCAGCAGAAAAAGGCTTGCTTCAACCTCTTTATTGACTCGTTATTCAAATAAGACCCCCTCTTAACCTTCTCTTCTCCAGGCTAAACATACCCAGCTCACTAAACTCCAAGACTACCCAAAATTAGCATCATATCTGAGCAAAGATTTTCACCTGGCTTTCCCTGATATGAGTATGTCTTTCCTACTGCTAGCCCAACAGAAAGGACCACAAACTGCCATCCCAGAGGAGACTAGAAGTCAATAAAGAAAGATCAAACAATCCTGCTCAGTACCTTTCAGGTCTAAATTCTTCAGGATTCTCCCATAGTTCCGGGTCAAAATGCAAGACATGTGGAGGGATCATAACTGAAACCCCTTTTGGAATGGTGATTCCATTTATCTCTACATCCTTCTTGCAGACTCTTTCAATTCGTCCACCAAGTGGATACATCCGGAAGATTTCGCTGATTGTCATATCAAGGTATTCCATTTGCATGATGGCATCGTAAGCAAGCGGGGCCTTCAGGAGAGAGATGGTCATGAAAGATTTTCCTGCTTTGGAGGTAAGTAGGTCATGATTTCTCTCAATGTAAACTTTAGGGATATGCAACCAGGGATCCTAGTATCTAGAATGGTATATCTGATTCCCTGATTGGCTTTTCCCTGAAAAGTTAGTGCCACCACTGCAGATGGTCATATAGCGGTATTGCAGCATAAACCTAGATGTGCAATGAGATAGTACAGCAGGTAGAGTGTTGGATGAGAATGTGGGAAGCTCAGTTTCAAGTCCCACTGAACCATAAAATGCATGGGGTAACCTCAAGTCACTGTCTCTCAGCCTGACTTACCTCGCATTGTTGTTGTGATGATAAAATGGGAAGAAGGTAAAAATGAACAGCGCCTGATTTATTTATTTACTTCTTCAAGGCATTTATTTATGACCTGTCCACCCATAAGTGTCCCCAAGGTAATACACAATGAGTAAAAATACTTCTAAAGTATTAAAGAAGTAGCTAAAAACTGATTAAAACACTTGATATTTCTGTTTAAGAATAACTCTAAAAACAGTTTTAAAAACAGCCAGAGCAGACAGCCCTAATTTTAGCGTCCAAATAGCACTGCTCACTCAACAGGGATGGAGTCAGCTCGACCTCCTTCAGAAGAGATGTCCACAGCCGGGATGCTGCTAAGAAGAAAGCCCTGCCACTTGCACCCACCAGTGTAGCCTCACAGTATGGTTGCACAGGGCCTCCTTTGAGGATCTCAGGTTTCATGCAGGCTCATATGAGAGGAGGGAAACTTTCAGATATCCCAGCCCCATGCCGTTTGAGACTTCACAATTCAAGAAGACTAGCACTTTGAATTGTACTTGGAAGCAAACAGGAAGCTAGTCCAGTTTTCATAAGATTAGTGTTATGTGGTCTCCAAAATGCACACCTGATAACAGACTGGCCATTGCATTTTGCAATAGCTGTATCTTCTGAACACTTTTCAAGGACAGCCCCATGTAGAGGGCTTTATGGTAGTCTAATCCGGAGGACATTAAGTCATGAACCACTCCAGCCAGATCCAGACTGTCCAGGATGGGGTGCAGGTGGTACACCAACCTCAACTGTCCTAGCCAAGAACAGCTCTGGGTCCAGGAGCACATCCACAATACAAATGCCGTCTCTAAATGGGAGTGGAACCCCATCCAGAATGGGCTCTGATCTTGAGCCCAACTAGTCTTCCCATTCACTAACAGCACTTCCACCTTGTCTAGCTTGAATCTCAGTTTGTTCACCCACCTTGAACCCACTAGAGGAAAAACCAGATATAAATGTCACCCCAATAAGTAAGTAAGTAATATTAAGTAAATAATAATATCAATAAGGTTAAAGGAATTTCACCATCCAATGGTTCTATTGTAGGGACGGGGAATGTCTAACTACAAGCCACTGATGGACTGCAAATCCTAGCACCCCCTGCCACTGGCTTGGCTGGCTAAGGTTGATGGGAGTTGCAGTCCCAACAGCATCTGGACTGCTGTAGAGCTACAACCTACCTTATTTGGCAGAGCAGCATCAATTTCAGCCTGCAGTTTCTGCTGAACATCAGGGTGCCGGGCCAACTCATACAGCATGAAGCAGAGGGCATTGGTGGTAGCCTCGTAGCCCCCAAAGATGAAGATAATGGATTGCACCAGAATTTCTTCATCTGTCAAAGCTGTATAAGGAAACCAAGCCAAACTCAAAACTATGCTCTCAATGCAAGGTTCTACAAGAATTCCAGACTAGAGGGGACTGTTGTGATTAGCACCTTTAAAAAATAATAATAACACAGCAGCCTAGAAGGAACTTACACCTTCTCCCTTTATCTGTGGTTTACTTCTATTGCTGCAAACTGAATTCCAACTACAAAAGTAGTTCCAATCCAGTTAACATGGGAAGGAGGAAAGGAAGAACAGAATCCTGCCCTTCCCTTCCCTTCAGTCAGTTGCTGTAGCTTTTCCTAGCTTTTTCCTTTTTTAATAACTTCTGCCATCTTGATTGAGCGTAGGGATGCATTTTAAAAGTAGCTGAAAAAGTCAGATAGCAGGACAGTTGAAGGGTATGTGGTAGGTAAAGGTACCACCAATGTGTATTTGAGATTTCGTTTCATGGTCAACATGGCTACTCCTGCATTTCTCCGAAATTGTCATCTCCATGGCTTCATGAATGTGCTGAAAGTTCAGAGCATCTCAATCAAATAGGGAGAAAGGGTCTATCAACCCCCTCTTTTCCTACACCAAATGATATCTTCCATCTCCATACACATCACCTTATCATTTCATCTTGTTCCACATAACAAGGAGCAATGGATTCAAGCTGCAGGAAAGGAGACTCCACCTGAACCTCAGGAAGAACTTCCTGACAGTCAGGGCTGTCCGGCAGTGGAATCTGCTGCCTTGGAGTGCAGTGGAGTCTCCTTCCTTGGAGGTATTTAAGCAGAGGCTTGATGGCCATCTGTCGGGAATGCTTTGAGGGTGTTCCTGCATGGCAGGGGGTTGGACTGGATGGCCCCTGGGGTCTCTTCCAACTCTACGTTTCTATGATTCTGTGATTCTATGATTCTATAACAGTCTTAGTCTTGAAAACCGGTTGCAGTCTGTGCCTCAGCTCAAATTATGTCCAGACAACTGGAAATTATTTCAAATGATTTCTTACCTTTGTAAGTGTGATCTAGGCCATTACTTTTGTGTTTCATCTCTGATTTTTGGGTTTCAATCATCAGTCCCAAGAAATCCACCCGGCCCTAGAGACACAAATCAGCAGTTAGAATTGTGGATTTCCTACTGCTTAGCCAAAGGGTAGAGCTTGGGAAAGAAACTTTCGGACTAAAGTCTCTGGTTTTTGTTAAAAATCAATTTTCATATGGGTTAGTTTGAAAGATATGTGATGGCTTCCTCTCCCCCGTTTTTTACCTTTTCATTCTCTTGTTCCCTCTTCTGCTTTATTTTTGATACTGAGCTTGTAAAAAATTCTACAGCATCATTGTTAAATATGCTGACATTCATCTTGTTCAGAAGAGGAGTTAGCCATGGACAGATATCTATGGAAGAAGAAAGCAACATCAGAAGACTGAACACTATTGCAGCAACTGAGGCTGTTTCCGCACTAGACTGTTATAACGCTATTATTCCACTTTCAACATCCTATGGAATCTTGGGGTTTGCATTTTAGAGAGGGCCCTGGAGGCCATAGGATGTTGGATAGGACTCCATAGGAAGCTGAAAGTGGAAAAACAGCACTATAAAAGTCTAGTGTGGAAATAGTTTGAGTACACATCCTTTTTGCTATTTACATGGAGGAAGATAGTCTACAGTTTTGGTTTCCACAGCTTTTGAACTTCTTAAGGACACACTCATTCCATTCCAGCCTCAGTTTGCAATTGTTTAAATGGAAAATACATTTAAAGATTTACATCTGCTTTATAGTTAGGAATTCTCGATTGCACCAAAATACGTACACTAGGAGAAATGCAAAATTTCTAAGTGCATTTCTTTTTTGGTAAGCAATTCTGCTTAATCTATTGCCTGTTTTGTTGACAATTGTCCCTAATGTACACTTTTTATATGCATTTTAAATAAAAACCCTCCATCACAAAACTGGGAGTAGTATAAAAACAGAAGCTGAACTGCATTCCAATCTCTCTTATAAGCCTGAGAAGTGCAAGTTTAGTCAATTCATATTAAAACAAAAGCATACACACAAGTGTCACCATCTCTATTTACTGGGGGGGATGACCATCTGGACAGAATCTTACATTCTGAGTTTACCCTTTATGGCAAGCATGGGCTAGGGGGCAATTGCCTCCTTGAGGGCTGCACCCACCCGCACAGATTAAGCCCAAATAACTCTGTTTTCCTCTGCAGACCCTCTCAAAATGGCAACAGGAAGTAATACTAGGTCATTTACTGTCACCATTTTGAGAAGGACTGCAGAGAAAACTGGGAATATTTGAGAGTAGGACTGAATTCTAGGTGCTTTGGGGATGGGGGTATTCACATATTTTCATGCATTTTGGAGACTACGTAGGTGGGGATGATGGGATCCATTTATGGCTGGGTGAGCTGGGAATACAGGAATGTTATTGTACCAACCTGAAATAAGAACGTAAACAGGGATGACTGCAAGGTTGGACTGTTGGCAAGCTGAGAGGGAAATTGGGAGGGGAACATGGTGGGAACATGTCTGGGAAATATGGTGTTTGGGTAAATTATCAAATGGGAGGCTAGTGTACATGAATTTTGAAATGTAATAGTTTATATAGTATTGCAAATCCAATATTCCTTCAGTCTTAGCAATGCCAAGATGTGCAGTTGGTTCTTTGATGTTTCCTGAATAAAGCTTTTGAAACTGCTAAGCTCAATTCCTTGAACTCAGAGCTATCCTGGACATCACACTCATTCATTTGCCGCTTGTGTTGTGTATAAGATGCAAGGCAGGAGAGAGACTGAGGATCTGAGAAATGAATGAGCAGAAGTGCTGCAGCCACCCCCTCAAAGGTGGAAACGGGTGACTGGTGGCAAAAATTTTGGGGCTTTGGAAGTTTTCAGACTTCCAGATAAGGGATCCTCAACCTGCAGTAAGCAATTGTGACGTACTGATTGGAAAATACTGGTACCAACTTACACATTAAAATAAATAATGGAGAAAGGAAGTTAAATTTCACAAGTTTCTTTGCTTCCTTGACAAAGGGGTCCTGAGGGTTGTTCATGGAATCTGTGTTCACTCCTAAGGAGCTGCTGGTGACAACATCCATGCTGTAGGGTCCAGTGACTCTAAACAGAGGCAGAAAATAGGAATTAAAAAAAATCAGAAGAGGGTCTGAAATGAATGAAGTAATTTTCCCAAATCCTGTGGACATCAGAAGGAAGAGTATGCATTGTGGCCTAGGATGTATGTCCTCCTCTTAGCAACTCTTGCTACTTCATTTGGTACAAAATGCAGCTGCTAGAATTTTCCTGGGTTATACCTATTCAGATTACAGCCACATCCACATTGCAAAAATATATCACTTTGATATCACGTTAACTGCCAAGGCTCCATTCTATGGATTTGTCATTTGGTAAACTGATTGGACTTCTCTGCTTCGAGAGCTCTATTGCACCACCCTGACTCACAGTAGCAATTTCTGAGTATCTCACCAAACGACAAATCCTAGAATTCCATCAAATGGTGCCACGGGAGCTATAGTGGTAAGAAAGTCCTATATTTGTGCCGTATGGATTCTCTAGAAAAGACAGCAGTGCACCAACAGCAGAAGAATGGTTGTTAGAGAACATATGGTCAAGCAACATCAGAGTGTGATGAGGGTAAAAGAGGGCAAAAGTTATAAGAACAAAAATAACAAGATAAAATAAGTTGCCCCAGTTTGCTTTTGCCAGAGTCTTCTGGAAAGGGCAAAATTCTGCAACCTTCTCTTCCCTTCCCTCTTCTAAGTTGATTTAAAAAATATTTTTGCCCTTTGAGCTCAGTTTGAAGTAAGCTGAAGACAATGGGGGAAAGTGAGTGGAGGAGAAATAAACCGGGACATTTTGAAAGCAGTTGAAAAGCGGAATTACCGAGAATTAATTGAGACTGTCCTCACCAAATTGGGACTATTGGAAGATACGCAACTGCTAGTTACTAAGTTTGTGTACATGGACTGGACAGGAGGTGTCATCTTGTCCTTTGCCTTTAGGTGGTAAAATTTATAGAATTGGCCAAGCCCTTTAAGAGCAGATGACCATGGAGAGCCCAGTTGGTTGGCCTAGTTGTTTTAACTTTTCTGCAGGAACAGAAAGGAAAAGGACACAAACCAGCAATGCCTCTTGTTATCATTTTTTGGTATTTCTCAAAAAAGCCACCACCTTCAGTTGCCATCGTCCTAAATTTTCCTTTCTGCTCACTGTCTTCCCAGTAGACCTATTCACCCCCACAGAAAGTGTTTTCCCAAATGCCAGTCCCTCTGTCATGTGGTGAAGGACAAGTCAAGGAGCTGGTTGTACAAAGCCTTTACTCACGCTTTAATGTCCACAGGCTCTCCTTTTTCTGCTTTGTCCATAAGATATTTGATGAGGTTTTTTGCATAGTGCTGGATGATGGGAAGCATCTGTGGTCGGGTGGAGATAAAATAGCAAAACAAATTCAGGATGATAGTATTTATTTGAGTCCTGGCTCATATTTCACTCAAAAGACAAGACAACAGCAAAGCAACATGGGGGATAAAGGCACCCCGCAAGCTCTTTGCTGCCCGCCTTTTCCCTTCATTTAAGGCTATGACCTTACTTGAGAGTAAATCCCATTGAATTCAGTGGGTCCGCTTCTCCACAGATGTGTTTGTGCAGATATAGTAACGGTATATTGTTGAATACCCCGGTCAGGATTGCCCGTGCCGTTTAAAGCTACCAGAATGAAACGTTGAGAGAGCTCCCAACCCTTTAATGGTTCTTTAGATGAGAGAATTTCATCAGTTGTGGCTTGTCACACCACCAGGTTAACAAAAAACGCCTGTTAAAATTTCCTCTTCTGCACAATTTTTAAAGGCACAAGAGCCCTCTCTGCATTTCACCCCAGGATGCCTCAATCACCCATCATCTACCATATAAAAGTCAAAGCTTGTACGTTTGTCTGTGTCAGGCGAAGACCTCATATGACTGCCTGCCTAAGAAGATTCTATGGAATCCTGGGGTTCGTAGGTTAGGGAGGGGCCTTTAGAGAGCTCTTGGGCCTGGCTGGTTGCTACGGAGACGAGGCCTAGCAGCAAGGTGGAGGCCAGTGTATTTCCCTCAGGAACCCAACCTCTGTATGTTAATAACTCTGAATACAGATTGCATTGGGAAATATGAGGAAAAGTTACAGGTACTGGACAAGACAGTTTGGAGAATTAGAGACACAGGATCTCAAATCTTTCTAACAAGTATTACGTATGAGAAAATAAAATCCTGGGCAACACCAGGTATATATGCTAGTATATATAGAAGAGTTCTATGGATGCCATGGACTGCCAAAAGGACCAATAAGTAGGTCCTAGAGCAAACCAAACTTTTCCTCTCCTTTCTTTTTCTTTCCTTAGAACTTAGAAGCTAGAATGACTGAACTGAGGCTATTGTACTTCGGCCATATCTTGAGATGACATGAGCCATTAGAAAAGCTGCTCGTGTTGGATAAATAGGGGGAAAGGAAGAATGCATCACAGGTAGACGGAATCAATCAAGGAAGCCATGGCCCTGAGTCTGCAAGATCTGAGCAGGGTTGCTGCTAACAGGAGTATCTGAAAGTCTCTCATTCATAGTGACTCCATATATTGAAGCCAACCAGACAGCAGTTAACATGACATTCACAGGATGGTTGTGTTAGTGACTCAAACAGACAGCTGGCCTAATATGTTGGCTCATTGTGTCTTCTAGCAAGCCATCTCCTAGTCTTACCTCCTTCAGCTTTCCACTGGTGAAGGTTGGAGAGAGTACAGTGCGAATCCTCTTCCAGTTCTCATCTTCAGCCAATGAAACAGCAGATTTCAACTTGCCAGTTGGGCCAAAAGTCTGCAAAATGAAACAATTGGACAGCAATGTAATCACAATATGAGAATAATCTTATCTGGAAAGGACAAGAATATGGTTCCAGAGCAACCAACAGCATTTAGATATTGCTGTTCCCTGCATCAATACTGTACTATTCCCTCATGTCTTGAGTCCAAGCCTATGTTCATCATTCATGTTTTATACCAATTTCCATATACAGATTCATCTTCTGAGAAACTCCCAAGTCCCTGCTACAGTACAGAATGCAGGGGATTCAGAGCTTGAAAGTAACTAGTTACAAATAATGAGTTGCTTGGAATTAGTCTCCTTCCCCAAATTGCAGATGTAGCTTCATGAACAATAGTTTTACTACTCTTGCACCATACTGGTAACTTTTGCAAAGAACTTTTATTCCTTTCCTCCAGCAAATGTGGAATTAGAATATGAAATTGTGGTTTCCTAGGCATGTACTTGTGGTCCTGTATGTGTCATCATAATAATCATTCCCTTTCCTATATTGAGAAGGGATGCCTTTGGAATATTCTCAGAATTTTCTACCCATGCCTACTCCTGAAAAAATCCATTGCTTCCTCCCCTCTTTACTTGCAAGAAGATAGGCATGTTATGTCAAGAGCTGCTAACCTCTAAGAGTTAACTTAGATCATGAGGTTCCAGAGAGAAAACAAAATGATTTTTTTTTCTAACCCTTTAAGAAATACAGACTCAAATGGGAACTTACCCGCCGATTGGTAAAGACTGAATAACACTCCTTCACTAATACCACTTTAATGATATCTGGATCTGTCACAGCCATTATAGGTGTTCGGCCATCATAAAACCTAGAACAAACGTTTTGTATTCTAGCAGTCGTGTTTGAAATGCATTTAAACCATTTAAAATTAGCGTTTTTTAAAATAAGAGAGTTTATTCAATTGGAGCTTTCTTAAAAAGAGACAGGTGCTTTTTTAAAAAAAAATATTCATCCTTGAGTTTTAGTTCTTACTGTGCTTTAATCTATGCTGAGAGGCTCCTTGGTTCCAACACTGGATTACATGGGAGCAGATAATTAATAAATATTAATAAATAAAAAAGGTTTATTCTATACTTTGTGGCAAGGTGGAAAATGTCTTTCTTCCCTATTGCGGGCACATTCGGATCTGTGTTACACTTTATGTGAAAATCAGTCTGTTAAGAAATGCATTGGGTTGGTAAAGTGGTAACCAGGGGCCCATCTACACTGTAGAACTAAGGTTTTTTTCTCTCCTTCCCAATTAATCAGCTAAGATTTGGGTTGATTAATCCAACAATCAGTTCAATAGAAATTCACAAGTAAAGTAAGTTTTTTAAAAAGAATATATGCTCACCCCCAGATTTTTCCGTATTTTTTAAAACAGTCTCTGTCAAACTCGAATATACCCTGTAATGAAATGTTTCAACACTCAAGTCAAAAATGCAGCACAGCAATCTACTACAATCAGTCGCTACAAAAAACAGACTAGATAATTTTTTAAAAATGTAGGCGATGAGACAGGGTCATTCAGTAAAGCTCACCACATCCACCACCTCATAGGATCTCTCCAAGGTGGTAAATGCTATCATCAAAATAGGAGCAGTATCTTGGATATGTTCTTTAAAGTTTGGACTAAAACTCAGAGCAGATTCGCTACCCCATTTGCACTGGATCCACCCTGGGAGAGAATTCCACAACAGAAGGGCTGATAAATTGAACACTCCCATATTGCGAATTGAACCATCTAGCCTCTTTGTGTGGTAGGACACACAAGAGAGCCACTGATGAAGATCTTGGTTTGTGAGCAGGTGTGTACAGTAGGATAAAGTCTTTCAGGTGCCCTGACCACAAGTCATTAAGCCTGTGAAGTAGGTTAACTGTACAATAAACAAAACACAAAATCAGATATCTCCATGGCATCCAAATGTGGTGAAGGAGTTGTGGTTTGCTCACACTACAGGTTGGGAACAAGGCAAGATCTGGAATCCAAGTCTGATCCTAGACCATGGATCATGGTATATATTCATGTATAAGTCTAAAAATTTTAGTCAAAAAATTGACACCCCCCCAAAAATTGAGTCAACTTATCCACAGATTAAATAAAGTTTCTTAACAGTTATCAAAAAGAAACTATTCCCTTCTCTGAGTAGAGTGGCCAAAGGTCTTTTCGAATGCCTAGGTGAAAAAATGGCCATGCCCTGGGGCAGCTGGCCCCCTTATATGATGCTGGGGCTTTCCTCTCTCTGTGGAATGACTCTCAACTTAAACACATGTCATATCAAAATCCATAATTTTGGTCCCAAAACCTGCCATCAACTTATACATGAGGTCAACTTATACACAACTATACATGGTAGTTTTTAACAAACCACAGTTACTTGAATTCAGATATCACAAAGAACTGTGGTTAGTTTATAATAGGAAGTTTGTTCATTTTCATGTATGACACATGAAAGTGAATTAAAAGGAAAGGGAAGCACATGAACCAAGATCCTGGTAGCCTCAGCCCCATCCATGTTCCTAAATGGCTTGTGAAACTGAATGATGTTGTGAACTTACATCGCGATAGGCCATGGCAGTCCCAATGAAAGGGCGCGGGGGAGGTCCTGGAATGCCCAACTTTTTGAAGACACCATAAGGCCAGATGCCATATCTGTAAAGCAGAACAATACAGTCTGTAAGATCTCAGGAAGATCTGAATAGCAGATTATCACAGAGATCGTCAGGCATGTCAAAATAAAGCATATTACAACATCTGACTTTGGTACAACCTGTAGCTCAGTCCTAAGAGAGATAATTCCCATAGAGTTTGGTGGGTCCATGTCTATACATCATTAGAACTTGTGGCATCAAGTTACTGACTGTGTGTGTGAAAGAGTTATACGATGAAACCGTTTAGGCTCTCCACATATATTGTGACAGCGCTCTTTCCTACATTCCTTGAAGATGAGTCATCAAGAGTTACATAATACAGTGGCATATATCTCAGTGTGGACTGGCCCCTGAAGGAGGTTCTAGAGCCAGCTAGGTGATGATCTAGATACTCCAGTCCCTGGATAAGTGAAGTTAAAAGTTACTGAAGTCCCATCACTAGGCAGAGTAAGATAATGTCTCTAGGAACAAACGAAGGGAGGTTAGCAACTCCCCAAACCAGGGCATTCCCTTTTGTTAAGGTTTAGTATTGCATGGCTACACAGCCTGTCTCACATCTCATAGACTCCTGCATTCAATTGTGGTGAGAATGTTATCCTTGTCCCAGTGTCAGAGTAAGATTCAACTGACATTGATGTTTGCAAATCTGGGATGAAGGGGCTGGACCCATCTTGCCTGGGAAGCTAGAAGGCAGTTGGGGAAAACAGAAGACCACTTAACAGGGGAATAGAGTCAATCAAGGAAGCCACAGCCCTGAGTTTACAAGACTTGACCAGGAATGAGAGACTCAGAGGTCTCTCATTCATAGGGTTGCCATAAGTCAATGTCAACTTGATAGTAATTAAAGACAAGAAGGACCCGTTTTGTCCTTTGCCCTTGGTAGCAAAATGAGGTGGTGGCTAGTGGCTTCCATTCCAGTGAAGACAGTGACTCCGTTCCAGGTTTTGTCTAGCTTTAAGGGAGCTATCCAAGTTGCTGGGCTTATTTTTGGTATAGGGTTCAGCACCCAGGAGAGCTCCTTTAAAGCTTGGGTTAAAATGTGGAGTGCATTCACTGCCCACTGACATAGGAGCCCACTGACTTGGGACATATACCTTTAACGGAGGCCTCCAAAATGCTGAACCCATTTGAGTGGTAGGGTTCAGCACTTTGGATATCCCTTTGAAAGTTCATGCTAAATCCTGTAGCCTATTCACTGCCCCACTGACATCAGGGTCACTGGAAGTCACTGGTAAAATGTCCTAGCCTGTCCTACTAAGGCTAGTACAGTTGGCCTCCACATTCACGAGGTTCAAGGGTGCAGGACCCTCGCAAAAGTGGAAAAATTGCAAACGTTCAAATGTGTGTGTGTCTGTAGGAAGGGGACCAAGGCATAGTGGGGAGAATGGACACCCAGGGTCCAAATCAGGTCAGGGAAAGGAGAGGAAAAGGGAGTCAGTTGGTATGGTAGTTCTGCACTTCTTCTCTCTTGCCCATCTCCTTCCTTGAGTGTGTGTCGGGCATTGGGAGAGGTTTTGTGGTGCTAAGAAATCAGACTGTGAACTGTCCTTAGCTGGCCAGGCAGCAGTTGATGGAGGAGGAGGAGGTCCAGAGGCAGGTGTTGAAAGGGTTTTGCAACTTGATCTGAGGTGCTAAGAGGGAAGGTTCCCCTGGAAAAGAGGCCCTTGAGGTGGGTAGGGGGAGGCAAAGGTTGGAGAATCTCAAATAATCAAATCTATGAAAGTCAAACTCACAAATCTGGAGGGCTGACTGTAACTGGAACAGAAACGTTTGATGAATGCGAAAGGAGATGCTAAATTTGGCTAACGTAACCTCCCGCAGTGTCACACAGCCGCGATTAAGAACAAGAGGACATGGGCAAAGATGAAAGAGCAATGTGTGACGGCTTCTATAGGGGAAATGGGTAATTTAGACTATGGAGGTGGGAGACAAAACCAGACTTCTGGATACTGCTGATAGTAGAGGCAGGCGGGCGGAGGAAGTAGGAAAGTGATGTTCCATTTAAATGAAATTAGCTTAGCTGTTAGAAAAACACCGGCACTCCTTCCCTTAATAAATAGAACACAACGCTGGGATGAAAGATTTTCAAAACCTTTCCCAGAGGCGGTGGAATTGTTCGTGTCAACTCAGGAACTGAGCATTTACTCTGGGCCAAAGAAAGGGAGAAAATGCACCCACGACACCTTCCTCATCCCTTGCCCTTCCCACTTCCACCGTAACTACTTTGTGAGAGTGTTTAATAAGCACAGCTGTTGATAAAGCACCCGGCCCCTGCTTGCTTCTGCAGAAATCTTCAGAGGAAGATAACCCTGGGGTAAAAAAGCAATCATTTCATAGAGGAAGAGGGGCCTTCGTGGAAACAGGGCCTTAAAGCGAGAGAGAGAGAGAGACTTCTCTCTAGGCTCTTTGCCAACTCAAGGCAAAAAGACAGAAAGTCAGAGAGAGAAAGCAAGTGGAGAGAACAATAAAAATGCTGCTTACACATATTTATTGCTGACAAATCAAAGGAGAGTTAGAAGTTATGGCCTGAATTGAAGAATCGAAGAAATTCTTTGTTTGGGTTGGAGAGGATTTTTCCCCCTCTGCTCTCCACTTGATTTAAAGTGGGTCATTTGCAAAATAAAATAAAAAGTGATCTCTCTGAATTTTCACCATTAGAACAACAGCTTTTGGGCACCCTGCAGACCCTTTATTCTTTGACAGGCAATGGCTTGTTTAGGAAAAAGTTCACTTGGAAGATGGAAGATGAAACCTACTGTTAGTCCTCAGATCCACTAAGTGAAAGAGATCTGAACTCTGGTCTCCAAGTCTCAGGTCATTTCCGTACTAGACAGTTATAGCGCTATGATTCCACTTTCAACACCCTATGGAATCCTGGGGTTTGCAGTTCTGGGAGGGGCTGGCTGGCCTCTCCCGAAACTGCAAACCCCAGGATTCCAGAGGATGTTGAAAGTGGAATCATAGCACTATAACTGTCCAGTGCGGAAATTCTGCCAGTTCAGTACTCATACCGCTATATGATGCTTCCTCCCTGAGTCAAGCTACAGAGGTAAATCCAAGGCACTGGAAACCAGGTTTTGAATCCCTGTTCAGGCATAAAAACCCACAAGGTGACCTTGGGCAAGTCAGACTTTCAGCCTGAGAGGAAGGCAAAGACAAACTCCCCCTGAACAAATCTTGGCAAAGAAAACTGATAGCATTGCTAAGAAAAATGACCTATGGTATCAGTGATACCTAAATGTCTGTAAATATGTGCCTGTGTACTATGTGTCGTGGATGGACTATTGGACCCTCTGAACCTTTCTGAGGCCCCTCGTTGACTTTGGACAAGTTGTACTTTCTCAGACTAAATACTTTGTCAACCTTGGAGGAAGCCAGTAGCAAAACTCCTCTAAACCAATCACACCGAAAAAGAAGAAATACTTAAGATAGTCTCATTGTAAGTCCCAGGCCAGAGTGGTGCAGTGGTTATTACTATTTATTATTACTTACTACTCATTTATTTCACTACTATGCTGGGACCCAACGAGTCAACAAAAAGAGGGAGGGTGTTTAAGAGTTGGACTAAGATTTTGCAAGTCCAGGGTTTGAATCTCTACTTAGCCCTGGAAAGGCCAGGAAAAGTTACTTATAGACCTACCACACTACACTGTAACAGCGCTATACTCCACTTTAAGTGCCAGGGCAATGTTCTGTGGAATTCTGGGATTTGTAGTTTACTAAGGTCCAGGAGCTTGTTGGGTAAGAATTCCAAAGGACCTCCCTAAACTGCAAATCCCACAATTCCACAGGCTGTTGCCATGGCAGTTAAAGCAGAATATACTGCTATAAGAGTGTAGTGCAATAGAGCCATTCATTAAGTATACTTAAGTACTCAGATGGTAAAGAGCACGTGCCCTTTTTTCTGAAAAGACTGCAGCACTGTTTTGAGTATGAGTTCTGCTTTGTTTCTGTTATTGTCATTTTTCCATAATTTTTTTTCCTTGTCCTTGGTTTTCCTAGTCCCCCCCCCCTGTTTTTATGCACAGCGTAAATAAACAAAATATTTTTTGGAAACGGAAAGTCTGCACAAGAGCTTGAACGATACATCAAATGTTACTTACAGCACCAAAAGGCCTATGGAGATGATTAGTAGCGCCCAAGTCTCAGCGGAGAAAAAAGGAAGGAGGTCCATCTTATTCAATTCTCTCCCTCTGGATTTCTCTCAGCTTCCTTCTGTCTTTTGAAAAAGGTGTGGGAGCCCTCTGGAAAGCAACAGGGAGAGAAAGTGCCACCACTGATCTGCTTCTGCTCAGGCAGGTCAGTGACTGGAGCAAAACTTTACTAAGTATTTATTACCTGTCAGAAGGGGTGGAGCAAAGGACTGAACTTGTGGTAGAAATTGGCTGACCGGTTATTCCAGGAACCTAAAAGGGCTTGAAAAAACAATCAGAAAAACAATCAGAACTAGGGTTCTTTTAGCTGCTTTCCTTCATTTTGCAAAACCAGGCAGGTATAACCTTACGTAAGTCTCTTATCGCAGGGAGATTGCTGAACGACAGCCCTGCCCAGGTCTTGCAAGTTCAGGGGTAGGGCTTCCTTAGTTGAGTCCATCTCTCTGTAATGTGGTCTCCTCTTTTCCTTCTATCTTTGTTGTTGTATACCTTCAAGTTGCTTTTGACTTATGGTGAGCCCAAGGCAACCCTGTCATGGGGTTTTCTTGGCGTGATTTACTCCGAGGAGGTTTGCCTTTGCTTTCCTCTGAGGCTGAGAGAGTATGGCTTGCCCAAGGTCATCCAGTGGGTTTCCATGGCCAAGCAGGGATTCAAACCCTGCTCTCCAGTGCTCTTCCTTCTACCTGGCCAAGCATTATTGTCTTTTCTAGTGAGTCATGTCTTTTCTAGATATGTCCAAAGGACAGTAGCTCTGTTTTAGCCATCTTGGCTTCTAAGGACAGTTCAGACTTAATTTGGCAGTTTAGGGAGGAGCATTTACAATTCTCAGCCAGAGCACTCCAGTGATTCACCAAACTACAGACCCTTGGATTGCATGGGACGGAAGCACAGCAGTTAAACTGGGATCAGAATGGTGTAATAGCATAGTATGAATGGGCACCTAGGTTACATATTTTCATACTTTGACATTGGTCTACCTCTCAAAGTCTCTAGTATATTTATCTGGGAAGGAAGGAAGGAAGGAAGGAAGGAAGGAAGGAAGGAAGGAAGGAAGGAAGGAAGGAAGGAAGGAAGGAGTTAAAGGAATTTTTATATTCCTTATATCTCTCTTCTACATTTATATCTAGATGGATGGACGGATGGATAAACAGACAGAGACAGACAGACAGAGGTAGGCAGGCAGGACGGACGGACAGATAGACAGAAAACTGAGACGTTCAATAAATGTGAACTTTCCAAAAGGCAAAAGGAAAGGATGAGTGGAGGTGATTGCATGGGTCATGGAAGTTTGCATGGTGCAGCTCAGAATTAACCTTGGACCCAACCCAAAGATCCATGGCCTATGAGCAAACTATTTCGTGATAGCAAATGTCAACCAACTTTAGGTTATTAGCCTGAATTATCAAATAATGGACATAGATCATAGGAAAACTAGCTTATGCCAAGTTAGAAGAACACACCCACACAGCCTTGGTGTGACTTCATGCAAACCTTTTGTGAGGAGGCAGCTAGCATGTTAGAAATTATGATAAGCACGCTGTTGCACTCTCTCAATATGGCTTCTATGGAGAGTGGGATCATTACAACCAGTTACAAAACACCCATCTTCTAGAAGACTAAAGCAAAAGAAGTCCAGACAAAACCCATGAGCACACACAGTGCCAGGTGACCCTCTTGGAAATAAAGATTTGAGCAGAGCAGCACTTCTTAAGTTATCTGATGTGCCAGAGAACAGTGCCATATTTGCGCGCATTGGCTACAACTGTTTCTTTTTTTTCTGGAAACTTACCAGAGACCATCAGCCAATGGCTTAGGAAGTTGGGTACATTTAGCTCAGAGAAGAGAAGACTGAGAGGTAACATGAGAGCTGTCTTTAAATATCTGACAGGGTGTCATGTTTTCTGCCACTCCAAAGACTAGAACTGCAAGCACTAAAGGATTCAAATTACGAGAAAACCAATTCCACGTAAGCATTAGGAAGGACTTCTTTGCAGTAAGAACTATTTCACTGTAGAATAGACCTTCCAGGTCTAAGGCCATTTCCACACTACACTCTTATAGTGCGATTATCCCACTTCCAACATCCTATGGAATCCTGGGGTTTGCAGTTCAGGGAAGGGCCTTTGCAAACCCCAGGATTCCATAGGATGTTGAAAGTGGAATAATTGTGCTATAAGAGTGTGGTGCGGAAATGGCCTTGGATTCCATGACAATTGATGAAAGAGTGTGATCACCAGTCTTCCCTTCACCAGGCTGAACATGTCCAATTCTTTCAAGCTTTCCTCATATGCATTGTTCTTCATACTTTTCATCACACTAGTTGCCCTCCTGTGAACCAGCTCCAATTTATCTATACCCTTCTTAAAATGCTGCGCCCAAAACACAGGACTCCAAATGAGGCCTGACAAGTGCAAAATACATTAGGACTAATACTTCCCTTGACTTGGAAAGTATAGATGATATAATCATAAGAAAAAGAATAAAAAGAATAAAAATAATACAGCCAGCCCTCCACATTTGTGGGTTTCACTTTTGCAGATTTGATTATTCACGGATTATTTGCTATCACCTCTGCTGCCTCCCTAGGCCATTTTTAATAGGGACTGGAAGCCTCCTGAGACTGAGAAACTGAGAATGAGATTTGTAAGTCCTCTTTAAAATGATGTCGGGCAGCAGTAGAGTTAGCAATAAGCCCCACGAGCCCCCCACTTCTGCCTTGTGAAGGAACCCCGATGCTTCAAAGGAATCCATGGTGGGTGGAATAGGGTGATCAGACTTTTGTGTGTGTTAAATATGGTTTGGGAAGGCCTAGAGTTATTCATGGTTTTTCCACTTTCACGGGAGTCCTGGCCCCTAACCCTAGCGAATGTGTAGGGATGGCAATAATAATCATAATGATGATGATGATGATGATGATGATGATGATGATGATGATGGCAGCTACATTGTAATCCTATGCCTGCCTACTCAGAATTTGCATCCATCCATTTGTTTGTTAGATAGAACTCCTACTTTCAGTTGCCTCAAGGTGGCATACATGGCTCGTCCTCTCTCCCTTTATCTTCCCAACAGCCTTCCAAGTTGAGAGAGAGAGAAAAAGAGAGAAAAGAGAGAGAGACTAGCCAAAGAAGTCCCAATAAGGTTGCCAAGTCAGAATCATCCCAAGCCCTGAGGTTTCCAGGCAAAAACTGCAACCTAGAGATGCCTCCTGTCATTAAGTGTTATGCCTTTACCAACTGTGGCTGCTCACAACTTGTCATTCAAGAACACACAGAGAGAAAGAGAGAGAACCTATTGTCCTGCTTGGAAATTAAGACTTTGCTTAAGGGGCTAGATCAAAGTGAAATGAGGGTACTCTTTCTTCCCACTGACTTAGGAAGAGGGGATAAGGAGTGTTTTGTCTAGCAGGATGCTAACTAATATATTGGCCATCCCCCTGCCCACCACAGAGCATTTGGAAGTAGCAGCAACAAATCGGTTAATCCTTGCAAATTGTAACAGGTTGCTAAACTTGAGGTTTGCACACAGCCTTGTCCTCTTACAAGGAGCTGAGCCCACCAAAATTCAAGAATTTGCAGTCTCATCTCCTGCAAGAGATCTGGCAACCTTTCATGAACTTCATGGTTCAATCCTTTCAACGTTTTATTGAATCCTGGGGCTTGCAGTTTAGGGACGGGCCTTTGAGGTAGTCCGTAGCACAGTTAAGGCCCCTCCCTAAACTGCAAACCACAGGATTCCATAGGATGTAGAAAGTGGAATAATAGCACTATAACAGTCTAGTGTGGAAATGGCCATAGACTTGACTCCCGCTTTCCCCAATCCATTCCTCTACCCGTTATACCATCTCCTGCATCCTCCACATGTCTTCAGTGTCTCAGCCCATCCATTTCCAAAGCTTGCCATTTTTTCTACACATGGGTGCCATTTCATACCTCTTTTCCGCACGACACTCTTATAGCGCAATGATTCCACTTTCAACCTCCTATGGAATCCTGGGGTTTGCAGTTCCGGGAGGGGCCGGCTGGCCCCTCCTGGAACTGCAAACCCCAGGATTCCATAGGAGGTTGAAAGTGGAATCATCGCGCTATAAGAGTGTCGTGCGGAAATGTTCACAGTTCTAACAATGAGAGCATAACGAATGTCTTTGGGCTTCTGGAGTGTTTCTTTCCCAATATCTGACAGGCCGAATCTTTAACAAGAATGGAAAGCAGTGCTTCACCCTCCTGGTCAAAGCCTTTGCCCTTTGGAGAAATTACTCATGGATCCTTATCTGGTTAGAACTTTCCCTTTGTCAACATGTCCAGGCTTGTTTAGATCAGCAGATCAGAATCTCTCTTCGATGTGTGTAGGGTGCAGGAGAAAGAGAGAGAGAAAGAGAGAGAGAGAGTCATAGGCCATTTCCACTCTACACTGTTATGGTGCTATTATTCCACTTTCAACATCCTATGGAATCCTAGGGTTTGCACTTTAGGGAGAGGCATTTAAAATTCTCAGCCAGAGAGCACTTTGGCCTCAGTAAACTACAAACCCCAGAATTCCACAGGAGGTTGAAAGTGGAATAATAGCAGTATAATAGTGTAGGACGAAAATGGCCATAGAATCATAGACTCGGAAGTGGCCCAATGGGCCATCAGGCCCAACCCTTGCTCATTGCAGGACCTTCGGCTGTCCAACCTCATTTTGAAGACATCCAGAGAAGACATCTCCACTGCTTTTCTAGGCAATTGGTTCCATCACCAAACTGCTCTCATTGTCAAGAAGTTTCAGTCAAAATCTACCCTCCGAGAACAAATCAGCACCCTCTTCTTTGTGACAGCCCTTGGGGTATTTAAAAAAGTGTGGTCAGGCCACCCTGCAGTCTTCTTTTCACCAAGCTGAGCATATCCAGCTCCTTCAGCCTCTCTTCATGTGTTTTGTTCCCTCCATAATTCTTACCATCCTGATTTCCTTTCTCTGAACCTCCGCTAACTGGTTTGGTGCCAATATAACAGATCTGCACTAAAGGTGGAAGGAGTTCATACCTATTTGTTCCAGGGCATGTATACAGAGAAAACATTTGTAGGAGCCCAGTACATCAACTGTTTGTTTTACAGAATAGACAGAAGGCATTGACCGATAACTGATCCATGAACTGATGATTTCACCTACTCGTTTGCCAAAAATGTCATGGATGGAAACTAATGATCTTCTACATCCAAATCTATTTCTTCAGGAACATAATAGAAATGTCTTCAAAGCTGACCCAGGCTTTCTAATTCAGAAGTTTGGGGGTATTTCTCATCTGCTGATTTCGCCACATTATTGAATCGCAGGTCACTCTTGCCAAAAGAACGCAACTATCCCCTCCAGTGTTTCATAGAAGGAAACTAGGACACATGTGGCCAAGCAATGTCAAAGTGTGGTCAAGATGGCAGAACCTATGACTAAAGAAGACCACACAAACTAGAAGAGGCTGCAGCAATTTGATTTTGCCTGAGCCTGCCAGGAAGAGCAAGATTCTACCCCTGTACTCCTCTCCCCCTTCTGAGCTGAGTGAGAAGTATTTTTGCATTTTGAACTCAGTTTGCAGCAATTGAAGTAAGGAGGAGCCTGGGAGGAGAAAGAGAAGGAAACTAAAAGCATTTGAAACATGAAACATCAGAAGATTAATTGGAACTGCCCCTGACAAATCAAAACAGTTGGAGGGGATACCCAACACATTCCACATGGTGAAGCTGGTTGGAAAATGAGGTCTTTGTAACACTTGCTCTTGCAGCAACTGTGGTAGCATATCAGGATTGAATCCTCTGTGTTGATTTAAAGGGCTTTTCTGCACTACACTGTTATAGTGCTATTATTCCACTTTCATCATCCTGTGGAATTCTGGGGTTTGCAGTTTCCTGAGGCCAAAGAGCTCTCTGGATGAGAATTCTAAAGGCCCATTCCTGGGCTGCAAACTCCAGGATTCCATAGAATGTTGAAAGTGGAATAATAGCACTATAACAATGTGGTGCAAAAAGGCCCTAGGTCTCAGGTTTTGGCTCAGAAACCACAGGGCCTGGGATAATCCTGAACTGGCAGTCCTACATCCTAGAAAAGTTGTCCAGAAGGCATAGGTGTGAAAAGGTGATGCCAGGTCCAATAGAAGCAAGAGGAAACCATTTCTCCTATTTCCAGTGAAGATCATCCACCAAGAGACCCAAAGCTATCACTTTCTGACAGCCAGGCCTGAAACCAGATTGAAATGGTCCAAAATAACCTGTCTCATCCAGGAACCTCTGGGGCTAAGAAGCCACCCCACACTCTAATACTTTGCCCACCTCTCTGTTCTTGTGTTCAGGAGCTAAATAAATAAATATATGTATTCTTCCATCTTGCTTTTGGCATGTCCCTTCAGAGACAGCCTTACGAAACAAGGTGGGGTGGATATCATTAAGTGTGTCAAGTTACATCAGAGCTGAGAGTTTCAGGAACTTGTCTGGTGATCCTAGGTATTAAAAAGGGATGAGGTCAGTGCAGTTCATGTACTGAGGCAATCGAATGTCAACACAGGAAAAGCATTCCTCCAAGCTGAGCACATCTTATCACGAACAGGCGACTGTACCCAACTTATCGCCTTGGGGGTTCAAACAAGGGTCAGAACAGATTATTCCTCCTAGGAGCAAGAGATAGGAACTATTTAGTCCAAATAAACTAAATCGGTGATTAAGATGGAAGTGTTCTAAGAAAAGCAGGTGATTTGATCAGACCTGGTTTTACTGAAGGGCTCAACCTCAGTGGTGATTTCAGCAACAGCTTAATCCCAGAATGAAGTAATGGATTATTAAATAAATAAATAAGCTAGAAGCAATGCCAAAGAGCCAAGAAAGTTTACAGGAGTCTCATTCATTCCAAGGTTTGAAGATGTGAAACAAACCAGTGATAAGGACAGCTTGGAAGGAAGTGGTCTTTCCATCCAGATGGCCTTCTAGTTTTCAACAGCAGAAATCACAATAGAGGCTCTTCATCCATCCCAGGAAACTGAATTTAAAGGCTTGTTACCTTAGAACCTTTGCTGGAGAGGATGGGGGAATCAATAATATCAATAATAAATCAGTAATAATCATTTTTCTCCCTCGTCGTAGTGGTTTACCATTGCCTTCCTCTGCACAGTACAAGCACTTTCAGAGTTAGCTACGGTGCCACTGCTGTTGTCTCTGAGAGATCCTCCACCAGTGTCATCTCCCACTATTGATGACACCAGAAATATTTGAGACATTTGTTTCTTGGCAAAAGCCTGACTCAGGAGATCCTGCCAGCAGCAATGCTACCATCAGCATAGCTTCTTGCTTCACAGAAGCATGTAATTCCACCACCATGGAAAGATAGTGCCAAACAGGTGCTGGAGAAGAGATCTATGGCTACCCTGGACTGTTAAAAAAAAAAAAAAGAAATATTTGAGTCTTAGCACAAATCAAGCCTGAACTCTCACTAGAAGCCAAGATGACTAAACTGAGGCTGTCCTACTTTGGCCGTATCATGAGATGAAGTGACTCACCAGAAAAGATTATAATGCTTGGTATAGTGGAAGGGAGTAGGAAAAGGAGGAGACTGCATTACAGAGGGATAGAGTCAGTCAACGAAGCCCTGAATTTGCAAGAACTGAGCAGGGCTGCAGATGACCAGGGATCCTGGAGTCCTCTCATTTATAGAGTTGCCATAAGTCAAAGTCAGCTTGACAGCATATAGCAACAGCAGAATCATTTTTCAGCTTCACTGCGGTAAGAATTTTGGTACGGGCATTTAACTTAAATTTAAGTGGCAATTTGACATAAACTTAATAGTTAATTTCCCCTCTTTTAATGTAAATGTACTTGAATGAGAGTTTTTTTATTAGCTTATTAATGATTAACTAAATACATTCAGGCTTCTTCTACTAACTTTCTTTTCTCTAATGAAAACACCGGAAGAGCCACGGTGGATCAGACTAGAGGCCTATAAAACCCAGCATTCTGTTCCCTTTGAAGGCAACCAAACGGCCCTCGGAGAAAGCTGGAGACATGTCTATAAGCAGGACCCATTGAGAGGTCAGATATGAGGACAACTGGACTCAGGGATGTAGATAGGTATGGGGGGAAGCTTTGTTCCCACTAAGGATTCTTGCCCTCTCCAAAATGAAATTTTCCTTCAGCCCCCAAATTTCTAGCATTCCAGAGAGCGAGACATTGAGAATTTTTCACACCTAAAGCTCTTCTCATAGATGGGTTTGCCTCTGCTTGGTATCAGTGCCTGCCCCTTTTTCTTTACAAGCTGAAACTGTATTTCAAAATGCTCAGCGTAAGTTTTAGGTTACCACAATGCTAAAAAGTTGGGACCTGCAGGAAAATTTCACTCGGATGGCAAAATTCTTTTTCGGGGGACAATGTTCTCCTTTTAATCCAAAGAGGCATCAATAAAAGGTTTTGAGGGAATAGAAGTTGAGAATAAAGGTTGATGCAATATAATAATAATGTAAGGCTGCTTTGCTAACTTGCACTTATTAGCAATAGGTGCTAATAGGGATGGCTAACAAGTGCTTTGCTGTAATAGTCTAAAATACTGAAAATGTAGAGGTGAGTTCATGACCATGAGAGGACAGGTTGACCTGGTGACAGGAACCACCTATGGTGGTAATGAACAGCAACTGCCAAGTAGACACCTGGACAGGTAGAAAATGGATACAGCTTTGGTTGAGAAAAGGAGATAAGGACATAATGAAAGACATCAAAAGATTCCTTAGTAGATGGAACCAAAACTGACATAACTGTCCCCAGGTCGACCTATCATTCTTGTGGTCGTGAACTCATCTCTACAGTTCCCATATAGGACATTTTCATTATTTTAGACTATTACAGAAAAGCACTAGAGAAAGGAAACTAACATGTCAGCCTGACCTGGGAACATGTCACAGAAGGGGACGCAAGCCAAAGATGACGCAAGCCAAAGAGCCGTGGTGACGCAGTGGTTAAATGCCAGTACTGCAAGCCACAAGGTTGTGAGTTCGATCCTGCTGGGCTCCAAGGTTGACTCAGCCTTCCATCCTTTCACAGGTCGGTAAAATGAGTACCCAGCTTGTTGGGGGCATGTATAGAAATGTTTCGAAATACATGCTATTTGTAAGTTGTTCGCCGCCTCGATCCATATGGAGAGGCGGGATACAAATAAATAAATAGATATAAATAAATGAATGAATGAATGAATGAATGAATGACGAGGTAGCATATTGAATGTCTTGGCCAATGAGAAGTGAATTATAAAGAACCGATCAAATGATGTATCCTGAAACTTGCAACTAATCAGATGCTACTGGCAAAATGTATTTAAAGGATTGTAACTCCTTTGTCTGGGTCCTAGATCATTTCCACACTAGCCTGTTATAGCGCTGTTACTCCACTTTCAACATCCTATGGAATCCTGGGGTTTGCAGTTTAGGGAGGGCCCTTTGAGGATGGCCTTTGAGACCCCTCCCTAGACTGCAAACCCCAGGATTCCACAGGATGTTGAAAGTGGAATAACAGTGCTATAACAGGCTAGTGTGGAAATGATCCTAGATTTGCAAAGACCTAGGACCATTACTCTACAGTAATCAATAAAAGCCTCTTTTGGAAAGACTCTCAACTGGTGTTGGTTCTTTTGACTGCACCAGGGGTGGACCTGGGAGAGCTTCTGTCTATTTGGGGGTGACAGTTTTGTGGCAGCAGTTTACTGACAAATAGGGGAGAAATAGATTTATTTTCACTCCAGCATGCC
Source organism: Ctenosaura bakeri (assembly GCA_948474755.1). NCBI lineage: Eukaryota > Metazoa > Chordata > Lepidosauria > Squamata > Iguanidae > Ctenosaura > Ctenosaura bakeri. The sequence goes on from CAOLHI010000654.1 coordinate 513,566, forward strand.
TCAAAACAAATTGGAAGATAATGTGAAATGCAGTGGAGAAATACTATCAATCAGTGTGGCTGGAATCCTGTATCACCCTCGCTGTAACATAGCTTGATACAGTCGACTCTCCACCTTCACTAGGATTAGGGGCTCAGGACCTCTGCAAAAGTAGGAAAATTGCAAATATCAAAATGTGTGCAGGTGTTTCTGTATGAATGTAGGAAGGGGACTGAGGCATTGTGGACAGAATGGGCGACCAGGTCAGGGAAAAGAGAGAGAAAGGCTGTGGCCCAAGACTTCCTTTCTTTCACCAATCTCCTTCCTTGAGTGTGGGGGGCGAGCACCAAGAAAAGGTTTGTGGTGCTGAGAAATTGGGTTATGAACCATCCTTAGTTGGTCAGACAGTGGCTGGTGGAGGAGGAAGACCAGAGATGCATTTTTAAAGGGCTGCGTGGCCTGATGGGAACGACCGTAAGGGAAGGTTCCCCCAGAAAAGAGGTGGGGAACAGGGGTTGGAGAAATTTGCCAAAGGTCAAATCCATGCAAGTTTAATCTGGAAATGTGGAGGGCCAACTGTATGTATCAAAGTGCTAGTGGTGACCTTCAATGCCCTACAGAGCTCAGGTCCAGGTCTGGAGGCTGGAGCAAGCCTGTTTCCTGCTGCTTGGAGATTAGGACACAGAGCAATGGCTTCAAACTTCAGGAAAAGAGGTCTCATCTAAACATTAGGAAAAACTTCCTGATGGTAAGAGCAGTTCAACAGTGGAATGCACTGCTGCCTGGGAATGTGGTGGAGTCCCCTTCTTTGGAAGTTTCTAAACAGAAGCTGGATGGCCATCTCTCTGGATTGCTTTGATGGTGTATTCCTGCATGGCCAGGGGTTAGACTCAATGGCCCTCGTGGTCTTTTCCAACACTGTGATTCAATGATTCTATATTATATTTATCACATGACTATCTTATCTGTTCTTTGCCTTTCCTTTAATATCCTCGTGTTACAAAAGTCTAAGCACAAAGTCCCTTTAAGGTCCTTTGCAACTGCAGAATTTCATGACAACATGTTTGTGGAACCAGAGAGGTCAGTAAAGTTTACTCCCAAAGAGACAACGTGCGCTCTTTCTTATGCAAACGGGTAGGTGACCTAATGGTGCAAGGAGAGCTACAAACATTTCCCTGGCCAAACACAAAAGCTTAGATGAGGCTGTAACCAGAGAAGGGACTCTGTAGCAGACCTGGGGAACTGTTTCCTTTCTGTAACTCCTTCCAGTGTGGCAAAAATAACTCTTTGTGGCTACTTATTACAGTGACTAATTGCATGGTTCATTGCAAAGCGTGTTATGTTTTGGTTGCTTAAAAAAAAATTCACAGTTTTTTGGGTTGTTTGAAAAACTTGACAAAAGTTTTAGTTACATAAACACCTGGCAAAAATTTTGTTACTTTAAAAAAAAACTAGGAAAGTTCTTGTTACTTCAAAAAAGATGGTTTTGTACACTATTAACAATAATTCTAATTTAATTATTAAAAATCATTTACATTATTAACCATCAATGAATTTTGTAAGTTTATATTTACTGTGAAAATAAAGAGCAGACAACAAGTATTAACTTTAATTCACATTTAAGGATCTAATACTTAGTTGCTACTGCCTGATGATTATTCACTGTTTGCTACAAGAATGGGAACCAATTTTTAGTTATTTGTACTTGTGTAGATGTTTTGTAGTTTAGTTTAATATTGGTAATTTTGTTTTCTTTCTTAGTAGTGTCTGGTTGTCTGGTTTATTTCTATAGTTTATTTTCTTTGTATTACTCTGTCATTTTGTTTGTTTGTTTGCTTTTTTATTATTATAAATATTGACGTATGTATATGTAACAGCTACAAATGATCTTTTCTATCTGTATATTCAATAAAAAATATTTTGAAAAGGAGCCAAAAATCATTACTTAACACAGCAGTAAAGTGACTTTGGTCCTGCATTAAATAAATTCATTAAATTGTGAACGGCAGCTTTATGCCTTTGTTGGACAAAAGTAAGTAACTTCTTACAGACAACTATACTTCTTGCACCTTGGGTTTGCCAAGCTCAGCCGTAAGAGCATCATTCCTCAAGGTAGTCTTAGGACATTTCTGCCCTACGTTGTTATACTGCTATCATTCCACTTTCAAGCTCCTATGGAATTCTGGGGTTTGCAGTTTAGGGAGGGGCATTTAGGATTCTCAGCCAGAGAGGTCTTTGTCAACTACAAATCCCAAAATTCCACAGGAGGTTGAAAGTGGAATAATAGCACCATAACAGTGCAGTGCGGAAATGGCCCTAGATGTAAGCTGGAGTTTATGTCTTCATAAGTGAGCTTATATCTGTTGGAATTAGAATTGAGCAGGTCCGTAACATCCGTATCCAGTAAGGGGTTGCTGTTAACATTATTATATAGAGAAGCTGGCCAAGTGGACTAATGTGTCCCCGGACCAATGCACAATGAAGCTGATGCGCAATGGGATGAATGCACATCTGGAATGTTGTGCATTGGAACACCAGCTGTTGCGCATCAGAGAAGCCCAAGGTTCATCAGGAACTCCTGCCAGTGTGTTGTTACACATCTTTGCAATTCACTAACAGGTTTCTTAGTGCCTCCACTGCGTAGCTAAGTGTAAAGTTACATAATGTATAGACTGTGAGAGAGGATTCCCACTAAAGCATCAGAGTGCACGCGCACACACACCAAAATGCAAAGCAGTTATTAAAACCTTTCGCTGCCTCCCAGTCATTAAGGTAATTCAATATACCCAGTTAAGTAAAGGAAATGAATCAATGCAAGAGCCTTCGAGTCTTTTAGAGTCCAAAGGTGTTTTTTCAGAAGGAAAGTTGAGGAAAAGGCACCTATGAATTCGGAGAACATGAACCTCCCTCTACATGAATTAAATGGATTTGTTGCATCAACTGAGCAGCGGATTGGGGTTCTCTGACAAGTGAAGAAGGCGGTTCAGTTTTATTGCTCTTTCTTTTGGATGAGGGATTTATCCCCGGATGGAGTTCTCTGGTAATTTTCCACAAAAAGGAGGGTGTGAGAAAATTATCCAGGTCTAGGCAGAGGTACAAATAAGACAAGCATGCAAAAGTGTTTTTTATTTTGTTTTTTAAAGATCTTGTTGGAAGAGAACACGAGTAATCCAAGCAGCTCCAGTTCCCAAAGCAGAAGAACGGAATACACTTTTGAAGATGAGAGGGAGGCCTCTGCATTTTTAATACTGTTTTTCTAATCTTGCCACGGCCAACTACCTAATGCTTCAGGGTGTAGCATCATTGCATTGATTCCCTACTTTTTGGAATTTATTTGCTGAATGCAAGGCAAGGTATCATCTGAGCATCAATAGTGGCTTCTATGTTTATTTAATATTTGTGTTTTACTTCTCTCCTGACATGGGCCATTTCTGCACTTGCCTGTTATAGCACGATGATTCCACTTTCAACATCCTCTAGAATCCTGGGGTTTGCAGTTTCGGGAGGGGCCAGGCTAGTGGAAATGGTCATGGAATTCCAAGCAGCTTACAACACATAAGAAAACAAAGGGTATCACAAAAAAGTTAATTAAACTGTCCTGTTAAAACACTACAGTTTGAAACGGTATAAAGGGTTTCGAAAGCAAAGGCTAGAATTAATGACCGCAGTTACGAATGCATAGTCTAGAGTTACATATTTGTATTTGTACTCACAGTCCCCACATATTCAATAGCGTAGTGAATACAAAGGATCATAAAAGTCCCCCAGTCCTGACTTACTAAGCAGCAGCTGTGTGAGCAATGGTGGTCTGTTCTCCTGTCCATCAGGGCTCAGTAGACTCACAGCTTGGCAAGTACGGTATCCTCCATGCAGGAATTTAAGATCTACAGGCAAAGGATTACTGTCTGGTCCACCAACGTGCCTAGCTCTGTCAAGGCTGCAAGCCTTTCAAAATTTGGCTCTGCATTGTTTGACCAGTCTTCCTTTGGACCTCCAACTGGAAGACTTTGGACCTCCAACCTTCCTCTTTGATTCACCTTCTTAAGCCACTGAGTTGTGTTTGAGGTGCTGGGATGGGTAGCAACTGATGGTGTATTGGGGATTTCCAAAGGGTGCTCACCAATGGCTGCTTTTCATCCTAGAAAGAAGTGACTCGTGGGGTGCCACAGGGTTCTGTCCTGGGCCCAGGGCTATTCAACATCCTCGTCAATGACTGGGATGAAGGAGTAGAGGGCATGCTGATCAAATCTGCAGATGACACCAAATTGAGAGGGGTTGCTAATACACCAGAGGATAGGATAAGAATTCAAAAGGACCTTGATAGATTGGAGAGCTGGGCCGAAGCTAACAAAATGAATTTCAACAGAGAGAAATGTAAGGTCCCAAACTTAGGCAGAAAAAAATGGAATGCACAAACATAGGATGGCGGACCAATGGCTGGATAACAGGATGTGTGAAAGAGATCTAGGAGTCTTGGTGGACCGCAGATTGAACATGAGTCAGCAGTGTGATGCAGCAGAAAAGAAAGCCAATGCAATTCTTGGTTGCATCAATAGGAGTATGGTGTCTAGATTGAGAGAGGTAATGGTACCACTCTAATCTGCTTTGGTTAGACCTCATCTGGAATCCTGTGTCCAGTTCTGGGTACCTCAATTCAAGAAGGATATTGACAAGCTGGAACGTCTCCAGAGGAGGACGACCAAACTGGTGAAGGGTCTGGAAGCCATGAAGCCCTATGAGGAGCGGCTTAGGAAGCTGGGGATGTTTAGTCTGCAGAAGAGAAGGTTAAGAAGGGACGTGATAGCCATGTTTAAATATTTGAAGGGATGTCATGTCGAGGAGAGAACGGGCTTGTTTTCTGTTGCTCCAGAGACTAGGACAAGGAGCAACGGATCCAACTCCAAGAAAAGAGATTCCACCTGAACCTCAGGAAGAACTTCCTGATGGTCAGAGCTGTCCGGCAGTGGAATGTGCGGCCTCAATGGAGTGTGGTGGAATCTCCTTCTTTGAAGGTTTTTAAGCAGAGGCTGGATGGCTGTCTGCTGGGAATGCGTTGAAGTGTGTTCCTGCATAGCAGGGGGTTGGACTAGATGGCGCCTGGGGTCTCTTCCAACTCTAGGATTCTATGATTCATTTCATGTATTGCTATAGTATGGTTGTCATTGTTGTTGTTGTCACCATCACCACCACCACCACCACCACCATCATCAATTTTCACTGATTTTCACCAGCCAGAATAGTTCCCTATCTATATTAGGCCCTGTCTCAAGTTCTAGAAGCTCACTATTAGCACACTGTTAACACCTTTGCAGGTTTCTAAGAGTTACAAGACAGAACCTGCATTTAATGAGGGATGTTTAATTTACCAAACTACAGCTGAGCTTGTTTTTCTCCCAAGAATCAATGTACTATTTAAATTGGGTTTGCAGGGATGGGCTCCGCCTTTCTCCATGGGAATTTTTTTTTAAATTTCATGCTTTGAAAGAATGAGCCAGAGACATTTGTGCTAATGCCTTCATATTTTTTTCTTTTTTTAAAGATACTTCAGCTCACTGCACGAGGACAATTTTTAATGCATTATCGTTGCTTGAGTAACAATTGCTCGTTCCAAGTAAAAGAGCGCGTCTTGGATGTTGGGAGCCTTGAGAATGTGTTGATAGCTTTGCTGCTCATTCAAAGCCATTAATTAACCTGCATGCAATTTCTCCTGGAACTGGATTGCTAGCTTTAATTAAGATTGTGTCTAATCTGACTCCGTTGCAGATGGAGGAGGAGGTGGGGAGAAGTGTGGAAATGCTCCCAGTTCAACGGCACCTGTCTTCCTTTTCTGGTAATCTGGTGTGTCACACTTTTAGCGATGATGCCATGTTCATAAAATCCAGATAAACATTAGATTGACTATAATGCTGCAACCACAACGTACATAGAGACAAGAGATGGGCAAGGAACCACCTGCAGGACATCCCTGCCACATAAACGTGATAAAAGCGGCAAGCCTTTACAATAAAGGAGGAGTCGAATTAATATTTTTCATTTTTATTTGTTATATTGTTTGTTACAATTAATGAATTTCAAGAAAACGTTGCATCGACATATAATGTTCCTTCACTGTTTTGAGACTATTTTAGTACATCATAGTGATTTAATATACTCAAAATATGGATTTAATGTATCAAATATAGCGTTTGCTGTATATTAAGTCAAATCAGCCTGAGGACAATGAAAGAAACAGCTCCGATGATTATGACTCACGGGTTATAAAAACTACATGCAGCTACTAGTCCATCTCTCTGCTGTCTTCAGAACAAGTGGTTCTCTTGAGAGAATCTGCTCATGAGCATAAGGCCAGCTAGGGGAAGTTCCTTTTGGGACTATAGCTCCCAGAATCCCCAGTCTTCATGGCTAGATTGTCTGGGAACTCTGAAAGCTGGAGAGCAAAACAAAGTAGATTTTCTGAAACAAGTGTCCATCCACCGCAGAGATGACCGCAATTGAGGCACAGTCAGGCTTCGCTCCACCCCTCAGTGACAATTGTCTCGTCGCACTAACTTCAGAAGGATTGGTTTTTCTGGCACTAAAAATGCTTGGTTGCTCAGTACCAGAGGAATCTGCAGCAGAGGAGAACAAAGAAAAGGAAAGAAAGAATTTAGGAACCGGTTAACCAAACATAGCACCAGCTACGTCTTGTGGACACCCGTTAAATGGGAAGAGGTAGTGCTAAACTGTGAGGTCCCTCAACACGTCCAGAGTTGGAGTGTTGGACTCAGACTTGGGGAGACCAGAGTTCAAATCCATGTGCAGCCCACATGGTGCAGGAACCCACCGGGTGACCTTGGGCAAGTCACAGTCTCTCAGCCTTAAGGAAGACAACGGCAAACTTCTTCTGGAGAAATCTTACCTGGAAAACCCAAGGCTTTGGTCTCCATGAGCCAGAGTCAACTCAAAGGCAGATGACAACAACAATTACAAAGTTCTTAGTGAACTATCAAATTCTTTATCTGCATCATCCAGACCCAGATCATTCTGTGTGGTCCTATGTATAACCAGCTTGACAGGCTTAAACTCTTACTTTCTAAAAGTACTTTGGTCTGGAATCTGTTACAAAGCCCAAGGAAGTATCTTCTTACTATCACTGTTGCCCAGTCCCATTTTATACGCTAAATCGGGGTGGACAAAGCACAGCTCCCAAAGTCCCTAAACCCAAACATTTAAAAATAAAAATAAATAAATAGATTCTACTCACTGGAGTTTCTTTACAGACTCTAAATGAGAAATGCTGCAAAAGGATTGCAATGGCCACTTTCATAGTGACAAGAGCAAATCTCATCCCGAGGCAGTTCCGGGGACCAGCTCCAAATGGTAGGTATGTGTAAGGATCAATATTGTCTTTGTTCTCTTTGCTGAACCTGGTTACAATCAGAACGACAAGAGAAATGATAGATAGATAGATAGATAGCAGAGCCAACTAAACTGACATCTCAAGGTGCAAGACAACAGCTGCTATCCAACATACCTTCAGTATAGCACAAATATTCACATTTGGAAACAGGTTGTACCAATACTACACAATCCCCATGCAGAATAGCAGTGTTGTGCAACCATTTCCACACTAGCCTGTTATAGTGCTATGATTCCACTTGCAACATCCTATGGAATCCTGGGGTTTGCAGTTTCAGGAGGGGCCTTTAGAATTGTCAGCCAGAGAGCTCTTGGGCTCAACTGTGCCTGACTTGAATAGGCTAGTTGCTATGGAGATGCAGCCTAGCAGCAAGGAGGAGGGCAGTGTATTCCCTCAGCAACCCAACCTCTGTATGTTAATAACTCTGAATATAGATTGGATTGGGGAATATGGGGAAAAGTTAAAGGTACTGGACAAGACAATTTGGAGAATTAGGGATACAGGATTGCGAATCTTTCTAACAAGTATTACCTATGAGAAAATAAAATCCCGGGCAACGCCGGGTATATACACTAGTGTATATGTGCGTGTGGTGTGTGTGTGTGTGTGTGTGTATAAACTACCTTTCAGGTCTAAACTCTTCAGGTTCTGGCCAGTATTCCGGATCCCGGTGGAGAACGTAGGGTGGGATCATCACCACTGAGCCTTTTGGAAAAGTCACCCCATTGATTTCAACATCTTTCTTGCAGACCCTTTCGATCCGCCCACCCAGGGGATACAGCCTTTGCGTCTCGTTCAGCACCATGTCAAGATATTCCAGCTGCATGATGGCATCATACGTGAGAGGAACCTTTGGGAGAAATAAAGGCAGAAGGTTATCATACCCTGCTCTATCTTCCAAAAATCAAACTTGGCTGACATTTTGTTCGCAGCATATGCAGGCATAAGTCCACCTTATGCCTGTGTAGGTCTTTTTAAGCCACCCCCCAGCTTATAATTGAGCTTCTGCAACCTCCCATGGCCGTTCTGTGACTAGTGAAGTGTGGGTGGGAGATCAGAGAAGCACCTGGCCATGCCCTCGTAGCCAGACTCGGAATGATTGCATCATCCACTGAGCTCCACTGGGGTCTCCTAAGGATGTGAAAAGAGTCCTTCACACCTGACAGAGATAATCTGGAGTTTATAGCAAGATCCCCATAAGCCAGCCAACCCCTCCCCGCCACCCAGTGCAACCCACACACTCTTACTTTGTTGGGTAGAACAGAATCTATCTCGTCTTGGAGCTTCTGTTGAACATCTGGATGAGTGGCTAAAAGGTAGGCCATGTAACCGAGCGAGTTGCTCGTAGGTTCGTACCCAGCAAAAACAAAGATAAAGGCCTGGGCTAGGATTTCGTCATCAGTTAAGCCTGTGAACAAAGGCAAGAAAGATGAAACTCAAACTGCGTGACACTCACAGTGGGAGCATTACCTGCATTTGTACCATGTATGGTATGCAAGGTATGTTCATACAATAGGTGAATGATCTGAAGCTCACTCCCTTCTTAGTGGGTTTACATAACTAGAAACACTCCCAAGAAACTGCTGAATTGTCTTTCAGGTAATGCCATAGCAACAGTAGTTGGTGCAACCTTTGGAAAGAAAGAAAGAAAGAAAGAAAGAAAGAAAGAAAGAAAGAAAGAAAGAAAGAAAGAAAGAAAGATTTTTTTCAAAAAACAAAAACTGCCTTGTGCGTTTGTTTTTCTTTTTCTATTTTTAAATCCAGACAAGGAACTTCTCACTCCCTTTGTGCTATCGTGTAAGCTGTTTGCAGGCCACACCAAAGAAAACTTACAAAGTTCTTAGTGAACTATCAAATCCTTTATCTGCATCATTGTGTCCCTGGTTTGGGTGACTTTGTACATTCTGTCAACTTAGATCAGAGCTTCTTAAGAAAATAAATACTGTTAACTCATACAAAAGATCCCAGTTGAAGGTGGTGGAACATAAAGTTCCACCAGCCTTCTCACAGGGAGGAAGGAGAGGTCAAAACTGTAGGGACGAAAGAGAAAAGAGAGGGTGAGGTGGCAGTGAGAAGGAGCCCAGGAAGTACATGGCTGCATCCAGGCGCCGTCTAGCAAAAAATATGATAAGAATCTTGACAGATTTAGGACTTATTCTGCGCAAAATTTGCACACAGTTGATTTGCATAGAAAACATTTTCTGCACAGGAATCAGAAATTTTAACAAAGGAAATATGCCATTTCCTATGCAGAAAATGCCATTTTTTGTGCAAAACAACCACAGTCAAGTTTTGCACAGAATAAGTCCCAAATTGCAATGAGCTTGCCAAAACTGCATGATTTTCAAAGATTTTCTTGAAGTAGAAAGAAAAATTCTAATATTATTCCTCAGTTCCTTTGAGAATAATCACATTCTTGCTCTAGAAAGCATGGGCAATTTCTTCTGAATCCTCCAGGAAATGCAATTTAACAGGCTTCCCTTTACTTTAGAGACAATCTCAAAAATGCACAACATTACCATTATATTTGTGATCAATTCCATTGCTTTGGTGAGTGCCGTTGGAAGTCTGGGAGTCTATCATCAGCTGCAAGAAGTCCACTCGGCCCTGGAAATCAAAATGAATGGATCAATGGAAGGAGAGACAAAATGGAGGGCATGATCAGATTAAGGACGGATGATATCTAGATCTCTCTCATCTGATTATTTTTAAAGACTAGATGCAGCTGGCAGGGGTCCAGGTTAAAGGATGAGTACTGAAGGAGTCAGAGATTAACTGTTCCCTTCCTTTACCGCAGTCTAAACCACCCTCCCCTAATTCTATTTGCCCCATAAGACAAAATAAACAAGGTACCATTGCTCTACCATTATAAATTGTTTTAGCTGTCCAGCAAATAGCAGCTGGAGGTGGGGTAGTTTGGCCTGGGAAAATGGTATGCGTAAAAGGGTTAATTTCCCTATTATTGTCTTCCTGATCCCAACTGATCCCGTCTGTCAGCATTTGGCACTTTTAAAAGCTAACACACAAATATGAAAGTTATGATCAGAATTTTCCAACTGTTACAGCTAGTTTGACTCAAGGAGTTCTGAAACAATAATCCTCATTATAGGATTTATCCGCAAGAGATGCTTGCTCGCACAGTGATGGAGCTTGGAGCATGTGGAGTGGCCGTGGCCACTATGCACAGGGGCAGGGCTGTGGTGCGTGGGGGCATGGCCAGGGCACAGAGGGCGTGGCTACAGACCGGGACACCCCCAAAACATTGCCGCCCAGGGTGAATTGGCCCCCGACCCCATATCCCTACGTGACTGTGCTAACACCTTGGCGCAGGGGAAAGAGATGGCAGTCCGAGTGCACTTCCATCATGCCCGTAGTTTTTTATGTCCAAAGAGAATTGTTGATCTTTTTTAAAACAGGACTCATTTCCCAGCCCAATTAGAGCCTAGAAAGGTTAGCTTTGTGGTCATCAGCTCCCGGAATCCCCCAGCCAAGGTGGCCACTAGCATGGTAGAACTTTATGAAACATCAGTGAGCATTAACATTGGTTGGCATAAGCAACAGACTGGCAGAAAACAAAGGGAAGGTTTTGGAGGGATATTTTGGTGCAGAAAATCGTCCTTATAAAAGACCCTTTTTGATGCCAGTGTTGCTCACCCTAAACATTTAGCACAATCCAAAGCTTACCCCTTGGCCTTCTTTCACCCGCGTTTCCTTCATTTTTGCAAAGGACCTTGTGAAGAAATTCACAGCTTCAGCTGAAAAGATTTGTATATTCAATGCACTAAAGATGGGAAGGAGGACTGGGAAGGTAACTGCAAGAAAGAGAGATTCCTAATGAAAAGGAAGCAAAATCCCCAGAGCAACACACTTTTCTTCTTCCTTCTGCAAGAGTCCATAGGGAAACTTCACATTTTACCCCAAAGACCAGATTTTGCAAAATTCAGTGGTCATTTTGTTTTGGTCAGCTCACTCACACACAATGAGAACCTCAGGGTGATAGATCCCTACACAGAAATGCAATCAGTGCACTTTTACTACATAGTATTATAGCTTCCCAGCACACATCCATGGGCAGGGACTGGGAATACATCTAAGGCATTTTCAGAGGTAATATTCTACAGTTCCTGAAGACAGCCCTCAGCCTAACTGCAAGTGATCACATGGTCTTCTAGGAAAGATTTACTCTGGGAAATCTCGCCATCATTATCTACCCATAGTTTGAGAGAGTGTGACTTGCCCAAGGTCACCCAATGGGTTTCCATGGCTGAATGGGCATTCGAAATGTGGTCTCCTAGTCCTAGTCCAACAATAGGGCAAGGAAGCAGTGTGTTTTCCTTGTTTGTTAAACTAGGCTTTCGTTTTGCTTTTAATTTGAATGGCATGCTTTGTCCAGCTGTGCTGGGTGCTTAATGTTTTTTGCTTTGGGGGCTGCCCTTTGAACAACACCCTTGTGACATCATCAAGATACACTTCATATGAACTCATAAGGGGCCATCCCCAAAGCGTCACATTTGGGCTGAGAAATCTAAAGGCCTAGCCCCAAAAACCTGTAGCCTGGAACAATCCTGACCTGGAAACCCCATCTTCAACTAGCAAAGTGACACTAGGTTCTCTAAACTGAGCTCTGGATCTTTTCAATTAGCAGGAAAGATGAAGCTCTCTCCCACCTCTCTTTGACTTTCTCTGTTTCCTCCAAGCTGAGCTGTAATTCTCCTGGTAGTGGAAGAGGGGAGAAGGTGCTTTGGTTTCTCCCAGCAACACTATAGTGTTATGATGCAAAGTGCTCAGGGATTAACTTGCTTTTGCATGGGAAATTAAGATCTGTTAGCTGTACAAAAGACCTGCTGCTGGTGGAGCTGAAAACTATGAAAACCAATTCACTGAGCTGGATCAACACACCTGCCTCACCTTCAGGGTGATGAGCATCATACCCAAGACTGAATTATTCAGGGTCAAGAGGAAGAGAGTCCCATAATAAGACTTATAATAAAAATAAATTAAACAAGCTCACAAGTTGCTCCTCTTCCATAAAGTCCTGTGGTGGTTATCTTCCTTTACTTCCATAATAAATGGCTATAACATTCACTGGGATATCAGAAAACCAGAAGCAGACTTACACAACAGAATAATACGTGGATCAAAAGAGCTAAACTTGGTGAGTTTCTTGATCTCCTTGACGAAAGGATCTTTGGGGTTGTTCATAGAGTCGATGTTCACCCCGAAGGAGGTACTGGTGACAACATCCATGGCGTAGGCACCAAAGATGCTAAGGAAGTTGAAAGTGGGAGACAGCATTCAAACACAGTGCTTCAACACGTTCAGCGATAAGAATTAAACATGAGATGGCCTCCAGAGTTAACAGAGCACAAGAAGCAACTGTAGGAAAGTATGCCTAATGGGACATCTCAAGCTATTTCTGCCTCTCTTGAGTCTTCTAGACTCCTGGACTTCCCTTTTCCTGGACAAACATGGGGAGAAATAAGTAACTAGTGATAATAGTAACAACTTTCCAACATATCACTCCCTCCTTGTTTATCAGCTCACAAGTTTGTACGGGGCCCATATTATTTTGACTTCCTGGCCATTGCCTTGGTAATCCTACCAGAATTTTGAATTTACTCTTAAGGCTTTGCTCATCCAGAATGGATTAAAAACTCCTTTGGGCTGAATGCTGATCTCTTCCCCAAACCAAATGACTTACTCTTTCACAGCCACGGGCTCGTCCTTTTCCACTTTCTTTTGAACATTCTGCATCAAAACCTCCCCGTAGCGTTTTATAATAGGAAACATCTGAAATACAAATCAACAGGTGCACCTTTCAGCATCCACAGATGGCCTCCCTTCTTTCCTGCAAATGAATTCCAAAAAACCCCTGTGGGAGATGAATAAATAATAATAATAATAAAAAAAACCAGTTTTGGGGTGGTATTCTGTCTGGGGCCTCCTTGTTTTCATTTGAGCATCTGCTGCTAAAATTCTTTCCATGGGGAAATTGCAGACTGAAATTGGCTGGCATGCTTAAGTTGGCCCAAAAGGATTATCTTTCCCACCCCTATAATGTTTTATGCTGGGCAGTCACCTAGCTTTTGTTGTTTTAAGATCAACCCTATGCCTAATAACTTAAAAATTAACTTTATGAGTTAAAAAGGGAGAAGGATCATAATGGATTATAGGTCATATTATCACTGTTCAGTTTCCAAGTATACGGTTTTACCTTCAGCCTATTAAGTGTGTGGTGTTTAAAGACTACAAGTGGTAAGAACCTTTGATAGTATTTGGGGGGAAAAATTGTCTAAACACAAGTTTCTCAGGTCTTGGGAAACCCTGCTGAGGACAATCCTGGACTGATGAGACTTCTGGACTTCTGTGCAAAGTTTACAATTTTTTGCATAGAAAACAACATTTCCTGCACAGGAAACAGCATTTTCACATACAATTACATTGCTGTACAGAAATATTACTCTCTGTGCAGAAACTGCTGTTTTCTGAATGGTAAATTATGTGTTCCGTGCAGGAATACAATAAAGTTGCCTTGAGCCTCCTGGAGTCCAAGTTCGGGGAGAAAGGCAGAGTCAAAATATAGATGATGGGCAAGATTCTAGATTCACTTATTGGTTGATTTTGTATCCTGCCTTTCTCCCAAATGGGATGCAAGGCAGTTTAGTTAAATAGTGAAGTGTACTTAACTAAGACAGGCCCCTCCCTAAACTGCAAACCCCAGGATTCCATAGGATGTTGAAAGTGGAATCATAGCACTATAACAGTCTAGTGCAGAAGTGTCCTAGGTAGCATCTCCTAGCAACCCTCAAATCCTGATTTATCAGGTATCAGCCCCTTACAGCAATGGAGATTTGTTCCCTAAGATGCAGACTGAGATTTCAGCCACTGTCCTGTCAACAAACTTCAATGGAATAATCCAAACCAGGATTCCTGTTGCAATCCCTCCTCACACCAGAGATCGCTTACAGAAGTGGAGTGGAGATGTCTATCTGCTCCTTTCCAATTGACAGGAGAATTGACCTCTGTCGCTCGCCATGATCATGAATATGGAGGAATTGATACTAGGAGTCTATGTTAAGTCTAATCATGAATTCAAGACAATAATAACAATAATAACAGCAGCCAACAACAACTTCTCCATCATTATTGTATCTTTTCTTGCCTCTTTTAGCTTCCCACTGGTGAAGGTTGGTGAAAGTATTGTCCGCACTCTTTTCCAGTGATCATCCTCTGCCAAGGAGACGGCGGACTTCAATACTCCAGTGGCGGCAAAATTCTAGAAGTGGCAACGGAAGCTGTGTTAATTATCCGCAGATTTGGGACTCCGGTGATATTTCACAAATGCTTATCTCTGGATAGAGTGATGATTGTGCAAATAAGTTCACACATAATGTTTGGGGATAAAGTTATCCACCCCTCCACTACTCAAGTGAACCCCCATTGAGCTGCAAAAGAGGGTGACAGGCAAAAACATTTGTTGTGCCAAGATCCCTCCATAATATCCTCTAGTGCAAGAAATGGATGCTTACCCGCCGGTTGGTGAAGGTGGTGTAACACTCTTTCACTAGTACAGTTTTAATAATAGTGGGATCCAGAGCAGCTATTACGGGTGTCCGGCCATCATAAATCCTGCACGAAGAAAAAAAAAGTGAATACCCAGTTGTTTCTGTGTTTTTATGTCTATCACCCTGAGCTTGCAGCGGTAGCGATTATAACATTTATAGGAAGGATTGACGGTGGGCCTACTGTCACAGCAACACAGCTTGGAATTACCACGTGACAAGGAACCGTGCTTCCTGTAACACACGTTGCCACTCAGAGTAGCAAGGTTGTTCTTTAAAAGTAGTTTTTAAGATAAAAAGTAATGTGTTACATCCAGCAACGGACGGTAAATAGCATTTTGTAGCTTACTCTGAACAAATAATGTTTCAAACCCAGGAGGATGGGGCAGGTAGAACTATTTGCAAGTGCAGATTGGTTGCACAAAGTTATGCTGCTAAGCAATGGTCACATCCTTCTCATCCCTCTTCCGGATGCTGAGCACAGAATTATAGCCTTCCAGCCAGTGTCGATGAGACAGAGGTTCATCTTCTCTTCTCTACTTCAGCCTACTCAGCACAAAGCAATTTCTTCATACTTTGCAAAGGCTGCTGGGGGTAGATCAATACCAGTCTTCCTTACACAGTGCCCTTTCTAAGGCATTGGACCACAACTCCCATCATGCCCAGTGAGTATGATTGAGGAGGATGGGTAATGGAGTCCAAGACACTTAGTGAACAGAGGATTGGAGAAGGCTGACTTACCCTGATGGACTTTTGCACAAGTACACCAAGGCCACCTGAGCCAGATATGTTGCCCACTGGGTCTCTCATCCATTGAAAATTACCCCTCAGCCACACTCCACCATGGGTTAGAATTGTTGTGGGAGTAAGCTAAGAGATTCAGTGAAATAAAATCCTTCACCAGAAGCCAGAAAGAGAGAGAGAGAATTACAGAAGTTCGCAGGATAAGCATCGGAATATAGGCAGTGGCGGAGCTTGGATTGTGAGGAGGGAGGGTGTGAGGGGCTATGGCTAAGGGTGTGGCCACTGTGGGGTGTGTGTGGCTGCAATGTGTGGTGGTATGGCTACGGGCTGGGACACCCCAGAAACATTGCTGCCCAGGGCGAATCACCTCACCCCCACCCCCACGTTCCTACGTGACTAATCCTAGGGACTGCCAGGAGTAAACATAGAGAGTCAGTGCATATTACAGGGCTACAACGAAAGTGATCCAATTACAGATTAAGGTTTTTTGGGGGGACAAGAAGAATGCATCCTCCTGGGCGTTGGTTTATAGCCACAGTCAGATGTGGGCTGCCCTGAGAAATGCAACCTTGTAATAAAAGAGCACTTACCCCCAGATTCTCCCGTATTTCTCGTAGCACTTGCTATCAAACTTCAGAAAACCCTGGGAGGAAACATTTAAGAACATTAATCACCTTGCCCGACTGGATGAAAACAGATGCTTTGGGAAAGTTCCCAAGCAGAATGTACAGGTCTTCAGAGACTCACTTGGCGGTATTCCCAGAGGTTTCCCAGGAAAGGCAGTGGCTTGGGGCCCGGAATGCCCAGTTTGCCGAACACACCGAACGGCCAAATTCCATATCTGTTTTTTTGAGAGAAGGAGAAAGACAGATTTTGAAATGGAGAGAAATACAAGTTTCTGTTTCCCTACACAAGTCACCTGAAGCTTTAAGATCTACAAGAGAAGGCTTTGTCTCATCCTGTTTCTGCACTACACTATTGTAGTGCTATTATTCCGCTTCCAACATCCTATGGAATCCTGGGGTTGGCACTATAGGGAGGGGCAGTTAAAATTCTCAGCCAGAGAGCTCTTTGAACTCAGTGAACTACAAACCCCAAAATTCCACAGGATGTGGAAAGTGGAATAATAGCACTATAACAGGGTAGTGTGGAAATGGCCTCTGTCTCCCATGTCCTCATCAAGAGAGCCATGATGGCAGAGGGGCTTGGCAACTGCATGTCTTGATTTCTCTTTTGTTCCCTCTGGTTGCTTCACTGACTTTGAATACACTTGTTTTGCTGCATTCCAGTGCTGCAAAGGGTACCTTCCTGAGCAATCTTTACCCAGGACAGAAGCTTGCCCAATAAAAAAACCCGTATAAACATACAATCAGCTGAACTTTGCTTCTCATTTCATCATTCCAGTGTCCTCCCCTCTATTGGGAGTGCATCTGAGGAGTGCTAGGGTCAGCTCTGCCACCAGAGAGAAGGAAGCAACAGCCAGGGGCAGCAGGTGCCGTGTGGCACTGGTGGCATTCCTCCAGCTCTTTCTCAAGAACACCCTCACTGTTTTCTCTGCTTTGGAGGGCTAAACTATGTTGACCCTACAAGATCTCCTTTGAGGCTCTGACCTGACTGTTGTCCATGCTGACATCCACACAGCTCAAGAATCAAAAGCGGAAAATAGCAATAGCAATAGCATTTATTTCTATACCGCTTATCAACTGAGTGTTATCTAAGCGGTTTACAATGTGTTTTAGCTAATTGCCCCCAACAAGCTGGGTACTCATTTTACTGACCTGCGGAAGG
This sequence comes from Ctenosaura bakeri, assembly GCA_948474755.1. NCBI lineage: Eukaryota > Metazoa > Chordata > Lepidosauria > Squamata > Iguanidae > Ctenosaura > Ctenosaura bakeri. The sequence goes on from CAOLHI010000654.1 coordinate 531,038, forward strand.
ATGGAAGGCTGAGTCAACCTTGGAGCTGGGCAGGATTGAACTCACAACCTTGTGGTTGCAGTACTAGCATTTAACCACTGCACCACCAGGGCTCCTTTGCAACCATTGCAATGAGAAATATTGGGAGTCCTAGTGAATTTAACGCAGCTGGCTCCCTGCTGTTAAATGTATACACCCCAGGATCACATACTTAGGCAAAGGGACCTTCTGAAGAAATGGCCTTAGGACTGTGGGGCAACACAGGGGTGGGATTCCCCACTGGTCTGTGGAAACCCACTGGGGGAGCTTTGGCACTGCACACACTCTCAGCCCCAGAAAACCCCACGACAGCTTTGCCTTAGGGCCACCAGAAGTCAGAGATGACTTGAAGGCACACAACAACATACAAGCTCTATGTATTGAAATCCTCTCCTAGACATACCTTTTAAAGATAGAGAAGACCTTCCCTTTTTTTTAACCTGGCAACTCTAATGCAGCCCTCCTCCCTAAGAATTAACACTGGTAATGTGATTTTATTATTTACTTATCTGATTTGAACCCCCTCTTTCTTCCAACTGAGGCCATTTCTGCACTAGGCTGTTATAGCACTATTATTCCACTTGCAACATCCTATGGACCTGGGGTCTGCAGTTTCGGGAGGGGTCGACTGGCCCCTCCCGAAACTGCAGACCCCAGGATTCCATAGGATGTTGCAAGTGGAATAATAGTGCCATAACAGTCTAGTGCGGAAATAGTGTGAGACCCAAAGTGGCTTACAAATGTTACAATATCTCTCAGCCAGAGAGACGAACTGAAGCTTGAGAGAGCCAGGTTCTTTCCTCCAAAGAGTCAAGAAATCCAGTGGTTGATCTTGGGTTAGTCCCTCTCTGTTATCTGTCCTACCTCAAAGTGTGGTCGTACATATAAAATGGGGGAGAAGGTGTCTTGGACAGAAAAACAGAATACAAATGTAACTAATAACGGAAATAGATGCTACTAGCGTGTAGGAGTCTAGCCATCAATTAACTACAATTATAATAGGAGTAATTATAATGATTAGTTATGGTAATTAATAATAATAATACAACTAATTTAATTATGTTTCACATTGAATTATATAAGGAAGCTTTAATGCAGAAAGCATATCTCATTTTGTTAAGGGGGTTGCTCGACACAGAAACAGATGGGCGTCTTTTTCATTTGCTCATTTGTTTCTTGATTCGTAGCCTGCTCTTTCGTGCAAAAGCTCGGGGCCAACCAAGAGCCTGCATTAAAACATCCACTAAAACAAGAAATGGCAAATATCTTTTTAAAAATCACAAATTACGACGATCGGAAAGCACAAATTGCAAATATCTGATAAAAGATCATGTATTGGATTTAAAAAATGCAAAGAAGCCACCAAGAACAGGTGCTCTATTGGGGTTTTTTTTTTTTTTTAAGACTGAAATGTTTGAATTGTTTTTAATCTTTTAATGGTATTTTATCTTTTCGGCAGTAGTTTTAAATCGTTTTAATATTGCCGATAGTTTCATCCCAATTTATGTTCACTTTTTAAAAATGTTTTTAGTTGCATTGTTTTTAAATTGTAAGCCTCAACGAGTCCCAATGTTACGAGAAAGGCAGGCTAGATATTATTATTAATAGTAGTAGTGGTATTAATAGTAATACTACCACCATGAGTCTTCATAGGAGTCTTCATAGACCACAAGCTGAACATGAGTCAGCAGTGTGATGCGGCAGCCAAGAAAGCCAATGCAATTCTCGGCTGCATCAATAGGAGTATGGTGTCTAGATCGAGGGAGGTACTGGTACCACTCTACTCTGCTTTGGTTAGACCCCATCTTGAATACCATGTCCAGTTCTGGGCACCCCAATTCAAGAAGGACATGGTCAATCTGGAGCAAGTCCAGAGGAGGGCGACCAAAATGCTGAGGGGCCTGGAAGCCATGAAGCCCTATGAGGAGAGACTTAGAGAGCTGGGTATGTTTAGTCTGCAGAAGAGAAGGTTGAGAGGGGCCATGATAGCCATGTTTAAATATTTGAGGGGATGCCATGTAGAGGAAGGAGAGGGCTTGTTTTCTGCTGCTCCAGAGACCAGGACAAGGAGCAATAGATTCAAGCTGCAGGAAAGGAGATTCCACCTGAACCTCAGGAAGAACTTCCTGACAGCCAGAGCTGTCTGGACGTGGAATCTGCTGCCTCGGAGTGTAGTGGAGTCTCCTTCCTTGGAGGGTTTTAAGCGGAGGCTGGATGGCCATCTGTCGGGAGTGCTTTGAGGGTGTTCCTGCATGGCAGGGGGTTGGACTGGATGGCCCCTGGGGTCTCTTCCAACTCTACATTTCTATGATTCTATGAGTAACAGCAACGAATTATTTTTTCAGATACAGGCTTCCCCCACTTGTCTGACAGGTTAGGGGCTGGAACGCTGTCAGAAACAGAATTGGTTGAAAAGTGGAACCCAAATACTGTACTGTAGGGACCAGGAAGGACTTATGGAGTCTCCCTTGGTACCAACTGCATGGATGCTGCTTGCCAAGTCTCTCAGCTGGCATAGCACATTTTTACCCCTCTCAGGAGACTTTGCAAACAGCGCATGCATCAGGGTAGTCCCAAGCAAGCCTTTGTAGGCAGGAAGAACTGAAGAAAGAGCAGAACCCCTGTCAAATGAATGGAAAGTGTCCTTAATTTGGAAGCATCCAAAGAGTGAATTCTCAGATAACAGGGACCATTTCCGCACTAGACGTTAATAGCGCTATGATTCCACTTTCAACATCCTATGGAATCCTGGGGTTTGCAGTTTCGGGAGGGGCCGGCTGCAAACCCCAGGATTCCATAGGATGTTGAAAGTGGAATCATAGCGCTAGTAACAGTCTAGTGCAGAAATGGCCAGGGTATCAAACGACGGGGATTTCCTGTACTCCAGTGAGTCCTTGAAACAAATATTCTATTTACTTGAAAGTAACTTTCCAGGCTCTGCCTAAGACACAGGAGGGTGGCAAAGTTGGCACGACACAACGTAATTACAAAAACATTATCCAGAGTGATTAGTTTGCTGATCAAACAGAGATCTGCCTCTTTCATACATCACAAAGGGTTCTTATCTCCCCATCTGTAATCTGATCACAGTCAATTAACTTTAAAAATCTCCTGAAATGATGGGGGAAGACCTCCCTTAAAATGAGCAATTAGCTCAAGGAGTGTCTCTCTGAGCTTGTAGATGAAGAATGGATGGACCTGAAATATCTCTGCTTTCCTTCCAAGGTTAGAAAAGAGCCCCACAAAGGGAAGCTAACAGAGGAATACATACAGCAACAGAAGTCCCAGGAAGACAATCAGAAGGGACCAGGTTTCTATGGAGAAGCTTGGGAGAAGATCCATCTTGACTTCTCCTGTTGGTGGTTCTTCTTTTGATCAGAGTTGTGAGGTCGCTGGGTTTTTATCCTCTCTGCGCTTAATCACTCCGGAGCAAAGGGTAAAGATTGCACAACTGGTTTTGAATTCTGTTGTAATCGGTATTTCCCAGGGTTGCTTGGTTTTGTTTTGATTCGTTGAAGGGGAAAGAGGTGTGGTGAGGTTTCCACCTAGAAAACCAAAGGCAATGGGAAGAGGTTGGGTTACACTGTGTGCCCTCTTGTGGGAAAGCAGTCTCAAAATCCCACCTGAGAAATCACAGTCAATCTGAAAAGGTTGTATTAACATTATCTCCCTGCCTGCAAACAGCATACAACACAACACAACCTCCTTGTGAAAAAGTGTCTGAAACAAAGTTGTTTTTTTATGTTAGAACTTGGGAAACCATATTGCCTGGGGAAATTGGGAGTTGTAGTTCAGACTTTTTCAAAGTCTGACTGTGTGCACACCGGTGCACATTTTCCCTTCTTAATCTACTGCATAAAAGTCAAAGTTTGTGAGTGAGCTTGTCTGTTTGTCAGCATCAGGCAGGCGCAGACCTCATATGATTGGCTGTGTGAGGCAAGACCACCTCCTATGATTGGCTGGCTGTGAAGATTCTATGGAATCCTGGGGTTGGCAGTTCAGGGAGGGGCCTTTAGAATTCTCAGCCAGCTGCTATGGAGTCGAGGCCTAGCAGCAAGGAGGAGGGCTGTGTATTCTCTCAGGAACCCACCCTCTGTATGATAATAATGCTGAGTACAGATTGGATTGGGGAATATGGGGAAAAGTTACAGGTACTGGGCAAGACAGTTTGGGGAATTAGAGACACAGGATCTCAAATCTGTGTATTTCAACCACATCTAATTCCTAAAGAAAGGTAATTCCTAAGGTGCTTCTAATGAGCGTTACCTATGAGAAACTAAAATCTCAGGCAACACCGGGTAAATACATCAGTAATACGTACAAACAACTATAGTAAACCTATTCCATCCCTTCCAAGAACAAAACCGACCAGTCTTGATTAATCCTCTGCCATCCAACTTTTTTAGCCACTTTTAAAATGCTCCAGTTTCTCTCTCCTCCTCTCACTTTCACCCTTTGTCCTCAGTTTACTTCCATTGCTACAAACTGAGTTCAAAGTGCAAATCTAGTTGGCAGTCAGTTAACTCAGCAAAGGGAAAGGAGAGGAAGGGTCAGAATCTTCCCAGTAGTCTCAGGCCAGAGCAAACTCCTGCAGCCTCCAGAGCTTGTGTGTTCTTCCTCATCAATGACTTTTGCCATCTCAGCCGCACATGTCCTGGCTTTCACCTGTGAAATGCTAGAGGGTGCTGTGTTCTGCAAACATCCTACCATCAGGAACCTATTAGTGCATGAGTTGAGGGCCACTCCATTGTATGCTGGGAAGCATTTTACAGGACACCTGCTGCCCCATCAGGGCGCTAGATAGTCCTGTTCGGCCTTATTGTCAAGACACACGAACTGATGTCCCCAGCATTGTACTTCATGAAGTATTATTGTCCTTTCCAATCAGTCACTTCATCTCATGATATGGCCAAAGTATGACAGCCTGAGTTTATTCATCTTGCCTTCTCCTGAGCGTTCATATCTAGTTTGCTCTAAGACCCATTAATTTATCTTTTTAAGCAATCCACAGTAACCATAGAACTTTCCTCCAGCACCACTTCTCGAATGAATTAATCTTCTTCCTGCCAGCCTGAAGGATTCAGATTTTGATACTGAATGAACACCTTATGATGAGACAATCCGGAAGAGATAAACCACAGAAGAGATAATTCCTCTTTCTGAAATGGGAAAAATTCAAACAAGGGAATTAGAAAACTAATCAATGATGATTTGTGGTAAAAAGGAGGAAGGTAACCCTCTGAGGAAACCAGGTAGACTGGATTGGGACCCCAAGTGGGGCAAGTTTGACCCCAAGGCCTGGGGTTTCTGATCCTGGTCTAAAGTTTGCCCAAGTGCAATTTTACTAAAGGAATATCTAAAAACCAGGAACAGAATATCTGACATTGATGGATCTTGGGATAGGGAGGCCACTGTTGATTGATTGCCTACCAGACTTTGGTAAGTGTCATGATTTATAGCCTGTGACCTTCTCCCAGCAGGCACTCCAAGGCTCCTCACCTTCTCCTGGCCTTTGCTGTGACCTTCAGGTACAAATCAATCAGGAGATTAGTGTAGAATACTAATGATCTTCCACACAACAAGGCTGTCACACAAGTTGATAGCAAAGGTTAGGCTGCTTCTGCGTCCACCAAAGGGAGGCCAAAACCCAGAAGGAAAATAGGAATCGATTGGGACAGGGCCATAGTGTGGGGAGATCACACCTGCTTTTCATGCACAAGGTCCCAAGTTCAGTTCATTGTGGATGAAAAAGTTTAGATATGCAGCGGATGGGAAAGGACTTGGTCTAAGAAAGACCCTGGAGATTGGCCATCAGTTAGAGCAGAAAAGAGAGATCAGGATAGAGATCGTTGGTCTGCTTCACCATAAGGCAGCTTTCTATGATCTGTTAGGACAAGTGTCATAGCTCAGTTGATAAAGCATATGCTTTGCATGCCAAAAAGGATCCCAGTTGAATTCCTGGCACCTCCGGGCAAAGTTGTGAAACTCACTGTGAAGGGAAAAGCTGGGGAAGCCTGGCTGAACTCAGGGAATGCTGTGAATAAAGGATGACCTATGGGGAGGAAATGTTACAAAACTGAGGCTTGTCTCTGTCAGAAGGCGTATAGGGAAAAGCTGACACCAAGATGGGGAACAGATTTCAGAGAGATGGGAACAGATGGAATAGAGACAGGAGAACCAGACAGACACATTCCACACTAGACCTTTGAGGCCCCTCCCTAAACTGTGAACCCCAGGATTCCATAGCATGTTGAAAGTGAAATAATAGTATTATAACAGTCTAGTGCAGAAATGGCCAGAGAAAAGGGTTAGGATGGCTACTTATCAGAAGCAACACATATATCAATTGAAAGGAATGTGAGACGGATGGCATGGTTGTACTCATGCCCTGCTAGCCAGCTTCTCTTAAGCAACTGATTGGCCACAATGAGAACAGAATGCTGGAATAGAGAGGTCTTTGGTTTGAAACCCTAAAGAATGGCTCTGGTTAGGTTATCTGAAGAACCATACTTCCCTGTGTCATCCTGCCCAAGTCTTGAGATCTTCTGAGGAAGCTTTTCTTTCCATCCCTCCACTCTCCCAGGTACATCTGGTGCAAGCACAGGACAGGGCCTTATTGGTGGCTGCACCCAGCCTCTGGAATTCCCTCCCTAGAGAAGCTTTTACTTTCAGCAGGCCTTTGAGGGATGACTGCTCAAGAGGAAAGAGACTTTCATGGGCTGCATTACTCTTCTTGCTTTGTTGTTTTTAAAGGTTACGCCTTCAACTGCTTTTAATTTTATTGTTTAATTACCTTTTTAGCTTTTGCATCCTGTGTGTGTGTGTTAGATGTATTGCTGTGAGCCACCTTGAATCCCAGCCTGGGAAAATATATATGAAATAAAACAGCATTGCTTTTCAGTCCAGACAATAAAGAAGACGATGAACCAATGGTTCACCTCAATAGAGCAGAATCTTCCTGAGTTCTTTGATTGTCTATAAAACCGCTTTATGTGGAGTCAGATGATCGATCCATTGAGCCTGGTGTTCTCTACCAAGCTGCCAGCAGCTCTCCAAAATCACAGGCTGAATTCTCTCCTCGCTGTGCTAAACTGAAATCCATTTTGAGGCAAAGCTGTTGAGGACTGGAACTTCAACCTTCTGTACACAAAGTTCATCTCCTCCATCACTGAAACAGCTGCCAGGAGTGGAGGCTGGTGGTTTCTATACCAGTGGAGTGGTGAATCTGAGTGGTTTTAATCCAGACTATAAAGGAGCCATCCAGCATCATGAACTCCATCCATAAAATAGCATTTTGGATTTGCCTTTCAAGTTGAGACTAAAACCTAGACCAGATTTACCTCTCCCCTGGCCAGCAGGCCACTAGATGCTGCAGCATTGACTCATGGTTTTCACAAGGGTTTGAAGCTGTTCAGATTGATGGTTTTACTATATATATTGACAATAATTTTGACTGGGTCTAGTTGATATCAGGCTTTGGAAGGATGACAGTCTTGTTGATGTGCCAGCATGAAAGTCATCAGCCAAAACCCTGTGAAATGACTCCCTCATGCTCCAAAACACTGCAATTTTTTAAAATATAATTTTTATTCCTTTTACATATTATTCTCCATTTCATACATACGATATCAAATATATCACTTATAGCCAACCATTGCTAACATTCATTATTCTTCAGATTTATATTATCTCTGTATTCTTTTATTCTTTACTTAGTATTAAATTCTTCCTTTAAGTTCTCCTAAATCTGAAATCTTATCAACTTCATATCTCCATCGTATCTCCTCATTGACTGCCACTACTCCTGGTGACAGTACTATATCTTTAATTATATGTAAATATATATGTTCGTATAATAAAATATATTCATATTTATATTATCTTCTTTTCCTTCCTTCCCCCTCTTTCCCATGTTGTAATCCTAAATTTATAGTATTTAATATATAAAATATATGATATGCAATATATTGGATACAATATATAAATCTATTCATATGCAATGTCTTTTTTTCTTTCTTTTCTCTTACTTTTCCCTTCCCTGCCCAATATTTTACAGTCACTTTAATTCAATGTAGTGTAAATTCAATATAAAACAAGAACGATTGAATTATACCAATGTAAACAGTAAAAGCACTAAACTCTCTTGAGTAGGTAAGCATGCCAAAGAGAACAAACAGGAAACTGGCTACAGGAAGTTGCTTTGCCCCAGGGCCTCCTTTAAACTGGGGCCATTTCTGTACTGCATTGTCATATCTTCCTGTTTGGCAGGGAAAGTTCTCATTCATCCTCTGCTATCCCACTTTTTCAGCTGCTTTTGAAATGTCCCAGGTTCTCTCTCCTCCTATTACTTTCCCCCTTTGTCCTCAGCATATTTCAATTGCTGCAAACAGAGTTCAAAGTGCAAAAGCAGTTTGCATTCAGTTAAATCAGCAGTAGGGAGAGGGGTCAGAATCTTGCCCTTCCCGGTAGGATCTTGCAAAAGCAAACTGTGGCAACCTCTCCTAACTTGTGTGTTCTTTTTTGTTAATAACTTTTGCCATCTTGACCACACTCTGATGCTGCTTGGTCACACACGTCCCCGATTTCATCCATGAAGTGTCGAGGGATATAAGAATATATATCCTGGCTATACATTTCCTTCCCAAATGAGACTAACAATGTTTGGTGTTTTTAATAACTCTCACTGAAAGCAATCAGTTCTGCTGAATTCTACTATCCAGATGCTAAGCTTTGGTAGAACACACACATAAATCTACATGTCATAACCCTGAAACTCACAACTTTCTTTCATCTTGTTCAAAAGTGTCGAAATCCATTCTCTCATTCTATCTTCCTCTCCACTTTTCGTAGGAAAGCTATAGCATCTCTGGATCATTCATTCCCCTAAAGTGGCACATTTTGCTGATTGATCAGGGACTAATCAGATTCCTTTGGTTTAACCTTGAAGTTTTACAAGTGGAAGAAAGCTATTTTTCGGTGTGTCCTTGTAGCAGTTCTTCCTGGTCATTAGTGACTATTGTAATCACAGAAGTGGGGGCGGAGGGGGGGAGTGGGAACGTAATACTGCATGTCCAACTTTGACATCTGATGCAATCAAGCGCCGGAGAATCTACCCATCAGGAAGTATCCAAAACTGCCAGGAAGAATTCGTCACAGGCACATGTAGATTACTCACTTGGGTGCTGTTTGAGCTTGTGCAAAACTGATGCTAAGAACTGCAACAAAACCCTGCAACCTGAACTGTTCTCATGTAATATGCTCACCTTTTTCAGGATACTCTGGGTACCATCCTTGTTAGTGACATGTGCATACCTCTGGCTTATGTGGCCTCGTGACTCTCTTTGGATGTGGGGTCAGGAAGCTACTCTTTAGCCCTTTGTTCTCTATTTGAAACCTTCTCTCTGGCAGCTGCCAATTGCCCTCTCACCGTTGAGAGGGGGGCAATTAGTTTGATATACCAGTATTTGCTGGCGTATTAGACGCACCAGCATATAAGATGCACCCCATTTTTCAGAGGGTATTTTTTAGGAAAAAAAGTGCATCTTATACACCAGCAAATACGGTAGATGTGGCTGCTCTGGGCTCCAAGGGGAAGCAAAATGAGAGTGCATTCTATCTGTGAGCCAATCCTGCCAACCCCCCCCCAATAGGTTCGCCATACATCAGTTTTCAAAGGGGAGAGATATGATGGCTAGAAAGACCCTCCCTCTGTCAGCGGTACTTTGCTGATGTTCTGACTTATGACAATCCTAAAGCAAACCTATTATGGGGGCTTTTTGGCAAGATTTTTTTCTGCAGAGGGGGCTTGCCTTTGCCTTCCTCTGAGGCTGAGAGAATGTGACTAGCCCAAGGTCACCCAGTGTCTGAGCGGGGATTTGAATCCTAGTCCCCAGAAGCCTTTAATAAATATTGGAAAATTTAAATAACTATTTTACTATTTAAATCTAAATTTAAATCTTGAGTTAAGTCTTGGGGGTCCCCGATAAAGAAAAGGTTAAGAACCACTGCTCCAGAAGATTCACAATGTTTGTTTACTGATGCAAGGCTTACCTGCCCATGTAGTGTCATTTCATTTGTGCGTATGTTACTTCTGGACAAAAAGTTTGCTCTTCTTTCGCGGTGCAGAAACCTAGCGCTCTTCTTCCCACGTTATTTTTGCCTCGGGTACCAAATTTTCTGTTAAAGAAGATATGCCCACGAACATGTCGACATTGTTGATTGAAGTATCCCTCTGGTCTAGAAATAAATATACACACACATATATGTATGTTTCAAGCTTTGCTATCTCTAGACCCACGCCAAGGCCATTTCTGCCCCCCTCCCGAAATTGCAAACCCCAGGATTCCACAGGATGTTGAAATAGGAATAACAGCACTGTAACAGTCTAGTGCGGAAATGGCCCTAGAAAGATGATGGCATCCCATTTGCAAAGAGCTTTCTCTCTCGGAAATTTTAAAGAACAATTTGCACCATTTTTGCTTCGAGGAGATGATTGTTCGGCCATAGCTGTGAGTTAATGCTGCCCCCTGCTGGGTGGAAGGAAGCATCATGAAGAGAACTCTTGGGCCACCCGTGTGCGAAGGTAGGGTGAAATCAGCCCTGAACGCGTTTAACGGGCAAGAGAGAAGTCTCTTACAGCACACCGTAAAGGTCTATGGTGTGTGTTGTGGTGCTGATAGCCGCCGAACGTCTCCTTCTCCACAGTGCTGTGTAATTTGCCCAAGAGCAATAAATCTGTTACATGGAATTCCTCCATTATTGGCATGATTTTAAAAATTCATATGCTGCAGAGAAGATAGACAATTACTATGCAAATCGAGACTTAAAAACGCAGCATCTTTGCTACGGGAAATGCATCCCTCAGTCCATCTTGAGTGGGGAGCAAGTTCTAGAGTTAAGACAATAATTTGGAGGCAAGATGGAGGGACAGTCTGGGCAAACTGCTTTGATAGAGGTATAAAGAACGATGCCACCCAAAAAGGAGAACTGGGGGAAAATGATTATGACATGGCTAATAGTCCTGGAACAGAATGAATGTGCTCCCTGGACAAACAAGGAGGCCATGCATCTGACAACAGATATTTCCTAAATCATATGCAATCGTTTGATACATGGCTCACACTTGACCATGCACTGCCATGCAATGGCATTTCAAATGTAGTCCTGCAATGGTTTTCAGCCATTAACTGGCATGCAATGGTTGGGACTTGGGCAAATGCATCATTCCTAGTCACAGAGACCATCCATACCTCCAGCAGGCTGAGTCCGAGGACACTCCCAGCTCCACCAAACACAATTGCAACTGCTAATCTATCCACCCTGGGAATGATACCATTAATATCACCATCATTTTCACCAGATATAACTGACAGGAATTTTGGAGCCTCAGTGATTTGGAGTCTACCCATGAACCTGGGCATCAGGGAGGCATTGTCAGAGAATGCAGCAAGTTCCAAATAGTGTTGATTTTTGCAGTTGTATTTTTGCAATCCTTTCGATAACGATTGCATCCCAAAGTGTTCTCCCTTTGTTTGGAATTGCTACCGGAACACCCCTCACCACTCTCGTCCATCAGTCATTTGAGTTCACAGTCTACAAAGTGTTGTTAATATTACCAGCTTTTTAAAAGGAATAACACCCTCACCCATTTATAGAATGTGGCTGAGATTCTAGATCAGCTACTTAATTAAGAGCAAAGTACAAAGTGTTGGTTTTTATCTTTAAAGCCCTACATGGTTTGGGTCCAAGTTACCTGCAGGATTGCCTCCTCCCATAGAATCCGCCCCATACACTCAGGTCCTCTGGGGGCCATTTAGTTTAACCAGTCAGGACTAGACTGGCAACAGTCACCCAGAATAACCTGCTAGAAGATATTCAACAGCAAAATACACAATCTGAATTTTTAAAAAGTACTAAAGACCTACCTCTTCCAGCAGGCCTACCTTGTCTGTTTTTATTTATGATGTTCCAATTCCCTACATTATTAAATACGTAAGAGTCATGAATATGAATCACTTACAAATGTGCAGCTCTTGACTAGCAACCAGCAGCTCTGGCTGCTCCCAGACTTTGGAACTCCCTCCCTAGAGAGGCCAGGATGGCCCCATCCTTGCTCTCCTTCCAACAGCAAGTCAACCCATTTTTGTGCCGTCAAATTTCTACAAATTAGTTTGCATTGTTAATGCTGTGCAGTTCTCCTTTTAAAGTTTATCTTTTAATATTTTTAGCAGGTCACGTTTTTACTTCATTAATCGTTTAATTTTTTTTTTTTAGAAAAAGTCTTACAGTTCTACTTTTTGAACGTTCTGTGCTGTTTGCAATGTGTATTGTTTTAATGTTGTTAGCTGCCTTGAGTCCCATTAGCAGGAGAAAAGGTGGGAAGATGAGGATGACCATACACATTTGTAACTGTGATTGTGAAGTCCTGCCTGCGTTTCCTCCACAAATGTGAACTACGTAGTTCTCACACACCCATTTTTATTCCCATAACAAGTCTGCAAAGTGGGTCAGAAGGTGACTTCCATGGCTGAGTGGGGGAATTGCATGATTCTATAGGAGATCAGCAGCAGCAAGTGGCTCCCATGAAGATAGGATGGTTCATCTCTGTTGGGTTTTAGTCTGAATTTAAAAGAGGTAGCCCAGCTACTGAGCAATCTTCCCCTAGATAGGGTTCAGGACCTTGGACAGCTCTTTTTGAGTTTCTGCTAAAGACTCCCACCTTCAGGGGGTGAGCATACAGATGGGAAATGTGTAAACCCCCATGCGGTCCTGGACTACAACTCCCATGATGCTGACTAGAGCTGCAGTCCTACTACAGCTGGGGTGTGCAAGTTCCCCACCCCCGTGTCAGAGGATGACGGAGGGGTTGAGAGTTTCAAACCCCGTAGCAAACTGAGGCCATCTCGCTTCTCAAAATAATCTTCTGCCTCATTTTGCATTGGCGTCTTCCTTTGTTGAGAGGAATGATTTATGGATGAGCTGGCAAATTCAGAGTGGTTTGTATCCATCCAGAGGAAGCCTGTTTGGGCTAGAGGGCAAGCGGAGAGTTTATTGCTGGGGGTCGTAGAGGTTTGTGGGTCTGACTGCACTGTGTTGGAAGGCAAATGCAAAAATCTGGCCTGCTCTCTCTTCGATAAGGACTTTCTCTGCTCTGAGGTTGGCTCCGGTTTCGGATTTCTTCATCTAATGTTTAACTGGTTATTCACTGGAGCAGAGAACGAGGCTTCCAAAATAATACAAAGCTGGCAGGGTGGGAGTGGGGGTAAAAATTGCCTCTTCTTTGCAGAGCAGAAATGCCAGAACAGATGGAAATATTGCAGATGGGTTTCTCCGAGAAGCATTATGAGGATTCAGAAATCATGTGTCTCTGAAACGACAGCATTGTTATAAGCTGTGAGTCTCAAAAATGGAGCATATAGCACAGAATTAAATTTCAAACCTTGCCAATTCAGATGGGCTGCAGAGTTTTTTCCCTTCAGTTCTCAAAATGCACCCTTTCTTCTCTTCTTAAACACTGTTTCCTCTTTGATCTTGCGGAGAGAAATATGCAGATCCCAGGGAAAGAGAGCAGATGACACGATTCTGCAGTAAAAACCTTTAAGGAAGTGACTATCCTGGCCAAAACTTTAAAAAGTTATTTTTCTGGGCTACAAGTCCCTGAGTCCACCAGCCCATTAGCTCAAAGGCTGGGAGATTTGGGGACTTGTTGTTCAAAAAGCCATTTTTCCAGGGCCTCGTCCTGGCTTACCAAACAGACTGGTTGTGAGAGAAAACTAGATGAGATTTCCTTCGGAAATCTCAAAGGCGTAGGATCATTGATTTGTTGCAATAAATCTGTTGATGGCACCTCAGATACTAACAAAATGATTTCAGCACAATTTTTTCCTCAGCTCCTGGAGATGTTCTTATCTGCTCTTAATCACTTAACTGAACATCATAAAATCGGATTTCTTTCTTCCTACAGTTGCTCTTGCTTTGAAATTTGTCTGCCTGCTTGGAGACCTAAAGAAACAGAACACTTCCCAGAGACTTCAGCCAACACCTTGAGAACTGGTAACCCTAAGCCAAAGCTGCAGTCCCAGTTTGCATTTCACAAGATGAGCAGGTTAGGCCTGGATTTTGCTGGGTTGTTGCTAAAGTTTAGGCTCTAATCCTCTTCCCTCCCTTGTCAATGTTGCCTCTGCAGATTTCTTCCTGGTGGTCAAGAATCTCCTTTCCATAACATATTTAGTCAGATGTTTGTTTCTTTGTTTTATATCCCACTTTTCTCCCATTTGGAACCCAAAGCGGCTTATAGTGCATGCAACAAGAAAACAGCTAAAATAACCTGAATGCAAAAAGACAAAGAAAAAAAAGCATTAAACCACAATCCACTTTCAAACCTTACTTTAAAACAGCTAGAAACACATTACAGCCTCTTACAAACCGGCACACCCGTTGCAACAGTTGAAGACCAAAGCCTGTTTAAATGAGAAGGTCTTTGCCAGAAATAAAGAGAGTAGAAAGGGGAAACAACCAACCCTCCCTTGGAAGAGGATTTCATAGCCTGTGACGGTTGAGGAACCAAAAGAGAGAGCCGTTCCTTGAAGATCTGAAAAGTGGGCTTGTATAGGGAGATGCAGTCTTTCAGATAGTCTGTTTGAATATATGGAGGGGAAACCAATCAAGAATATAGACACACATACACACACCAACACACACACACACTTGGAGTTCATGATCATTCAAAGAGAGAGAACACATTTCCACACTACGCTGTTATAGTGCTATTATTCCACTTTCGACCTCCTGTGGAATCCCAGGGTTTGCAGTTTAGGGAAGGGCATTTAGGAGTCTCAGCCAGAGAACTCTTTGGCCTCAGGAAACTACAAACTCCAGAATTCCATAGGATATTGAGATTGGAATAATAGTGCTATAACAGTGTAGTGCGGAAGTGGCCAGAGAAAGATATCCTCCAAAATCTTGTGGTGAAGATTTGAAGGCACATAGGAACAAACACATGTCATTGTGTTTCTTGCATTCTCACTTCTCTCCCTGTCCGAGAAGGAAGCCAATCGATGTCGTGCAGTTTACCCTGGATAAATCCATTCTCCCTCAGTCCCCAGTGGCATTGCCCCTCTGTGCTGATTTATCACTCCAATGTGCTCCCTCAATTTCCACCAAAAGCTATTTGGCTACAGTCTCAGCTGCATCTGATACCATCTTCTTCCCAGAGGCAAGTCTTTGGGTCAAGGCAATTGACAGACTGCCAGAAAACTCACTGGTAACCAGGACAGCTGCTCCTGCTAATAGACAGGCTTCCTCAAAATGGAAGCCTAGTTCAGGGCTTCTGAATACTTTTTTTTCCCTAGCTGTCTGTATCATTTTAAAAAAATGGTCCAATTAAAATATGAGCCATCACTTCCCAGGTCCCAGAGCGGATGCTTCCAGTCTGGCCTTGTCATAGCTTCAAATGTTCAGAGAAGCAAAAATAAAATCAGATTCAGTTGCCACTCTGTTGGGAAACAAATCTGGAAACAGAGATGGGTGGCATTTCGCCGTCTTCCTCTCCTTCTTCGGGACTGGCTCAAAAAGTTTAGATCCAACAACGTCAGTCATTCACAGGGGGGGACCCTTTCCTCGGGATGCCAGTCTCACCTTGGAACATTGCATTTTTAAAAGTCTTTCCCTGCACAAAGCTCCAAGAACTAATTCTTTGCCTTTTGTTGTTTGCACTTTTGTAATTAGAGCTGTCCCCCAGTGGAATACACTGCCTCGGAGTGTGGTGGAGTCTCCTTCTTTGGAGGTTTTTAAGCAGAGGCTGGATGACCATCTGTTGGGAATGCTTTGATGGGTGTTCCTGCATAGCAGGGGGTTGGACTTGATGGCCCCTGGGGTCTCTTCCAACTCTATGTTACTATGATTCTATGATTCACTGTGTCTGCAAGTCATTTCAACTTTAGACACCCTCAAGGCCAACCTATCAGGATGCTTTTCTTGGCAAGATTTCAACACTGGAGGTTTCCCTTGTGTTAAAGGAGATTAGATGGTCACATCTCAGGCACATCGGCAAGGGGTTAGACTAAATGGCCTTTGGGATCCTTTCCAAATCTGTAATTTTGTGATTCATAACACAGGGGAGAAGATGGAAGAGGAATTTGTTTGCATCCGTATTAAAAGCAAGCCGACCTCATAGAGACTCACCTAATGTATACACTGACCAGAACACAGTTATCTATGAGCCTATGTATTTTCCTCAGTGTTGGGGTGGGAATCTTCCATTCAAAAATGTATTGAAAAAAATGCATACATAGGGGAACATCTGTAGAATGCACGGGATAGAAGGAATAAGAAAAATGAGAAGATAAAGAGAACTAAAAGAAATTGAAGCATTTTTAAGAATAAATGCAAGCTTTTGAGCATTTTTTTTTAAAGAAAAACAAACTGATGTAGAAATTTGAGAGAGTGGACTTATGGTGGAATTCATGTAGCCCCGATACAGAATGGGAATCGATTGGTTCATCTTCCCTTATGGCAGTATGGTGCAGTAGTTAGACTCTGAGGCCATTTCTGCACTACACTGTTATAGTGCTATTATTCTATTTTCAACATCTTGTGGAATCCTGGAGTTTGTAGTTTAGGGAGGGATTCTCAACCAGAGAGCTCTTTGGCCTCAGGAAACTACAAACCCCAGAATTCCACAGGATGTTGAAAGTGGAATAATAGCACTATAACAGTGTAGTGTGGAAATGGCCTAAGAGCGTTGTTATTGTTGTGTGTGCCTTCAAGTTGATTCTGACTCATGGAGACCTTAAGGTGAACCTATCCTGGGGTTTTCTGGGGCTGAGAGTGTGTGATACAGCCAAGATCACCCAATGTGTTTCCACAGCCAAGTGGGGAATCAAACCCTGGTCCCCAGAGTCATAGTTCAACGCTCAAACATTGGCTCTCACCTAAGAATGTGGGGATACGTAATTCAGATCTATCCTCAGCCTTAAAGAGAGATGTCTTTCAGGCCATTTCCACATGAGACTGTTATAGCGCTATGATTCTACTTTCAACATCCTATGGAATCCTGGGTTTGCAGATTCGGGAGGGGCCAGCCGGCCCCTCCCAAAACTGCAAACCCCAGGATTCCATAGGATGTTGAAAGTGGAATCATAGCGCTATAACAGTCTCGTGCCGAAATGGCCTCTGTCATCGAACTTGGCAAAGTTACTTTAGTACACTACAATGCTCAGAGTTCTCCAGCCAGCATAACTGGTTAGCCCTTGACGTTGGTGTAGCTGTAGTCTAAAAATTAACTTTTCTAAACTCTTCTGGTTATCTGTCAGCCATTCCTCTCCGTGTGCATTCGTGCGTCACACACACACACACACACACACACACACACAGGTAGAAAGATTTAATGCCTGTCGTTATTACTCATGAAGCTCTCCGGATTGTTCGTAAAACACATCTTAAAACAATAACATCTAAAAGTATAATGAAACATTATCAAAAAAACCCCAACAACAACCCACCCATAAATGTTTAAAATAATAAGCAGAATGAAACCAAAGTAGAAATCAAGTAAACCACCAGCAAGGCCAATATCTGAAAGGCACTAACAGTTTTTAAGAGGGGGGAAGCATCTTGAATTAGTTAATGGGGTAATAAACGCAGTGCATCACTAGTCCATTATTACAGATGTTTGGTTCAAGGGTTAGAGCGAATAAGGTTTTCTATTATCCCCGCGCACAATTTCTCTCCAGGAAAAACAATGCTTGGTGGATTTCTATTGAGGCAGAAACCAGGACGAGGATACAGAGAGAAGAAAACATTCAATAGCACAATAAATATGCTATGCAATTACAGATGCACCAACTGTCTTTGTTAAGTTGCAGCCCTACGGAGTCTGAAACCATTGCGGGGTATGTTTTGTGGTTTCATGTGAGCATATGATTTGGGGCTAGGAGCAAAGTTTAGCATCCAAGAACCTCAGTTTCAAAAGAGGTTTCTGGTCCTCCAGTTTTCAAAAACTAGATTTGAACCTCCGAGGACTATTATGAACTGCTATCTAGTCAATTACGACTTATGGCAACTCTATGAATGGGAGATCTCCTATAACTAGAGAAGGTAATGATTGTAGAGTCTTTGTACTCAAAATCTACTGCTGTCTTACACTGAGCTGCCTCTGTTTCCTTCTGCTTGTTGTTGTTGTGTGCCTTCAAGGCATTTCTGACTTTAGATGAACCTATCACAGGGTTTTCTTGGCAAGATTTGTTCAGAAGAGGCTTGAAGGGGGGAGAAAGGCCCTTCTCTGAGGCTGAGAGAATGTGACTTGCCCAAGGTGGGTCTCAATGGTTGGGTAGGTTTTCCAACCCTAGTCTCCAGAGTCATAGTCTAATGTTCAAATCACTATATCACGCTGGCATGATTCCAACATGAAACATCAAACTATTAGACCATGTTGGCATGTTTCCTAAACCAGCAAAGGACCTAGAATGGAACTTTTAGGAGTATCAGCCTATGTCCTACTCAGGCCATGCCATTTCCATGCGTACCAAGAGGAACAACCTTGAGTTTTACTGTTCTTTTGCTAAGTGTGAGCACGTGCCAAGGGAAGCTCCACTTAATACTGGGGGATATTAGATACACAATATTATTGTGTGTTAAATACACAATAAACTAGACCTTTGAATCAAGACTCAAAAAGCAGAGTTGGTGAACCTCAGACTCCAGGACCATATCCAACCTTCTAGACTTCTTCAGATAGCCTCCCACCTGCAATAATATGCCTTTTCAGGGTTGTTGCTACACTACACAACTGTAGCATTATGATTCTGCTTTAAACCCCATGGTCCATCCTATGGAAATCTGGGATGTGTAGTTTTATCAGGCACTGGAGTGCTCTGGTTGAAAATTCCAAATACTTCATCACTAACTGCAATTCTAGGATTCCATATGATGAAACTATGGCAACTAAAGTAGAATCATAGTGTTTTCAACTCCTCTTTAGGTTTGTTATAGAGTAGGCAAGACATGGGAATCATCCCTCCATGGTTCACACCCACGTGTTCTGGGCACACTGGAAGTGATATGACATCACTTCCATCCACCATTTCCCATATTTTTTGGATGCTGGGAGGGGAATATTGGAGTCCTTCATGATGAAATTTTTATGAGTGGCCTGGGGCTATTTGGAGTGAAAAATAATCCAAATCAGCCCGGGGGGAATTAAATTGGGAAAGTGACTTAAGGGGGTTTGAAAAGGTTTT
The DNA here is from genome assembly GCA_948474755.1 of Ctenosaura bakeri. Classification (NCBI taxonomy): domain Eukaryota; kingdom Metazoa; phylum Chordata; class Lepidosauria; order Squamata; family Iguanidae; genus Ctenosaura; species Ctenosaura bakeri. The sequence continues at coordinate 550,294 of CAOLHI010000654.1, forward strand.
GCAGAAGCTTTGGGGTCATTTCTCCCACCCCTGGTTTTCTATAGAAGAGCCCTTGAGTGGTTCCTGTTTTAGACCAGCGTACGTGTTCTCTTAATTTCATGACTGTGTGACCATGACTCTCATTCCTCTAAATGAGTAGTTTAGGCAGAGGTTAAACATCAACAACAGAAGCATTTATTTCCATAAAAGCCTTCTTCATAACAAGTGCTGGCTCACACCTTCTATGAATGTTACAATTGTAAACTCTAGACCTCTCCCGAACTGTTTTCTTATCCTCTCCTCGCTCCTTGACATCTCAACCACCTCGCTCGAGTGCTCCAAGTTCCCAGTTCAAAAATCCACTATCAGTTAAACTATCATCTCTCTTCTCCTTTCATAGTCCCCTTTCTCCACATACCAAGGGGTGAGATTGGTTGGTTACATGAGTTGGGAGGCTGAACAAACCCTCTGGTTCTGTTGACCCCTTCCTCATGAGACCAGTACTGCAAGCCACAAGGTTGTGAGTTCGATCCTGCTGGGCTCCAAGGTTGACTCAGCCTTCCATCCTTCTGCAGGTCAGTAAAATGAGTACCCAGCTTGTTGGGGGCATGTATAGAAATACATGCTATTTGTAAGTTGTTCGCCGCCTTGATCCATATGGAGAGGTGGGAAATAAATAAATAAATAATAAGACCACTGTTTGATGGCTTCCCAGTTTTTGTATGGATTTCCCATTCTAAAAGGCTATGTCTGGTTTAGAATGCCAACCACAGCTCCCAGTCCTTAAACAGAGTCTATAGTAGCAGCCCCAATCAAGGTTTACAGAAACTTAAGATATTATCAGATTTGTCAGTTACCTGCAAAAGGCTCCTCAACAACCAAGACACAGCCATGAATAAGACAATATTTACTGTGGTCTAGCATAGGCAGAAAAAGAAAAAGGGAGAGTCCAGAAGACTCAGAGCACTTATATAGGGAAGTCTCATTAATTATGCAAACAGTTGGGGGAGGCTGCTGGCCAATAAAAACCAGAGGCAGCACAGGGACGAGTCTGTTGCAGACAACTGGCAAGTCTGGAGGAAGCAACATGGTGTTCATTTGGTTCATGTTCCTGAAACACCTTGACCCTTGCTTTGGGTGCTGACTATGCTACTGGATACTCCCTTGAACTGACACTCTGGATTTATTTCTTACCTGGACTGATGAAATAAGACTGGTAACTGATTTGAGAAGTTTCTCTAAACCTTGACTGGGGCTGCTACTATAGACTCTGTTTTAAGGACTAGGATCTGCGGCTGGCTTTCTAAACAGGACAGGTGACCTCATGAATTTCATAGGGTTTTCTTAGGCAAAGAATAGGCAGAGATGCCTTTGCCAGTTCCTTCCTCTGAAATACAGCACCTGGTATTTTTAATGGTCTCCTATCCAGATACTAAAGTGGGCTCTGACCCAGCTTAGCTTCCAAGATCAGACAAGATCTTGTGCCTTAGGGTATTTAGTCCCTTAGACTTAGGCCATTTCTGCACCACACTGTTATAGTACTGTTATTCCATTTTCAACATCCTATGGAATCATGGGGTTTGCAGTTCAAGGAGGGACCTTTAGAATTCTCAGCCAGAGAGCTCTTTGGCCTCAGGAACCCAAAATTCCACAGGAAGCTGAAAGTGGAATCATTGCACAATAACAATGTAGTGTGGAAATGGTCTTAGTTATTGCCAATAAGAATTTCTACCCAAATCTGCTGGTCCCACCCCTTTTGCCTTTGGCCACACTGACCAGTGAGAGGTGCCCCACTCTCCCGGACTTTTCTGAAAGGGATTTCAACTCTCAGGAGGAAAGATTCCTCAGATTCGGGTTAAAGTTCTACTACAAATGGATGAATACTACAAATTGTATGTAAGGGTTTTGAAGAAACAAAGGTTTGCTGAGCTCCTACAATGAAGCAACATCTTCTGTATTCTGTAGTTGTTGGACTATTGGTCCACCTGGGCAGAAAGCATCAGAAAGAGCCTGTTGCTTTTAAATTAAATCCAGCAATTAAATCCAATTGCATCAGTCAAATTGAAGTTAAAATCAATTGAGTGGCTATTTCCATTAAGAAAAGTGCTTTCTTTGTTTTGATAAAATAATACAATTAACATAGTTATTATGTATTTGTAATGGATTATGTTTTTTTTTAATTAATTTTAATTCATTTTTAACCTTTTTTTTTAAAAGGTGCAACCCTCCAGCCCTTCCAAAACCCAAAATATGGCTCTTGATCTCCACATGGTTGTCCATCCTGTCCTACATTGTGCTTGTGTATTGTAAATCAGCACTTATATAGATATGTGGTGATTGTAATGCTCAAACCACTATGCCGCACTGACTCCATTCTGCTTTTGAGGACTATAAGTCTCATTCCTGCAGGTTCAGAGCCTGAGAAAACTATGTTTTGGAAACAAAGTTCCCAGAATTCCCCCAGAAAGTACAGCCCCTGTTTCAAACCCTGTGTGAGTTTATCTCCCAGATAGACAGCACCACTGCATTCACCCCTTGGCAGCTAGTGACTTACACGTCACTGGATGTGGCAAATCCGTGCTGGGTTTTAGTCTGAATTTTAACAGAGATCTCCATTGCCAAAATAGGCCCAACATTTTGGACAGCTCCTTTATGCTTTGGACTAAAGCCCTGAACAGATTCACCATCCCAAAGGCATGGGCACCATCACCAACCATCACAGTGTCCAGCCCTGGAAGCTGAGGCCATTTCCGCACTACATTGTTATAGTGCTATTATTCCACTTTCGACATCCTATGGAATTCTGGGGTTTGTAGTTTCCTGAGGCCAAAGAGCTCTCCGGATGAGAATCCTAAATTTCTCTCTCTAAACTATAAACCCCAGGATTCCATAGGATGTTGAAAGTGGAATAATAGCGCTATAACAGTGTAGTGCAGAAATGGCCTTCGTGATGGTTTGAGCCTTACTGCCCAGTCCAGTCCAAAACTTCCACCACCACTCCACTCTCCTTGCCCTCTCCCTGTACTCCTTTCTGCTGTGCCTGGTGAGCAATGTGAAGACAAATCAGATGATGAGGTGCTACACGGCGGATGCCTGGATTCATAATTAATTCAAGTAATTGTCTAGTAATTGAATTTCTACCAGTACATTAATAACATGCCTGTGAGTTTTCTCACTTCCCCACCCTCGCCCTGCAAAGTCACCATGTTGGTTGCTGCGGCAGGCCTTGGGTCTCTGCAGACACTAGTTGGCTTTTTACAGAGCAATGCCACAGTTTGCAGCAAAACAAAAGGTGCCACGTGAGAGAACCACTATTTAAGGAAATAAAAATCCTTTGAATATCATTTCTCTCACCCCTAGGAATACATTAGGGACAAAGATATAGCTTGTATGGAGAAAGCTGATTGGGAGACACTTTTCTTCCTCTTTCAGAGTGAAGCTGAGTGCTGGGAGATTCAGTACTGATAAAAGGATGCCTTCATGTGGCACCTACCTGATCTGTGGAACTCACTGCCACAAGAACTAGTGATGGCTGCCAAATTCCAGGGCTTTAAAACAGGATTAGACAAATCCATGGAGGATGGCTCTTTCTGTGGCTAGTAGTCATGAAGCCAGTATCTTGCATTAAGTGGGCAGAATGTAATGCTCCATATACCTCACTTAATAGGATAGCAGCCCTAACCTCTTGCATTGTCATGGGCCAGGACTCAACTCCTCCAGGTGATCAGCAGCCTCAAAGGAGGACAAACAGATGCAAGCACACCAGGAGCTAAATCAGGCTGGGATAAGAGCCAACTGGCTCCAGCCTTTTTAAAGCAGGCAGAGAGCAGTGGGTCAACACCAGAAACAACTCGGGTGTTTGCTGACCCTTGTCTTGTGTGCTACAGACTCCTTGCTTTGCTGTCTGCCTGGCTTCTCTGCCTAGTGCCTACAACAGGTATCATAAGCAGCTCATCACTCAGTGCTGGTTGCTGTGGATCACAAGAAGAAGGATGCTATCTCCTACCCAAGTGACCTGCTGGGGATGCTTTAGCTGGAAATCCTGCACTGAGCAGGGGGTTGGACTCCATGGCCCATGAAGCCCCCTTCAATTCTATGATTCTATGACTGTGACGCTATGCTATTGCATTCATGTCTTATTGTGGGTTTGTCAGTCTTCTCACCCACTGTAGAAATTGAATGTTAGGTTGGATACACCAAAGGAAAGGACGTTTTCACCCTAGAGATCTTTATGGACGATCGCTCTCACCATGAGCCAGGCTGGCTAGGTCTAAGAGGAGTTGCTGTTCCATAATGCTGTTCCTCCATCCAGTGTTGGCCCTAACACACCATGGCTCCAGTTGCCCCCTTTTGTATGACTGGCCAAAATCCAAGCGATGCAGCTTTTCATAACACAGAGATGGAATAACAAAAGAAAGCTCCACAAGTTGAATTTCTACCTGTCCTGAAGGCATTTTGATGCACGACAGACCTTCCAGAGAGACAAAGAGAGACAGGGAGAAAGAGTTCTTTCAGGCTAATTGGAAGTTTAATGCCACACCGATTACATCTGAATGCTCACGATTTTGCTTTGTGGTGGCACAGTTCTTTCCAAGCAGTGTATGACCCGCAGGCCCCAATTCTTTTGATCTGATATGCTCTGGGATAGCACTGGCTGGGTTTTTTTAATTTGGGGAGAGACGAACTCCCACCGCGGCATCTAAAGTTTCAAACTCCAGTGCTGAAAACAATTAGCAATTGGCTAAACTTTGTACTGTGAGCCCCACACTTTCCCAAGGGGACTCGTTCACAGCAGTTGCAAGAGCAGCAGGGCCAAAGGTTCCCTACCTAATTGAAAAGATTCCCTCTGGTTCTGAAACATCACACTCCCCTAGAAACAACATACATTTGTGTTATCAGGACAGTTGTGTTTATTTGCCAGTGGAAGCTATTTTTTTTTTAAATGTTGGCCATACAGTACTGGATTGATGCACAGGTTAAGTAAGCTACGCTTTAAGGCCTCAGATTATGGGGAGCATCTAAATTAAGAATAAAGGCAGAAGAGAAAGGATTTTGCATTGCAACTAAGGGCATCTTCAGATTGAGGGGAAAAGTCTCTGGAGGTATTGTTTCTGATTCTATCTTTGGTTTTGTTTTAACTGTACCTGCCTATTCACAAGTTGCATCCCATCTCAGTCTTGGAATATGCTGGGTTTGGGGATCTGGAAAACTTATTTGCCATTCTTTCCGCTCCTCCGTGTTTTCCCATTCTAAAAGATCAACATTGCTCTCCCAAGGCTAAAGGCATAGCTGTGGAGGGTGGGTTGAGGGCACTGTCCTCCTCAAATAAGAATTCTGACCTCTCAATGACATTTTCTTTCAAATTTCTAGCAATTCCGAGGAGCAGACAATGAAAATGGTTCCCACCTAGAACTCTTGAAGATGGTTCACACCTAGAACTGACCATGGCTAGTTCTGGGCATCTTGATTCAAGAAGGATATTGACAAGCTGGAACGTGTCCATAGGAGGCACACAAAATGACCAAAGGCCTAGGAACCCTGCTTGATGGGCAGCGGCTTAGGAAGCTGGGTACATTTTGTCTGGAGATGAGAAGGTTAAGAGGTGACATGATAGCCATGCTTAGATATTTAAAAGGATATCATATGGAGGATGGAGCAAGCTTGTTCTCTGCTGCTCTAGGAAATACAGACAAAGAGGTTCCACCTCAACATTATGAAGAACTTCCAGACAGTAAGAGCAGTTCCACAGTGGGGTACATTGCCTGGGAGCACGATGGAGTCTATTTTTGTGGAGGCTTCTAAAGATACATCAGATGGCCATCTGTCAGGAGTGCTTTGATTGTGTATTCCAGCATTGCAGAATGGGGTTGGACTGGATAGCACTTCTAGTCTGTTCTAACACTATGATTATTCTATTTGCTGCTTTCTTTTGGTCGCTTTGCCTTCCCCTTTTCTTTGGATGTCTCAACTCTGTTTCTAAATGCTCAACTAAAGTGTAGCACTAAAAACTTGGGTATAAAAAATTCATTTTCAGGGTGCAGAATTCTTATTTGAGCAATGCCTTCATTTCCCTGCCACCATAGCTACACCCCTGGCTAATACGTAGTTATAGGCAGTAAAAGCTTCAAGCTGCACTGTGGGAATATTTTGGCCCCACCCTTTTTGCCATTGGCTCCACCCACTGGTAGAATTTTTCTGAAAATAAATGTGGCCCTTATGCTGAAGGAGGTTCCCTGCCTTTGGCTTATGGTAGCCTCCATGCTCAGTCCAACCCAGCTGCCACCTCTTAAGGCAAAGGTAAACACAAAACATCCCACATCTGCATGCAGAATGAATCTCTCCCCTTCCACAAGTTATTTCTGAAGGCTCTGATGGCTTCTCAGAGGTTGGGAGCTGCACCACGTAGCTCGCCATCCTTGGCTATGCAGTACAAGCTTAGCTTCTTTTTCTATTTGCATTTTTCTCCTCCACATCCACTTACTATAGAACACTGTGGAAGAGGAGGGGGAATGCTCATCCCACAGATCTGGGAGTTCTCTTGACAGCAGGACAGAGTGATGGATGTGCCAGGCCATCAATTTATCAGAACATCAAGGCACACGGTTGGCCCCTGCCATTCATTTTTGTCGTCCGCATCCTCTTGATGTGCAAGATTGCATTAGAATCTTGTAGCTGAAAAGCTCAGCGCACTTCCTTGTCAAAGGCAGCTCTGCTGGTTCCTCCATCCGGCTCAGGAATGCAGGAGGTGAACCAAGGCTGTTAATTGGGGCTGTTTGCTCATGGCGAATCTCCCCAAAAAATGGGCAAAGAGGGAGAGTGGTCAGTTATGCAAAACTGTGAGCATAGCATTCATCATACAGGGAACCTGCTCTCTCTCAGGCCATTTCCACACTACACTGTTATAGCACTATTATTCCATTTTCAACATCCTATGGAATCCTGGGGTTTGCAGTTTAGGAAGGGGCATTTAGAATTCTCAGCCAGGGAGCTCTTTGGCCTCAGTAAACTACAAAACCCAGAATTCCACTGGAATAAGGAAAATGATGAAAGAGCACTGGAAAAATGCATGCTTAAGGGGTGGTTTGCAGCTGTTGTCTGCAGTAAACTATGCAGTCACACATGAGCGGAGAAAGAATGAGATTCTACTCTAGCCAGGGCCACTCCAGTTGGGTGCGCCTACCTACAACAGGCAAGTTAACCAGCAGATACCTCCAGAATTCCTTCCTGACCATGGGTGCAAAGCAGAGAGAAAAGGGGAAAGCAGATTAGCTTGCTTCACCAGCTACCCCTGGGTAAGGATAGGGAAGGACACCAGAGACCTATAAGTTTGGCCATGAAAACAGAAATCAGAAGAAATGCAGAGCCTGGTGAAGGAAAACAAACCCATCTTTTTGAAGAAGCTTTCACGTGATCTCTAGAAAGCTGGAAAAGTTTACTTCTGCAAGGCTTGGTTGCTTCATTTCACATGTGCATATTGTTAGTTCTGGATAAAGAGGGGTTAGGGTTTGTTTTGGGTTTTTTTAAAAAAATATAAAACCTATCTCCATCCTTTCCATGTTATTTCTGCCTCTGGTACCAAATTTTCTGTTAAGGAAGTAATGCCCAGGAACGCATCTCCTTCATTAACTGAGGTAGACCTGTACTGTACAGATAAGTGAAAAGTTTTTCCAAGAGGCATAAATAGTTGAACTGCAATATTTTGACGGCCAGAGGGAATTCAAGATTTGATGGAGCTTATAAACGACAAGCTGTACATACTTAACAGAGAGTAACTTTCACGAAGCCCGGTGCAACTAACTTTTAAGAAGATATGCATAGGAACTCCTTGTCAGCGTGATTCAAACCAATTCAAGACGTTAGCTGAAAATTATTTCCCTTGGAATATTTACACATATCTACGTTCCTCACACCATATAAACCTTAAGGGGAAAAAAACATCAGCCTTGGAAATGATTTTCTACCTTTTGAAAAACAGAGACAGCTGTGCCGTTTTGTGAGAAGAAGACAACCCACAGTTCAGCAACACCTTTATTTGGACGAATGCAGCTGCCATTTAAGAAAAAAAACCAAACCTGCATTTAAACATGCCAGTTTTATCACTCCGACAGACTTGTAGGCATAAGTCTCTGCACTTCTGAGAAGGCAGTCACCTGAAAGAAAGTTAATTACAACTTTGGTTTTAGATGTGACTGGTACCCTACCCATTCCTGTTGCCCAATTTGACTTGTATTGTGTTTGCGCATGATGCTCCCTAATTCGTTTTATGAAATGATGCGTTTATAATACGGGGGGGGAGGAAAAATTCTCTTGAAACAATAGAGAATAGTGGAGAATTTTCTATACCACATCACTCTATTCCAAGTATTGATTGGAACGAAGCAGCCATTGGCTGGCGGAAGGGGAACGATAACGCTAATAACTCTATGTGCGTTAAGATGCCTCCAACGCACAGCAAGTCTAGGCTGTTGCTCAAGAAGCCATCTAAATTTCAACCGCGGGGGGTGATCCCGGATGGACAGCTCCTAGCGCTACCCGTCAAAAGGTATTGTGCAGCTACTCCATCTTCCCCTCTGGAACAAGAGACGTTTCTCTACAAAAGAGGGAGAGACACGGCAGAGGAAAAAGCAGCAGGGTTATAAATGGAAAGGTTCTAAGTTCCCGTTAAAATCCACATTTTACATGGAGCACCGGTAACTCTTTTGACAGGGAGCACCTGTTTTAAAAAAGGCCACATTTCACCCTGATCCAGTGCACATTTTTTTAAAAAAGCCCTTGGAAAATTTACTTTTTTCAGCTACGGCTCCCAGAATTCCTCCAGCCGGCACAGCCAGTGGCCATGCTGACTGGGGGATTCTCGGAGATATAGTGCAAAAGGTGACTCTTCTTAGCTCTGGGGCAATTCTATTGCATTTATCCCCTCCCACTGACAGGTTTGAGTAACCTGTGCCAAGGCGCTAGTATCACAACAGGGTTTCCCATTGCAGTC